>VBSM01001562.1:5705199-5822464 GCA_008086735.1 Cheirogaleus medius
TTTTTTTTTTTTTAAATTTTAGAATATTATGGGGGTACAAATGTTTTGGTTACATAAATTGCTTTTGTACCAGGGTTTTTTCAGTGTACCATATGGTTTCTTCATTTTTATAAATATCCAGTTGGCCTGGTAATAATTAAATAAAACTACAAGGATAATTTGGTTGATTTTATTTAAATGAACAAAAAAATTGCTTATCTTGGGTGATCAAAACAATCTCTTGGTAAGTGCTAATAAGATCACCTCTTCATGAACCAGGTTTGGCCTGCTGGTTCAGAGCTTCCTGTGTGGCAGACTGGGAAAAACACCTACTATCATGGATTGTGCTGTTGCTATGATTTAAAGAAAGGAAAATGGAAGTCACATATCTGTAGAATAATAATAGAGCAATGCTGGCCAGCACTGTTCAATAGAGTGTATGAACCTAGTATTGGCATTTTGGAAAAAAAAATACCTATTTTTCTGAGTTTTTTATTCTAACTTCTGGTCTCTGGCAATTACTTTTCTTTTTAAAGTCCAATATCATTTCTGATTTAGGATGATAAGTTATATTCTAAAAAAGAACTAGAAATAGGGAAGATCATTATCTTTTAGGGGGACTATGCTTAGCTTTAGTTATAGTATTCAAGTTTTCAAAAACTGAAATAGTATACATTAAGTATATAAAATCTGTAATTTTATATTAAAATATTTAATAGGGAAGCCTTTGACTAGAATCTTTGAAAAATATCCTTCTCATTGGATATAGCTGATTTTTTAAACTAGGTAGTAACTTCTGGTTAAACAGATTCTTTTTGATTGTACCGATTTAAATCTATCGTCCCCAAACTCCAGAATATATTTTTGTCAGAAGAGTTGAGGAATGAAGAACATTTACTTTTAAGAAATTGCAAAAAGACATAAAGTGCTTTTTCCTCCCCCTTCAGCACTTTAAAATGTTGTCTGAACGAATTGCTGCCACTGGGTAAAACATCTCCTTATGTTCCCCGATTAATTGTGTTAGATAAAGTATTTGGGAATTGCTGTATAGTTTTGGAAATAATTGAACTTAGCTGTATATGAAACAAAAACAAGCAGTTGAGATACTGAATCTGAAACCAGGCGTTCTGTGGCTAAATAGTTGTGATTCATGAAAAGAAATGCACCCGGAATTTTAAGGAATTTTTTCCCCCCCGAAGGCAGTTGGTCCTATAGTTCCATGTGGGCTGTGGACTATATAGTCTTGCTCTGGGATTCCCTATATCCATTACAAATCTCTTCTTTTAGTATATTGTAAAATGTATTAAATTGACATTCCAGATGAATAAGTGAAAATGATTTTTTTTTTTATATCAGGTGAACCTGGCCTACGTGGAAGCAGCAGAGTGCATTTCAGAGCCTATTAACAGGGAGCCTCCTTCCAGAGAAGCTCAGCTACTGACTTTGCAAAACACGTCTGAATTTGATATCCTTGTTATTGGAGGAGGAGCAACAGGAAGTGGTTGTGCACTAGATGCAGTCACCAGAGGTAAGTCCTGATGTGGATTAATGCAACACAGATAAAGGTTTCATCTTCCCTCCCCAATATAAACAAATACACAGTCTGCACTGTATGCTAGTGAGATCACATTCTGTTAGTGTTCTCTAATTTTCCACTCTTTGTGAAGCATCTTTGCAAGTGCCTATATTTTTGAAAGATAGGCATTTGCACAATTTTAAAATTAAACATAATTTGTTTTTACTTCAGTGAATTCGTTTAAAAAGAAAACTTTATATTCCTGCAAATTCATTGATTTGATATTCTGGTTAATTTTTTCTAATACATGGTAAAGTAAATATAACCCCAAATGACATTTATTTCAGTGAAGAGTAGAAAAGATTTCTTAAAATGAAATAATCTATTAAAATAATTCTTTTTGTTCATATGTCTCTTAAAGTCATCTCTTTCAGGGAAATATGAACTGCAGTTTGGGAAACTTCAGTCCATGTGACTAAATAACAGGAAAGATTGCTGCTAACCTATAGTTCTTCCTTGGTCACCCTGTCTACTATTATTGGTCAGCTTTAGGAAAGATATGATGAGAAATTCCTTAAAAATGGAAACATGACATATAAAGAAAAATTTTAGAATGGAGCGCTAATGCTCTTACATACGATATGTTGAATAAAATAATCTGTTTCTTTTGTTGTGAGTATTAGAGTAGATTTTGGAGTCAGAGAAATCTAGTACATATCCTGGCTCAGCTTCTTTACTTCTGTGTGTGTGTGTGTGTGTGTGTGTGTGTATGTGTGTGTGTGTGAATTTCTCTAAGGTTCCTCATCATTCAGCTGAGGAACAAATACCCTCTCTGAATGATTGTTGTGAGGTTAAAATGTGCTAATCATGAAGAGACTTAGACTAGTGCTTGTTACAACAAAGGAGAAGCTTAATAATTTGTGGGTACTATTATATTTTAGCTGCTGTTATTAACATGAAAGTAAAAGACTTTTAGAACCAATTGTCCTGTAGAAATAATCCTTTGTAGTATCCTCAGATGTATCAAATTGGGCTGGGTACTGCTGAAAGAAAGTTTTGACTCTGGATTATTTTGATTTCTATATAAAGTTTAATATTTATTATACTTTCATACTAAATAGTAATAATTTATTACATGAAGTAATTCTTCTCAGATTAATTAACTTACTACCATAACCACTGTAGACTTAGTTACCTCACATACGTGGTAGATTTTACTCTTATGGAAATAAAATGAATTTAACAAGATCTAAGCACATATAAACAAAAAGTACCTTACATTACCATGATTTCACAGGACTTAGGTTTTGAGCCATGCAGACATCATAGCCTACGTCCTTTTTGTCAACTGTAAATAATGGTAAGTTCAAAATATAGGCACAAGAATCCTTTCTGTTACTACATTGACCTCAATTATCATGTAATTTCCTGTCTCCAACTATGGAATATAATTTGAGCCAGATTATACTTGAACATGTTAAAGCATATGGGAAGAACAGTTATAGTTTTCTCAAGATGATTTGAATTCATTTTTTTCCTTAAAAGCCTGGGAAGGAAAGTGAGAAAGGGGACACATTCCCAACAAAATGAGAGGTCTTGTTTGGTACTAAACCTCCTAGGAATTAGAATATACTAGGTGATAATTTTCTATGTCAAAGAGGATCATTTCCCCAGTAGGATTCAGGAAAGAATATTTCTTGGTGTCTCCAGTTATTTTCATGCTCTGGACTGCAATATGTGCTCATTCTTTTTATTTCAATTCTGCAAATGTTCACCGAGTGCCTACTGTATGCATGGTAATATGCAAGGTACTACATGAGAATACAAAGATGATTGATGGAGTTGGTACCTTTAGGCTCCTCACAGTTCTATACTGTTTGTTTGCATAGACCAGATTATGTGATAGAGAATATGTGCCTTTTGAAAGTCTCAGAGACATTATGGATATATACAGGTGAGAGCAATCATAATCTACATAGAATGGTCAGGAGTGGGAAAGCTGCTATTTGGCATAGGTAAAATTTTAACAGGCAAACATTGCTTACTGAAAGTGTTCCAATCTGAGGAAACATGCAGGTAGAGCAGCATGGAGTCAGTGTATGTGAGAGACAGCATGTGTTTTAATTCAGAGCATTGAGACCATATAGGGGTCCATATAGGAACATGAGGGAGGAGTGGAAAGGCTAGACTGGATCTGACATGCCAGAAGGCGCTTGGGTTTTACCGAATAAGCCTTTTTGAGATACTGAAGTGCGTTACGTTTGGTAGTGAGGAATAGATGGGTAATATGGAAAGAACAGCAAGAACATAAACTTTTAAGAGATCTGGAGACAAATAAAATGGAAAGGAGTTAGCTTGATGGTGTGGTAGGATATAAAGAAGGGAGGCAGTATATTCAAGGGTTTTCTTCCCTTCCCTCCCCTCCCCTCCCCTCCCCTCCCCTCCCCTTCCCTTTCCTCCCCTCCTTCCCCTCTCTCTCTCTCCTTCCTTCCTTCCTTCCTTCCTTCCTTCCTTCCTTCCTTCCTTCCTTCCTTGATAGGAACAATCTGTAGACTCCGAGGAAAAATTCAGTACAGGGGGAGAAGCTTAATATGCAAGTAATAGAAGACAAATATGGAACAAGGTCTTGTGAAAATACAAGGAAAGGATATCAGAGATGTATCTTGGTTTTGGCAGGAAGGTAAAAGACTTGTTTCTCAGAGACCAAAGCAAAGGGCAAAGATTCTAAGATATAAAAAAGGGAGCTTATGTGAGCACGAAGAACTATCCTTAAACAAAGAAAGACACAGTGAGATGTTCTACTTCATGGGTGAGAGTAAGGGACATTACTGTAGAAGAGGTTTATAACTACTTTATGGAGAATGTGGTAAAGAACAGGGCTTCCTTTAGCTAGAAAATGTAAATTTATGATCCATGCAGGATGTGTGTGTGTGTGTCCAGTATTGCTGAGAGTAGAGGCGGAGATGATAGGCAGTAGGGTAGAATCTAGAATTGAGAATGGACTGGGTGGATATCAATGTTAAAAGGAGAAAATGAGACAAGTTTCTATAAAGAGGACATTGTCTAAATGTAGACCCAGAGCTGCTAGGGAGCGGTAAGGGAAATTACAAAGCCAGACTTCCCTGGAAGAGTTAGGATGAGTTGCAGGCTGCAAGTGCAGTAATAAGGCAATCACTAAGTGCCGAAAGGCACTTTTCTCCATTTGAAAAGTCTCACCTATGCTTGCTTTTGTGTACTTTCTGTATTCATATCTTTTTAAAAACATAGACAAGATCATATTATAGTTACTCTTTTACAGTGTGTTTCTTTGAAAAACAGTATATTTAATCAATCTATACATGTATATAGTATTCATTTTTTAATAGCAAAATTTCATTTCATTTATTTCTACTTAATGAATATGATGGAAAAATTCATTGTAAGGATGTTCTTATTAATGATTCTTTAGGTTGTTTTCAACTTTTTTCTTGCTATTTAAAACAATACTTTTTTGAATCACGTTCTAAACCAGTTCTGAGAATACGAAGACTGGTAAGATGTGGCCTCAGCCTCCAGGAGCTTACAGTTTATTAATATTTGCTGAACAAATACATTTTTTCTTTGGGCAGTGAAGAGTATTCAATAGTTACCAGGACATTAGCTAGTGCCATTAACAGATGATTTTGGGTGATGATAGTGATGATGATGATGATGATGATTTGAATAGATAAGAGATTCCAGAGCCTGAATATTGTTCAGGTTTTTCATTTTTGTAGTAATAGCAGCTAAGAACATGTTGTACTTTTTAAATATCTCTTGGCATATTGATTTCTGTCTTAAAATAATTGACTATCTTTTACATATGTATGGAATTATGATTTATAAAAGGGATAGACAAACCTTAGTTGTATTTTGTATATTATGCACCTCAGGGGTAGTGTTTATAATTAAAATGTAAAAAGAGATGCTGAAGGTAATCTATATTTATCCTTTTACTACAATTCCTGATCATATCAGTAGCCCTCTGAAGTGTGAAATAATCATGGGCATTTGGTTAATGAATTGTGCATTGTTGCTGTTCATTCATGGAATTTGCTCTTTTATTATATTTGATGCTTCACTTAACAACAAATTTTGCTTTCTCTGCATTTGATATGTTTTTACCAAATTATTCCTGATTGTATCCATTAATCTTTAGTCACATTTGACAAAAATAAATTACTGTGATCTTTTAAAGTTACCAGTAATAATTAGATTTTTCAGGACCTCAAAGTTTTGGGGGAACCACTAGATGTTAAAGGGCTTATATAAAAATGTTTGCACAAGCTTTTTGATAAAATACTATGCCCAAATGCAATTTTGGTAATGGATAAACAAAGACTGCAGGGAAAGAGAAAAAGTCATGGAGTCTTCATAATGAACATTTATTTGCATTCTTATCATCTGCATTTTCTCAGGAATCAAATTTCATTTGTTTCATTTGGGAATATTATTTTATAAACATAATATGCACAATTCTCCTCACGTTCTCCTGCAGGTCTTTAGGATCAATAGAAATTACTTCACTGTTTAACACTTTTGTGTCCAGTTCCTGGGCAGGAACACAGCCCTGAAGCCCAGCTGTGGGCACTTGGCTCCTCAAGGAAGCTGGAAGGAGGAGAATCTGATAAACGTATTCACTCCCTCAGGGTTCTTCAAGGTGTTTTCTTTAGTTCTTTATGTTCTTTTATGTGATTTTACTTATATGTATCTGGGATCACCTAGTACATTTTTGGTTCAAAATCTGATGTATAAAATGTAACCTATGGCTTCAGTTCAAATTTCAAAGAAGACTGCCTCTTGCTGGAGGAAAGCATTAATTGTAGTTCTCTTATTTAAAAGCGTATACATACTTTTAGTTTATAAATGGTATCTGGCTACAGTTCTTCAATGTCCACTATACTTCTTTTAAGTCTAAGGCAGTCCAGCACAGTGATTAAGGTCACAGTTCAGAATTAGAATGAACTGAGGTCAAATCTCAGCTCCATTGCATACTAGCTCCATGACCTTCAACAAGTATCTTAACGTTACAGAGAACCTCAAGTTTCTCAGGCCTAAATGAAGAATAATAATAGCACTCTTTTCCATAAATAAAGATTTAGAAAGAGGGTGAGGTGTGTGTATTGCAGAAAAAATGCCTAAAAGGGAGAGCCTTGGGGATAGTGCATTCTGAGGATTACAGGCCCCCACCCCTCAGTACCCCCCCACCTCCATCATGAGAGTATGAGAAAATCCCATTTCAAGAGGTCGAACTGCAGCAGATGAAAGTTTGCTGTTTGCTGGACACTGCTAATGAGACTAGATTGCAAATTCCTCTTAAAATTAATCTGGAAATTTAACATAATTTTAATATAGTGATTTCCTTTGATTAGGGTCAGGGGAATGGATTTGAAAAGCTGTGTTAGATTTACTAGATTAATTTTGAAACAGAATACTAATAAGGCAGGTAGAGACCTATCAGATAGTAAAGTGTATTCTAAAGCTACTATAATTAAAATAGTTTGTTAAAGAAATAGACGAGTGGAATAAAAGTAAGAGTCTAGAAATAAATATAAATACATGAAGTTTAGAATATGATAAAGGCAGCATTTCAAAACTGTCATTATTGGTTATGTAATAGATGATATTGGAGTATCCACTCCCCCTAATTTATATATATATGTGTATGCATGTGTTTTATCATATTCTATGTGAATCAAGGATTTAAAAATGAAACACCATAATACCATTAGAAGAAAGTATTTGTGAGTTAAAAAAAATGAAGTAGGAGAGGTGTTTTTAAGCATTACACCAAAAAAAGCCATAAAAGAAAATGCTGCTAAATTTGATTTCATTAAAATTAAAATTTACCTATAATAAAGTAAAAATGTGTGAAATTTGGAAAAATATTTATAAAATGTCAGGCAGACAGGGTTTGTTTCAGGTTGCTTCCAACTTTTCTATATCCTTTTGTTTTGGTATGTCTGTGTTAAACAGTATATAGCTAGATTCCATTTGTTTATTTTTATTTATTTTTTATTTTATTTTTTCTTTTTTTCTTTTGAGACAGAATCTCACTCTGTTGCCCAGGCTGGAGTGAGTGCTGTGGCGTCAGCCTAGCTCACAGCAGCCTCAAACTCCTGGGCTCAAGCTATCCTCCTGCCTCATCCTCCTGAGTAGCTGGGACTACAGGCATGCTCCACCATGCCCGGCTAATTTTTTCTATATATTTTTAGTTGGCCAATTAATTTATTTCTATTTTATTTTAGTAGAGATGGGGTCTCACTCTTGATCAGGCTGGTTTTGAACTCCTGACCTTGAGTGATCCGCCCGCCTTGGCCTCCCAGAGTGCTAGGATTACAGGCGTGAGCCACCGCGCCCGGCCTTATTTTTATTTTTAATACTTAATAGATGATATCTTTTAATAGATGAATTTAATTCACTTACGTTTATTTTGATTTCATGTGCATTTACTTTATGTTTTTTGTCTTCCATCTTATTGCTTTGCCCTTCTTTTCCCTCCTTTCTGTGCTTCATGTTAGATCAGTTTGGTATACTTGCAACTCTATAGATATCGTAGCTACCACCCTTAAGTCCCATTAGGGACTTTTCCTAGAGCCAAATGGAGGCTCCTGCGCTGTGTTCATCTTGGGAACCCTGCAGACCAGCTGGCACCTTGACTCTGGTGTTGGTGTCCAGGTCGTATCTGTTTTCCTGCTTCCTTGGCATGTCTCAGCAGATAGTTCCCCTCCCCAGAGAGTGGTCAAGGGAAGGTTGTCAACCTCCTTGTGCAAGTGGTGGAGCCTTTCTTCAGTCCCAGCATTCAGGTGTTCCACTGGCTTCTTTACCTTTCCTTGCAATGCATAGTTGTATTCCTCTTACCCTTCAGAAACTGAGAGCTTGGTTGCCTTTGCCTGTTTCTAGATGCCAAGCCAACCAAGACAAAAAGCTTTTGGCCTAAACACTCTGCTCTGAGTTTCTGCTACATTTCTGGTCCATGGAGTGTTTATCTTATTTTTGAGTCAACCATGTCCTTTAAAAACCATGTCCTTTAAAAAAAATATATATATACATATATATATATATATCCACACGTGTGTGTGTGTGTGTGTGTGTGTGTGTAGTTTTCTCTGTGTTTAGAGAAGAGGAAGAGTTCAAAGACAAGCTTACAATGCCATATTGATTTTTTTTAAGCCAGTCTAATTTACCAACTTTATACAATGCTGTATTGATCAGAATTTTATTTAAAGTATATTTATACTAGCAATAAATTGGGATATATTCAGTTATTGAAAAGAGGTGGATATATAAGTATTTATGTGGAATATGGTTAAGATGTGTTACAAATTTAAAAATGCAAGTTGTGAAGAATGAGTGTTAATTCTATTTGTTTTTAAACAAAAACGTATATGAATTTTGTACTTTCATAAGCATATAAAGTTTCTGATAAAATACATGCCATAGTTTTAATAGTTAACATTGGTTACTTCTGGATTTTGTAACTAGAAAGTCAATAGTATATTATTTTCATTATTTTCTCTTTTTACTCTTTTATATTATTGGATATTCTTCCTCCCTTTGAACATTGGCTATTTTTATAATAACAAAACAAAAAGAGAAAGCAACAACAGCAACTGCCTCATTCCCAGAAACTGTCTTATTATAATTAATGTTATAGCTTAATACAGTTTTGTGACTTCATAATCACCTATGTACTTAAGGAACACAAAGTATGTTAACAATATGTTCTAACTTAACATAGTATCTCTATTACTAGTTTATCTGTTTTCTAATAGAAACATAGAAATGGGTATTAAATAACCAATCCGGTATTATACTGTTTTTGTAAAATGCTAACATTCATTGTTGGAGGATGCCAGGTCGAAGCACATGATCAGATCATGATAGTGAGGATTACCAAGCTAGGATTATTTTGCAGCTTTATAGGAGTGTTAGTTTTTAGAGAAATTGATCCTTCATATTAAATGTTCAGCCTTTGGGTTAGTTCCTTTTCTTATTAATGGCAGTGGCTGAAATCCAAAATTAAGTGCCCAAAGCTTTTCTGAAGAAAGACAGACTCACCTTTCCTTATACTGTATCATTTTTTCTTCATGCAGCATGTGGCTTTAATACCTGTGTTCATGGTGCTAATGTACAAAGTGTCTTTAGCTTTCTGATTTGTGTGTTTTTACCTTGGTACCTCTGATCGTTATTTTGTAGCAATTACTCTCATCTTTCTATAATATTTAAAAATACCTTAATAATGACATATCTGAAAATTTATTCTAATGAAATAATTATAGATACAGAGAGTCTAAATGGAAATATAATCTTGCAGTACTATCTGTGATAGAGAAAAAAGGAAATAACCCAAATATTCAAAAATAAGAAATCGAGCCAGGCACAGTGGCTTATACCCGTAATCTCAGTGACTCAGGAGGCTGAGGTGGGAGGATGGCTTGAGGTTAAGAGTTCAAGGCCAGTCTGGGCAACATAGTGAGACCGTGTCTCTAAAAAAAAAAAAAAAAAAAATTAGTTGGGTGTGGTGATGTGTGACTTTAGCCCCAGCTACTCCAGAACCGGAGACAGGAGGATAGCTTGAGTACAGGAGTTCGAGGTTGCTGTGAGCTGTGATTGTACCGCTGCCCTCCAGCTTGGGTGACACAGTGAGACCTCATCTCTTAAAAAAAAAATTGAATACATTATTATAAATAGTTAATCTAATACTATCCACACATTAAAAATAAAATTATATAAAAATATTTATTGACATGGAGAAATGTTTATAATAAACAGTGTTAAATGAAAATAATTGAATAAAATATACCACATGATTTTATTTTTGTAAAAATGTACATATGTGATTATATGCATGCATAGAAAATGTGAATGTTTAAACACCCAAATGTCAACTATGGTTATCTCTGAGTGGTGTGATTACAGGAGAGTTTTATTTTGTTCTCTTTGCTTCTCTGCATTTATTACATTGAGCATGTTTTCATGCATAATAAGATAATCAGTAAAAGGTATTAAAATATACTTCTGTTCTATTTCATGTTGTGAAAGTTAAATGTCGTACCATTTCTCCCCTTAGATTGTAATTATCCCTTTATATTCTTCCAACTGGTCTTGATCCATGAATTGGTTTAGTTGGAGGTAGCTAGACATTCTTACTCAGGTCAGAAAAGACAAAGCTATAAAGAGCTGCATTTAGTTCATACCCCTTGCTCCACCCAGAAGATACAGTTTCAGCGTGTTAAGAGATGGGATGAAGATGAGTGGATGGTAGATTTCAAGTTGACTTTATTCTTCTACTATAATTAATCTTGTTATTCTGCCTAAGATTTCAGAGTAATTTTACTCTAAATGTTAATATTTTATTACTGTCATGAAATTCCTGAGACTACTTTCTAAAAGTAATCAATATTAAAAATGAAAAATTAAATAATAATAATACCACCCCAAATGTTCTGGTTCATCTCAATAGTAATAGAGCTTATTGCTTTTTCCATAAAAAGTAATTTTAATAATAAAACCGAGAAAACAAAAAAGTATTCCTCAGAAAATCTTGAACTAGTTTTTATTGCACATGGAAGCCAGTCCTTCCCTGCCTGCAATGTGAAGAGATCACTCTTTCCACTCCGAAGGGAGATCTTTTTCCCAGCCCCCTCAAATTCATAGCAATGAGTAGTTGGTTGAATCCTGGGTACGTTATTTTTGATGTCCTTCACACTTAATTATTTTACCTAAAAACACCAAATGTTAGCATTGACTGTCACTTAAAAATACTAGTTGAGTACAGTGGCGCATACCTGTGGTCCCAGCTACTAGGGAGACTGAGGCAGGAGGATCTCTTGAGCTCAGGAGTTCCAGGCCAGCCTCGACAACATGGTGAGATCTTGTCTCTAAAATATAAAAAATACTATTCACTCTCTCTGAGAGGATAAAACAGCTCCTTTTCCCCCCTACTTTCTTCCCTTATACTTAAAATATCAGAAAACTGAGCTCTTAATTTCAGATCAGTAATTTTTTGAAGGGAGGAAAATAGTTTGGAGTTTTTGAGAGGTAAAATAGAAAGGAACAGATTGGATAACAGAACCATACAAGAACATCAAAAGGCTTTTTAAAATTTTATTGTTTTTGTTGCATTTGGTTAATTATTAATAGTTAAGGAATAAGTTATGAGAAGCAGTTATATCCAATAATAATGTCTTAATTTTGTGTTATTTTCCTCCTTTCTACTTCTCTCTTTCTCATTCAACAAATATGAGATATTCAGAACATTTAGCATATAATGATATTTGAAATTTTAAAAATAATTTCCTTTTTTAGAGTGTTATTTTTTGGTGGTGGTTCAGAAAACTTTTAGTAATACTTTTAGGTTACACAGTGCTTTAATATATCAATTTAGCCATAACTTTAGTTGACTTACATTTTTTTAAGTTTTGGCTCTGGAAGGAGCAGTATCATTTTTCTCCAGAAATTCTGGTGGGTAACTTGATGATTAGACACTGGAAATAATGGGACAGGAAAAACAGCCTGGTTTGACAGAGAGGCCTATTTTAACTTTCATTGGTATTCACTAGAGTTTCTCACATATGTACATGTGAATAACTTTTAAAATGTCCAAATACTGGAAAAAGCAGTTTTGAGAGCTTTAAAGTGTTAGCTCTCACTTAAATATCCTGAAATATCCCCTGGAGATGGCTTGCTAATTCCTAGAGTAGTTCCCTGCCTCACACTGTGTCAGTTTGGGAAAGAAAAAAAAATCCACCCTGACAACACAGCCCATAAAATTCTCTCTTCCTATCAGTCTCCAGTGCCCCCTTCTGCCTTGCCCTGATTGTGCTATATGGTGCTGGTGCCCTCAATGGTCTCCCGCCAGCCCTGCTTCTCCAGCTCCACCCCCAATCCCTGCGGTCAGAAAATCTTTCTAGAACACCATTTTGATTTTTCAGCTTAAAACTTAAAATATTTTTTTCTTTTCTTTTTTTTTAGAGACAGAGTCTCACTCTATTGCCCAGGCTGAAGCGCAGTGGTGTCTCCATAGCTCACTGTAACCTCGAACTCCTGGGCTCAAGCCATCTCATGTCTCAGCCTCCTGTAGTGCCAGGATTACAGGCGTGAGCCATCGTGCCTAGTCTCAGTTTAAAATACTTTGGTGGTTCCCCCGACAAGCAGCTTAATAGTTTCTCAAAACGCTATCTGTGAACTTCTGGAAAAAAATTAAATTGTATTCCTTTGTAATAATGAAAGAAAATTAACAAGCACACCCTGGTTCTCTGGAATGGATGCCTTGTTAGTGAGTACATTACTCAGGTTCATGTTTGTGTGTTATCGATAACAAATCTCCCCCCCTCCCTTAATGAAGCATTTGTTTCTCAAACTGATCCAGGAATAGCTATGTTCTGAGAGGCATTTTCCTTTTGAGGAGATCTAGATATTACTTTCTTGTGAGAAACAGTGGCCCATAGGACAGGATCCAAATGCCCCACTGTGGATCAAAAGCCCTTGGTGATCTGCTTTGCCCATTCTTCCCACAGGGCCTCCTTTACATTGCCCCTTGTCCCCTGCACTGCAGCCTGAGTGACAAGCAGCCCCTGAAAATGCTGGGCCACTTCTCCTCCTTAGGCTTGTCTTTGCCAGTGTGATTCCCCTCCTCCCCTCCACCGGCCTTGAACACAGACTCCTCTGTAGACTTTCCTGAAGACCCCAGGTATAATCTTGGCCGCAGTTAATCTTCACACAAGAAATTGGGTCACCAATAAACTATTCCCCAAATTTGGTGGCTCAAAACAGCAAGTTTTGCTGGGCTGGGAATCTGGGTAAGCCTTGGCCGGGGCCTCTGCCTCTGAGTCTCTCACAGGCTAATAGTGTTTCCCAGAAACTCACATGGCTGTTGGCAGGATTTAGTTCCTCCTGGGTTGTTGGACTGACACCTCAGTTCCTGGTGACCTGCTGACGAGGGGCCTCTCTTTCTTCCTGGACTCACACATGACAGCTTGCTTCACTTGAGCAAGCCAGTGAGAGGGCAAGTGAACACTAGCAGTAGAGAGAGCACTTCCCCATCTTTTGTAACCTAATCACAGAAGTGACACGCTATTACTCGTGCTGTATTCTGCTCATTAGAAGAAAGGTGCTAGGGCCACCCACACTCAAGGGCAGGATGTTACATACTACGGAGTTGGGATTACTGGAGACTGTTTTGGAAGTTTATCTACCATGGCTTGTAGGATACCTTAGGTCAGGCCCAGGTGAGGAAGCCATGGGCTGGAAGGGAGGCCGATTGGCCTCTCTCATTCTTATTTCTCTGCCTCTCATGGTGTGGACATCTTGATGCCTTGACTGTGATTCCAGAGTTTAAAGACAGGTCTATTTTAAATAATCTGACTCTTAAATACCACTTGAAAGTCAACTCCCTCATCTGATCTTCAACTGAAGAAAAGATGGTCTATTTTAGTGCTGGAAGAAGAACTCTGTGTTGAACTTACTAAGAAAAGGTGATATAGCTCACTAAGACCATACATTTTTATGATTTGAAAATGTAATTTTGACTGTATGCAATTTTGAAGTTATGTCCTGAATTTAACTTCTAACCTGGAATAAAGTGAGTCCTCTATTTTCATATGTGGTCCCTATTAAACTTCACTGCACTTTGTTTACTTGCTTCCCACAGCCTGGTCCATGTCTGATTCATTTCCAGTATTAGCACTTTGGCTCTCAATTTTTTAAAAAAGTACTAATATTTTTCTGTGTTTTTAATACATCTAGTGCTAAATGTACTAAGCATTGCTATGGTTTTAATAGTTGAGAATTTTACAGAAATTTCTCTGACATATATGCTTATGAGTGACCTGGGTGTATGATACCTGTAATTTTTGTGTTATTTTGCAAGCTAGTTAAGGCATTAACAGTTTTTGCCCTTGAGTTAAAGTTC
This sequence comes from Cheirogaleus medius, assembly GCA_008086735.1. NCBI lineage: Eukaryota > Metazoa > Chordata > Mammalia > Primates > Cheirogaleidae > Cheirogaleus > Cheirogaleus medius. The sequence continues at coordinate 5,719,629 of VBSM01001562.1, forward strand.
TCTACTTTTCTTTCGATAGTTTCTAAATATTTTGTCCTTTTGAGTCAAGGGAATTGCCCTGATTTTATGATGACATTTGGGTACGTTATTTAAACTGTTAAAAGTTATAAAAACGACCCTTTGGTATTAAATGTAATAAATGGCTCTGAATTGAATACATGCACAAGTTCTCCTATATGAACTTTGCGAGCCCAAACTGCTCTGGTTACGTATTCTCATTGTAATTGGATTCTATGACATTCTGTCATCGCCCAAGAAGAGAGATGGTATGCCAGGCCATGAAAATTCCTCGTGACTTGGTAGTGATGTCTGCTTTGGGTCTTTTGAGGTTTTGGCTTTCATCTCTTTACTAGTGTGTGACACTTGTAGTACTCCTGGTCATCTCCAATCTGGAAGAGGCACGGTGTCTCTGTAACCAAACCAAACAAAACTAGTTTTGTCTCCAAGAGATCTATAGCAACCTTCAAATACAGAGGGCAGGGGTGACTTCTGGAACTGATCTGTCTTTGCTCAGCCTCACCTTATCAAGAATATTTTCTTTAATCATGGGTACTCTCACTGTGTTCATTTGTACTGGCTTGTATTTCTTTGTAATTCTAAAATGTTGTCATGTTCCAATTTTTTTTGAATGTTTTAAATCAGGGTGGAAACTTCTCAATATCAGTGGTTATTCTCTTCTTCTGTTTTGATATCTTGGATATCTTTTCCATTTTATACCTACCATAACACCACCCCAGACACATTTCTGAATAGAAGTCAGCACATAGAAGGAGCTCTAGTCTAGATTTATTGGTGATGTAGTAGAATAGACTAGAGATGAGGGGCTGGAACATGTTTAGATTCGTGGAATGAGGGATGGAATTGAGTTCCAAAAGGCTTCGTAACAACGCTCAGTTAACGCTACATGGATAAAGATGGGTGTCGGGCTCTTCTTTGACCCTCTAAATGTACTGGAGTATGTTACTACCATGAAATTGTACTGTAATATCCTCTAGTTGTGATTCATTCACAGTTTAATATGCTTCTAGTTCTGGTTTGACTTTTCCCCCAGGAAGAGCCTAAAATCTCTTCATTATAATATAGACAGTGTACTGCACTTTGAATACAAATTTATCCATGTTCAGAGTAATTTTTCTTGTGATTGTCTCTACCCTGGAGAAGTGCCTTTAATGAATTACATACAAATTGTGTAATTTAAGAAGTTAATTTGGTTTTCTGGTTACACAGGACTAAAAACAGCCCTTGTAGAAAGAGATGATTTCTCATCAGGGACCAGCAGCAGAAGCACTAAATTGATCCATGGTGGTGTGAGATATCTTCAGAAGGCCATCATGAAGTTGGATATTGAGCAGGTAATTGTGTATGCTGGTTGTTAAACAAAAATTGCGACTCTGCTTTTTTTCTACCCAATTAAATCAGGTGGTTTTTTTTTTTTTATGGCTTTTAACATTTCTCCCTATTGGAAATACCTATTTCGTGTATTCTGCTGGAATATCTTTCAGGAGAGGTGTGTCAGTTCTTTCCTGTGGTATTATGTTTATGGGTAATCAGGGGCTTTTTCTACACAGGCATGTCAAAGTAGCAGATTTACAAAATCACTTTTGGTTGTGTTGCCTTTTAACAATTGTGATTGGGTTTTTGCCGATGGCCATCAAATTACCACTGTGAAAGCAGTTTCAGGGGAGCTGTGTTGTGATGCAGGGGGAGTGCCAAATTGGGCCTCTTTGACTGCCACTGCAATCATACGCTCATATTGTCACTGACATATTCTTAAGGAAAAGATGATCTGAGTCATGCTTTTCTTATGTCACACTTTATTGTGTCCAGTCTGCCACCATTTGAAAACTGCCAAGGCAGTGTGGAAGATGACATTTCCCAGAGGGGTAAAAAAAAATCAGCTGAACTCCCTATCTGCTTTTCGTACATGAAAAACACAGCAGCACCGACTTGACATTGTCAAGTTTTGAATCTGTCCCCTTTTTTTCCCTTGACAAGTCACTTTTGAATCTGTCCCCTTTTCTTATGTTTCTCTTGGGCATCGTGATGGATGCAAAGAAAACAGCATAGGATTCCGAATCGGCTAACTTGTGTTCTGCGTTTGTGTTCTGTGTTTTCTTAACATCTGTGAGCCTCGGTTTTCTTATTTGTAAAATTAGAATTATAATAGCAGTGCTTGCTCTTTAGAGAGGCATAGGGAAGACTATAGGAGTAAAGACAAAAGACTTTTTATAATCCGTAAAATACTGTGCAACTGTTAAGTATCATCTTTGCATGATTTAGTGAAGCCAAGAAGAAAACTTTTAGCATGAATTTAAACAATCTGTTATCTCTTACACAGAGAAAATATTATGGGGAGCTGAGAAAGGGAGACAATACAGAGGATGCAAGATAAATGGCTACAATAATCTTGTAACTCAAGTCAGGAAAATATCTTACACCTGGGAACTCTGACAGCATGTTTTTCTCCTATGCAAATACAGTTAAGGTTTCTAAAAAATCTTTGAGGTTGACAGCATGATGTATTATTAGAAATTTGATTAGGAGGGAGCTATCCTCACTCAGAGGTAGAAGGTTTCTGTGTATCAGTCAGTTGGCAGGGTGTCTACTTGCCATTTGAAAATATTATGATCTGTTACTGCCAAACTAATTTTCTCTGTTTTGCTTTTCAGTATAGGATGGTAAAAGAAGCCCTTCATGAGCGTGCCAACCTACTAGAAATTGCTCCCCATTTATCAGCTCCATTGCCTATAATGCTTCCAATTTACAAGTAAGCTTTTTGATACCACCTGTATGCTGTTTGCTTATCTGGGGTCAATAGAATGACAGTTTTAATGAAAATAATCCCTCAATGTATATTTCTTAATGTGGTTTTAATTGCTTCTAATCTTTAATCCTTTTCAAATATTTCCCATTGTTGTATTTAAAAGTGTGACTTTTCTTAAATTACTCTCCACTCACCCATCTCTAAGGACCAGATCTTGAAGGCAAAGGAGGTTGTGTTCTGTATTGGTAATCGGTAGTTTCTTACTCATCTGAGAGTGTATAGATGAACAGCTGCATTGGTACTGAGGAACATGAGAGGACCCTTAGCAGAGTGTAAAATGCAGAGCCAAAATGTATCCTGTTGCAAAATCTAAACCCACTATGGACCGACTTGAAACTCAAGCCATTTTGAATCATTTTAAGTATCTGAGTTAACCAAAACTGAAGTTTGGTTAGGAGATGTCAGATTATAAATTATAAAACCTAATTTCCCTAATGTTATTAGAGCTATCCATGAAGTTGCCTTTAGTTGGGATACAGGTGATATGAAAAAGTGAGTTATATATCTCTTTTAGCCACGTGAGTGTTGTGGGGACTTAGAAACAGATTTTATAATTTTGTCCATCTTTTGTTATAGATTGTCTAGGACTTCTTAAACCAGTGATTCTCAACCTTGGGTTCACGTTATAGTCATCTGGGCTCCCAGCCTAGTCTAGTTAAATCAATCTGTGGACATGTGAGGCCCAGGCATTAGTATGTATGTATGTATGTATTCAGAGATAGAGTCTTGCTATGTCACCCAGGCTGGAGTGCAGTGACCTGATTGTAGCTCACTGCATTCTCGAACACCTGGGCTCTGGCAATCCTCCTGCCTCAGCTCCCCCCTGAGTAACTGGCTACGGGCACATATCATCACACCCAGGTAATTTTTCTATTTTTTGTAGAGAGGGGGTTTTTCTATGTTGCCAGGCTGATTTTGAACTGCTGGTCTCAAGTGATCCTCCCACCTTGGCCTCCCAGTATGTTGGGATTATAAGTGTGAGTCACCATGCCTGGCTCAGTATTTATATTTAAAGTTCCCCAGAGAATTCTAATATGCAGCTAGATTGATTGAGAATCACTGCTTTAGAGAAGATTCATTTAAAATCTCATTGACTCGTGTACTTACAGACTTCAGCTAGGCTGATGTCAAAAAACAGTTATGCAGGTTTGTTTCTTTTACAGTCCACTTCTAGGTATGTTTTGTTTTTCTTAAATGAAAAACATTGTGTAATTTAAGGTGACGTTCTGTAATGTTATACTCTGTTTCTAAAGAACCTTTCCCCCCTATTTATGCTGTAGATGGTGGCAGTTACCATACTACTGGGTAGGAATCAAGCTATATGATCTGGTTGCAGGAAGTAATTGCCTGAAAAGCAGTTATGTCCTCAGCAAATCAAGAGCCCTTGAACATTTCCCAATGCTCCAGAGGGACAGGCTGGTAGGAGCAATTGTCTACTATGATGGTATGTGACTTCTTTTCTTATAAGATACTTTACTCTCACTCATGACCCTTATAATATATTCTTAATGAGATAGTTTTGCATCCTTTGAATGTTAACTTTACACAACACACAAATGCGCATGCACATACATACTCACCATTTTCCCTAACACTGGCTGAAAACCCTTCATAATGTTTTGCCTTTAATATTGGTTGTTTTACATGTTCCTTTTCTTCTTTGATTTTTACTTTGTGTCTCATGGTTTGTTTGGTCCATTTCTCATTATAATCATGCCGTTTAATTTGTTATGTATTTGCTAGTGAATACCTGCCTTATGAATATATTATAATGTTGAACGCAGCTGAGGATCTGTTAGATTTTCTAGATGAAACCTCTATTTTCAAGGGGTTATAAACCTAGGAAAAAATGCCCGTTGGGCTGGAATTGACATGTTTGTACTTTGCACAGGACACAATTCTTGACTGTATAATTTATGTGATGAAGGTCTATGAACATTGCATCTGTTAAACCAAGCCCTCAGTTTTTACTCCTTATTTCATTGTTGTTAGATGTTTTCTAACAATGACATAACCTAGTTTCTGTTTGCCATGTGTTCAATGCTCATTTTTTTTACATGTGTACAATATAATTTTGTCCACGTTTATTTGAAGGAACTAAAGACTTAATGTGATAGACACAAAACAGTATAAAACAAAACAAGCAAAGCCATTGTGAAATTTTACTAGTAGTTTTAAAGAGTGTGTGAAATTGGAATATAGTCCAAGGATGTTCATTTATAAGGAAATAGCTGGACACAGATAATTGCACATGTTCACACAGTCTTAGAAATTTTGCGATGCCAAGGATGGCTTAGGCCTGTATCTCAGTGAGCCCTCCACCCCCATTATGTGATCTTTTATATTTCGTATTACATATCTCAACTCTTGTCAAGAAGAATTTCTTTTTTATTCAGGAGACTTTTATATTTATACTTCACATTATGGGATGTCCTCAAGGCTATCCCTAACGTTTTTTCCTTTTTTTCCAGCATTATGTTTCTTAATCAATTCAGCAGTCTGTCACGCATTTATATAAAAATGCAAAAAGTATATGTGCAGAGGGGACAAAGGGGACTAAACTCAACAAAATGTTCTAGGAGCAACAATATTAGAAAAAATGTTAAGGTCTTAGGCAGATATTAAAAGCTAGAAAAATCACAGTTTGCAGTGCCTTCCAGCATCTGAACACCACAGGGGGGCCACTTAACTACTTTTTTGGTGCCCTCAATTGAGCCCACGTGTTAAAGGACAACTTTAACTGTGAATTTGCTTTCTCTGCATCAGACCCTTAATGTTAATCCATTGTAGTTTATTGGGTGATTATAGTAAAGAGGTTTTTGGTCCAGGAGGAGTAAGAAGGCATTCTGTAAATAGCATCCTGCCCATCCTGACAGGGGAATGTTTGTGGCCTTTGCCTCTTATTGCAAATCCCTCCTGCACAAACCATCTCAAATTCTCACTGATTTTCTATACTGTGTGATGTATTGGAAACTAACTAATAATTTTTTTTATTAGCTTGTACATATCGGGATCTTCTTAGCAGAAATATTAGTGGATGTTATGTCTGAGTTTGTGGTATCCTGTTTTACGTTGGTTTGGTATTGTTAGGAATTACAGATTCTTATTGATTCTACATGGGGAAACCAAAGGAAGAAGAAACATTATTTTATTAGAATCAAGAGGAAAAAGAATTCTTTAATCTAGAATTGATTGTTATAGCTTGTTATAGGTTGCAAAATTATGAGTTTAGTGAAAATTATTGAAATTTTGCATTATTATTTAAAAAATTTTAAAGAGCTGTTTGGAAATTAGTTGTAAAATCTTAAGTCTTGAACCAAAGGAGTAAAAATAATTATATTCTATTCATTTGAAATAAATGATTTTTTTTTTACCTTATTCTGAAATGATACGGGCCTAATTGTGTTATACTTGGAGTGAGGCAAAATAAGGATGTGAAACAGTTTCACAGTGTATTCATAGATAGGGCAACTTTTGTTTCGCCTAACAGGGTATGATGAGCAAATTAAATATCAACATGGAAATAAGTTGGAGAGGAGCACGTAGGTAAAGGAATTAAATACAATAAATGCATGCTCAAAAAAGGGAAGGGATGCCTTACCCCCTGACCAGAACAATGATAGTACAGTATCATCCTGCTACCAAGGTATTTCAGAGAGGAAAAGAATATCCTTGTGAACTTTTTAGTATTGCAAACTCAACTCTAAACATTTTAATTTGTAGGATAAACCCTTCTTAATAGGAAAAAATTTACTTTTCTTTATAAATAATCATTATGAGAATTTAATAAGTCACCCATGTAATTTCAAGATACATTCTTCAGGCTACTTGAAATAACTTTTTTTTTTTTACTTAAAAAATAACTTATTGAAGTGAAATTCACATAGCATAAAATTAACCATGTTAAAATGAACAGAAATCACAATTTTTTATAACTTTTGCCTAGGGAGAATCTTGCTTCTGTTGAAAAAGTGGCAGAAGTAATCAAATGAACTTTTAATACCACAAGAAGTTTTGCTAACTAAAAACCCTTATTAGTAATACATTATACAGTTACTTCAGCCCCAGTGAAAAGTGACATATAACGGTGTGAAAATATAGTGGGACAGACAAGCGAACATTGCCGTTAACTTGGACCAGGGGCTGAGAAGACCTTTAAAGTCTCTTCCACACAGAGATGTTAGGGCTGTACGGTGTTCCTTCTGAAGTACAAAATGTACAAAGGTCAAAAAATTTTTCTTGATTACTCCTAAGCACAGCTCATCCTAAGTGAATTCTGATGGCTGTTGCCCATGATTAAGCCAAAATCTATTCCCCAACAAAGGTCCATAAAGGTAATAAAATCAATTCTGCATTCTTTTTGATGGAGTAATTATAGTGACTATTCTGTGCATGAGCATAAGTATGATCCATTGCCATATTTTATTGTTAACTGTTGGAAAACAAACTCATACATATGGAGGAATAACTATCATCTTTTTTAATGCAGACAGAGTAAATGTCAAATTTCTCAGTAAAATCCATATGAAATGAAAATTGGGATAGGAGGTGACATACCAGGTTTTTCCTCCAGTTATGTTTTCTTCCTATATACTGTTAGAGAAAACATACAGTCACTCACTTCCTGATGGAGACACATCCTAGTCTTTTCTTACTAGTCCTTGCCTTCTCCTAGTGGAGACTTTTACACTGGACTCTGGCCATGACCGCTGATAATGGGGTTACCAGGTAGAGGGTGTGGTGCCCTGGCCAACTCTCCCAGGTCAGAAGGAAGTGTTGAAGGCATAATATGCTTGGAGAACTTGGCAGGCTGTGAGATTATGTGAACCAGCTGCTGAGGGGTAGCCAGTTATTCTCTGGAATTTATTTTGTCTTCCTCTGTCAACTTCAATCCTCAGTTCCCAGAGTGGATCTTTGGTGCCATTCTAGTTGGACTCCAGTCATCCAATCCAGCACACAGAAAATGAGATATAATTAAAAATCATTAAATATTTAAAACCATTAAATACCCCCATTAAGCCTCTATAAAATGAAGCTGGAGAAGAAAATTATAGCTTTAACTTCTTCCTTTCTGAAAGTCAAGGCACTGACAGAGAGAGATGTCTGCTATTTCGTACCCAATGATACCTCTAAGCGTTCTTCTTTATGCACATATGAAAATAGCAACTTACAAGAAATTACATTGGCTTTCCTAATGTAAATAAAAGTTGGTTATATCCATGTTTCAAAGGGGAATTAAAGCCCAGGTTTCACTAGTATATTCATTTTTATTCCAACCTAAAACTCACAGCATACAAATAGATGAATTCAGCTCGTGAGAGAGCAAAGCCAATTTAATCTCTGGCTCCCCTGAGGTAAATGTAGTTCATGGTCCTGCCCCCACCCCAACCTCAGCTATAATCCCTGGCTCCTGGAGGTAAAAATGCACTGAAGTGAGGAAAATTCTGCAGCAGGATATAATGATCCAAAATGACAGGGACAATAATGACAATGAATTTCATGTCTCCCAGTCATGAGCTGGAGATGCTTGACTGGGCTGACTTATACAATTAAATTGTTACAGGTACAGCAGGAGATGCAGTTAGCTGTATGCTTTGGGGAATGATGCCTCTGGCAAAAGGCATATTGTGGAATCTAGACTCTTTTGTTAGGAACAAGCTATTACTCCTCTAGGCATGCACCTGCAATTGTACACTTTAATAAAAGAAAGCCTGGGTTAAAGACAAGTCTTTTAAGGTGTTGATTTTATCTACTTTGAAAGCGGGAAAAAAAAATCAATTACCCGATACCACAAAGGTGATTTTTTTGGGTCTTATGTTTTTGTTTTTCCATTGAGTTCCTGGGACAGAAGTAAAAATTTAAAGATGGTGTCGTTAACCCTCATTTACACTATTGTAAACACAGTTAAACTAATTGTATGTTATCTACTTTAACTCAGACAGACACATTAATTTCTTCAGAGTAATAGAAATAGGTTGAATAGATAACTGAACAATGTTAGATTTACAAATGAAATACCAGTGCCATTATGCAAGTTTGGGCTCCTTGCTTCTTGGTGCGGTTCTTCTTGTAAGTTGCACTAGTAATCTCCTAAGTAGAGTGTGTGAGCCTGGTGAGGTGCATGGGATGATCCACTAGGGTATATGAAGATAACATTACAACTTTGCCTTAGAACCTGTTTTTTAAATCAAATTGCTTATAAATGTCTTTTTTTGTATATGGTTCAAATGTCTGTAACATATAAGAACAGTAGTATGTACACATATGTAATTTGGAAGTAAATACGCTGTCCGGAAAGTATTCAGCCATTCTTAATATAATGAGATGGTGACAGCCCTTGTACACATATTGGGGATATATGCTAACATTTACTTTACTTTTGGAATACTCAATGTAATTTTTCTTTTTTAGGCCCCTGGGTTAGTCATCATTTGTCATCATTTTATTTCTTTGCTAATTGGCTAATTTAAATATTTTCAAGATAGATGTATTCAACGAGAGGAAAAGTGCCTCTGTAAGAGTAAACATTACCAAATCCCTTCCTTCGTTTCCCAAGGTTTAATTTCTGTGAACTGATTGAGGTGGCTAAGAACAAACAAACAAACAAACAAACCAAACATTGAATAAGAGGAGTTATTATCTTGGAGACCTCAAAATTATCAAAATGTGGCATGATACATTTAAAACTTATGTTTATTTTAAAAATTTTCATCTTAAAAATATAATAGATTTATTTTAAAATGTAAAGTTCTATTTTCCAACAATTCCCAAGGGTCTTAACCCTTTTCAAATTTTTATTATTGTACAACCATGGTTTAAAATTATGTAAATATTCATACATATAAAAGAATACATATAACACATATGTAAGTTATAAAGTTTAATTATAATAACCCTGGAATTCACAACTAGCCTTAAAACTTAGACTATTACCGATATATTGAGGCTATTTGTGACTACTACTCATTTTATTCTTTTCCCTTTTCCTTAGAAATGACTGCTGTACTGTATTTTATTATTAGGATTCCCATTTTCCTTTTAAAAAACCTTATCAGGTACACATATATTTCTAAATAATCTTTAGTTTTGTTTTTAAACTCTATAAAAGTATTATATGATATGTTATTAATTAATGTAAACACTTTGGAGAAGAGCTGGACACACCTAGTAAAGCTGAGCACGCATATGCGTACCTTATGACCCAGTAATTTTTTTGCTAGGTATATGCTGCAGAGAAACTCATGCATGTGTCCACCAGAATATATGTACAAAAAGTTCATTGATGCACTTAGTGTAATTTCAAAAGGGGAAATAATGCAAATGTCCATTTTGACTGTAGTCCCCAACCCCTGAGGCCGATGACCTGTACCAGTCTGTGGCCTGTTAGGAACCAGGTCACACAGCAGGAGTTGAGCGGAGGGTGAGCCAGCGAAGCTTCATCTGTATTTACAGTTCTTCCCCCTCACTTGCATCACTGCATAAGCTGTACCTCCTGTCAGATCAGTGGTGGCATTAGATTCTCATAGGAGTGTGACCCCTACTGTACACTGCGCATGCGAGGGATCTAGGTTGCACGCTCCTTATGAGAATCTAATGCCTGATGATCTGAGATAGAGCTGAGGTGGTGATGCTAGTGCTGGGGAGAGGCTGCAAATACACAGTATCATTAGCAGAGAGGTTTGACCACACGATAAATGTAATGCACTTGAATCATCCCGAAACCATCCTCACCCCCCACCCCCACCTCCGGTCCACTGAAAAATTGTCTTCTGTGAAACCGGCCCCTGATGCCAAAAAGGTTGGGGACAGCTGCATTAAGAGATAAATGAATAAATAACTTATGGTTTGTTCACATAATGGAGTAAAACACAGCACTGAAAGTATAAGAATTGTTACTAAAGTGAGCAACACAGATGAATCTTAGAAAAATAATGTTGAAAATGGCATAGGAAATTGTCTCCCAATTGTAAGCATCATAATCATACCAGAAAGCTACTTTCCAAAGTATTGTAGTGTAGTTAAAATAATCAGTGATATGGGTATATGTGACCTGGGTTGACAAAATTAGCTGAGGTTTGAGCTCCAAGTGGCACATCTATAAATTTGGGCTTATGACACCAAATTCATAGGCTGTTTTGAGATTTAAATGAACTCATAAATGTAAAATACCTTTATAAGTTTAAAACATTATTCAAATACTAATTGTTTCATTTGGGTCAATTTTATGGATACTTTACAGTCCACTACATTTTTACTTTTCATGAAAATGTTCCAAAGTGAAGCATTAATTTCACAAGTGTCCTCTTATATATTTAAAATTTGAAGATTCTTCCAGAAAAATTTGCCAATCACTCTTAGGAAAAAAGGAAAAAAATATTGTGCATATGAACAAGCTCCAGTTAAGAATAAACTTTGAAGCTTAAGAGTGAAAAAGCACAACATTTTAATAGAATTCCTCTAAAATTATGCACCTCCTAGACATTGATTTAAAACATGTTTGTTTTAATATTTCTCCCTGTTTACATGCAGTTTTATACATCTAAAGGAAATGAATGGTTTTTATCTTGATATCCTGCTATCAGCTTTCCTGTTGTATTTCTCCACTTGTTTTCTATGAGTTACTTAAATGAAACTGACATTATTGCTCATATAGCAGTCATTTTTTTTTTTTTTGCCCCCAAATGCTGCCTTTTTGCTATTCAGTGTATCTGGATACCAACTAATGCTAAATTAAGTTTGACATGTACCCCTAAGAAACAAAACTTAAAATTGTGGCTTCAAAGGAAACCTTGAATAACTAGGACACACTGTGTCCACCCAGGCTAACATCCAACATATGCTTTAGCTTCCTGATGATGAGACAGAGCAAACAGCCCCCAGGAAACTTTGCAGTTGTTTATTGCTCACTTGACCAGCATGTATTAAATACCAGGTTTTCATTCTCTTATAATTAGTTTTTTTAAAAAATTAAAAGCACATAAAAGTAGATTTCCTCAGGTATAGCATACTGAGATAGTGGTCATCCATATTTGTACTCTGTATATAAAAGCTTAAAAACTGTTAAAAATTCACCAATAGTAGGATATGTATATAAGTTGAGCAGATAGTTCTGGTAGGTTCACAGTAAGCTCTCTGCTTCTCCTACTCTGTTGCTCAGTTGATCCTTTTTAAAAAGAAGCAGGATCAAAGGCAAAAGCCTTTGTATCAAAAATCTCTGTTCACTCTTCCCCTCAATTTGCTCATTCATCCAAAAACTATTAATGAAGCCTCTACTATTTGCCAAGCATTGCGCCTGGCATTAGGACCAAATGCATTAAAGATAGAGCTCTGAGCTTGTAGCTTTTGAGAGAGTTCACTCCATATATGCTATTTTGCCAAACACATGGTCCTTACTACCGACAATGTTTTTACATTTGTGTAGCAGAGTATAGTTTTCTAAGTCTTTTTTTGATAAATTATCTTTGATCCCGTTCTGTATGTGTGCTGAGATATTATGATCCCTATTTTATAGGAAAGAAGAGGAATCAGCTAAATATCTGGATTGGTATTTTGGATACATGGGGATGTAAAAGCATTAAATTTTTTTTGGCTAAAAAAAGGATTTTACAAAATTAAGATTATACAATCATGGCTTTTTACAAAACCATTGGTTTTTAAGTCTCTCACATACTTTAAAAAATAGCCAAATAATTCAACAGAGTATACACATTTTAATTATGGAAAATCCAAATGTATGCAAAGTAATGAAAATAATAAAATGAACTTACAATTTCAACACTTACAAACTCGTGGCCAAACTTCATCTGTACTCTCATCTATTCTCCATACACCTTCCCCCAAACAAACATTTCATCTGTGAACATCCATGAATATTTAGTCTGCATCTTTAAAGTGAAAGATTCTCCTACAAAGTACAACCACACCTAAATTATTTAACAGTAGTTTCTTAGTTTCAAATATCTGGCCATGTTCACATGCCCTGTGTGGTCTCATAACTTTAACAGACTCATGATTAAAAATTCAACCTACAAAACAGAATCTTAGGGATCACGTAAGTTGATTCGTTCCTTTTTAACTGATAGATTTACCATCCTTTCCTTTGTTTCCTATGTTTTTTATTCTATTTAATTGTACCTCTGTATTTCCCGTACAGTGGTTGTTTGACTACTTGTTCCATTAATTTGTTGCTGCGTAAGAAACAACACCCAAACTAAATGGCTTGAAACAATTGATTTTTTTCTCATAGTTCTGAGGATGGATGGGCTCGGCTGGGTGGTTCTCACTTGAGATCCCGCTTATGGTTGTTGTGAGATGGCAGCTGTAGCTGGAGTCTTCTGAAGGCTCTTTTACTTACATGTTTGGTGCCTGGGCTAGCAAGGCTGGAGCAGGTGGGGCTTGGTCTGGCATCTCTCTTTCCTAATGGCTTCTCCATATTGCTAACTTGGACTTTTTCTCAGGGTAGTCAGTCTTTTTACGTGTTGGCTGGCTCACCACAGTGAGCACACGAAGAGACAAAAGCAGAAATGCAAGGCTTCTTTTGACATAGCCTTGGAAGTCACACAGTGTCATTTTCCCATTCTGTTAATTAAAGTAAATCACACAGGCAGCCAGATTTAAGAGATAGGACATTACACAAGTAAGATAAAAAAAGGAGTCATAGTTCATTGGGGAGAGATAGGACATCTTTGGTAACTAGCTATAAGGAGGTTGGATCAAATTGTTTTCTCAAAAATACTTTATAGGTGGTGGTATGAATTTCCATTACAAGTCCTTTTGCCTCTTTTTTTTAAAAAAAATCAGTCATAATCATTCCCCTATGTTATAATTATAGCATTTCATTAAAGGTTAAGGGATTACAAAATAGTACTTTTTAAATTCTGTTTTTCCTTCTTCATTTATTAATTGAATTACTTATAGTTTTCCTGTATCAGCTATTTGCTTACCTTAAGATACATTGTATATAGGAACATCAGGATAAATGCTTGATTCTTTCCAGTTATTTACTAGTTTTGAAAAATAATGAATTAGTTTTTTTAGCATCCTCCAAATGTAATGAGACTTTTATTATTATTAGCATAAATTCATTAATTTACATGTATTTGATGGATTTCCGTCAATCATTAGTTATTGATGTGCAATTGCCCCATCTCTGGTCCAGGGACACTTTCTTAAGTTGACTTCTGAGCCCTTTTGATTTGCTGTCAGTGTGATGATGACTTCTGAATTATCTGTTATGACAAGACACTCTTGAAATTTTCCTGCCCTAGCCCTGAACGCAGCCATGTCTCCAGTAAGCCTTGACTCCCTCATGTAGAAAATGGTAATTAGAGACCATAACCTATTGGCTTTGAATGTTCATTGCTACTGGTTGATCATGATTTCTAGGCCTTTCAGTAGAAAGAGTTAGGAAAAATTTTGTGTGAAGAAGAAAAACATGATGAGTTCTTAGACATAGTTACACTTTAAATTCAGGAGTACATGATTTTTATTTAATCTCATCAAGCATATTTCAAAAAATAGTATTACTGAAAACAGTTTAATTTTTTTTCAGTTTTGTTGTTTTTCTTAAGGTATATGCCAGTGGGGACGTACAAATAAGTTACTGTCTTTAAACTATTTGACATAGTTCCTATCAGTGAGGTTAGGCCACCATCTTAATACGAAAAACAGATCAATTTCATTTTGCTTTAGATCACTAGGGATTTGTTTTTTAAACTGTGGCTTTTGTTTTATAATTATGTAAAATACAGCATTTCAAAATCAAAAATAAAAACAAAGACTATTCAAACAAGGCTAGTTTCTCTCCCTGTTTTTTCTATCCTATTCCCTCCTACCCCTTAACAGTAACAATTTCTTTTTTTTAGAATGTTGTTATATCCTTTTATTGTGTGTATGCATATGTGTATATTATATGTGCACTTGTTTTTGCTCTCCCATCATTCTTAAATAATAGTGGTGCCTTGCTTTCTTTACCTAATAGAGTAGATAGTGCTTTCTGTAAATATAAGAGGCTACAAAATTTTAAAAGATGAATTTAAAAAGTATCTGTGAACCAAGTTTCATAGAATGAAATTTTATAGCCATGTTAACTGCTTAGATCACAAATATACCCTCTAATACAGGCTTAGCCATCAATAAACCACTTTTCAAGTTATTTTTCTTTTTATTAGTGAAAATAGAATCTTATTTCCTTTCTTTGGACACCACAAAGCAATGGCACATCTACTAGTTTTATCTGTACATAGAGCTTAAAATTAATCTGAGGCTCAAATGCTATTAATATCATTATGTGAATTATGCTCTGATTTGTTTAAATTTGTTAAAACCTAGTTCGTATCATCTGCTTTCATTGAATGCCAATCTGCTTAGTCAGACTAACTGTTCATGTTAATTATAGTCTTTTAAATAGATGAGTCTGTCTTATACTAATACACAAAATTATATACTTGGTAAAATTTTGATATGCTTCATATTAATGGGGCATTTAAAAAATGTAGAGATTAAGCTAATTAATTGTAGTTTAAAGTTAAGATTTAAAAATTTGAGGGACTTTCTGCTTTTGTTTTTGAGGCATTGGGAAAACACATGCCCAAGAAGTGTAAGCCGTCTTTAAAAAGGTTGCATTTTAAAGCTTAAAGTAACTGTCCAATGCATTTGTGTCAGAGTAATTCTCCTTCAGAAATAAAATCATTTAGGTCACATTTGGAAACAGAGGGAGAAGGAAATAATTGACATTGTAATATGGGGAAATAAGTAGGAAATAAAAGGCTCTAATGACTGGTCTTCAAGAAGGTATAAGGAATGGTCTTCAGGAACTAATTTTTCTTGCTACTCACTGTATTAATACAACAATATAACACCTCACATATCTGTGGGCAGGGTCCCTGGCTATTCACTGTTCCACCTACTCTTAGCATGTTTTCTAGCATCCTTTCAAGGGGATCAAAAGTCTTTGCTCAGATACATGTTTAGAAAAATGAAGAAAGAGAGAAAAAAAATAATAATCAAATCCATTTTGGAGTTCTGCAGATGACACATAGCAGCTTTTGTCATGTAAACGAAAGCCAGGCTGGTATTATGTATCCAGCCTCACAAGAAATACCAGTCATAAAAATATCCTTTCAATTAAAAAGCTCCACACTTTAGTTTCATCTACTGATTCTACAACCAAGCCTTGCAAATGTAATAGAAGAACTGTGAAAAAAAGTCTTTGGTACACAGTTCTTATAAAATATAACTAACACCTTGGTAGATTATATTCTCTGGAGCCAAATAGACTACTATTTCAGAACGTGAATTTTCAAACTAGTTTCATTATTACTATTAATACTTACTCATATCACACTTTATGTTAGTAAAATACTCCGTACATCATTATATCCACCCACAGCCAGCATGAACCACGCAACACCTATTTTTTTAAAAACTCAGCTTTGCACATTAAAAAACACATACACACACACAACTAACTTCCCACACAACTTATATAACTATTGCTCCTTTTCTGTCCAAAACCAAATATATATTCTTGTATTCACTGGAAAAGTATTACTAATGTATATAATTTGCCATCTTTTCAGAAGAATAAGCCTTTGAGAAGAAAATATAAAAGTATAATTAGATGAAAGCAGCGACCAGACTAAGAACAAAATCAAGTAACTTGTACCTATATGAATTTGGGCTAGGTAATGCCAAAGCATATCAGTAAACCAGAAACTTCATATTTCCCAGGAGTGTGAATTTTCTTAATTTTTAACCTGAGGAGTACTATAGTGAATGGATTTGGTGATTTATGTTTTACTTTCCCTTAAGAAGGTCAAAGTCTAACTGAAAGGTAACTGAGAAGAGTCTCCCAGGCAGTTCTCTGTCTTGGTAATTCTGTGTGCAGAACACTGTACCTCAATAGCTCCCTTAAATCTGTTTTGGCGAAAGAGGAGGTATAAATACATTAGCATTCAAAAATTAATCTGAATATAGTCAGGATTTACAAATCGGATAAATTCACTACTTTAACTCTCAAAAAGAAATAAAATAAACATAAATTATCTTTTTTAATAGTTGCCTCTTCTAACAGCATTTGAAAAAATAGATTATAGTATAAGCTAGTTGTAAGAAATATGTCTACTGTGTAAAGACTGGTCTATACGTTTATCTTTTCCTTCTATCTTCTACTTGTATATTTCTTTTTTTTTTATCACACTTTTGGGTAAAATTGGTATTGTCATGATCCTTAAGTATGAGCAACAAGAGAGAAACACATTTTTCTGCTCAAATATGTCCATTTTTAAAGTAGCAAAAGACCCTATTTAAAAAAGCTGAGCAGCAACAGTAACACAAACCTAATGAAATATACATACAATTTATTGCAATATTTGAAGTAATATAAATACCTAGATGCAATTAAACACCTTACTAAAGTTTCATTATTTTAATTTGCTACATTTGCTGTTTAATGTAACCTTGGTCCTCTCTTCTCCCTACCCCACCACAAATGTGAATAGAATTAATCCATCCTATAAATTTCAATTTTGCCTTTATTGTCTCCTTTTTGTAATTTTTGTGATTACATATCTCAGTTCAACAAGGCTTTTATTGCATCTAGGTATAACCAAGGGCCTCCCATGTGCAGGGAGTTGTCTGTGATTGGACTTTTCCTCCTTTTTTCCCCATCTTCTCCCCTAATGTCTGATTTTAAGGAGGTGCTTTTTTCTCATGCACTTTAGATTTCAGACTATTTACTCCTGTTAATTCCCTTTGAATTCTGGCATTTTAGCCATGTTTTCACAAATATTGCACTTGAAATTTTAGAGACATCAGGAGGGGGTGATCCTAGCAGCTCTTTTATTGTTCTGTTGGCAACAGCGGTACCACCCAGAATCCAGATGAAGCCAGGTTGGAAATTCTGAGCATAACCGACAAGGCTTTAACAGGAACTTAGAAGGCCATTGGGTAGTTAAGGGCTTGAGAAAAAATAAATTTTCTATTTTCCACCTCTATGACATGTATTTGATATAGAAATCATGTTTTGTCTAGTATTGAGGAGAGTCACAAATGAGAACCAGCAGCCATAGAAGTTTTCCTAAGAAAGAGCCGCTGCACTTTGCATCAGAAAGGAGTTCCTGTTTGCTAAAAGAGCTGTGTCAGCAGGGGAGGCCTAAAGCCGAATGGCCTGGCCTTGGTGGATTAAGTTACCCCAGAGTTTGAAATTGTTCCTCACTCTTCTCAAGAAGGGAAGTTTCCTAGGGCTGAAGGCAGCAGCAGCCACTGAGCATAGAGGGCTTCTCTCCTGTTCAGTAGGTTGTGCTCACTCTCATTGCTTTCAGTTTTGTGTGCAGAGCTAAACAGGCATGCTCCAGAAAATGTTGTGCCATTGCAGCCCCGAGGAGCACTTGGCTGGACTGTGGTGGTTTCTTTATGTATATTTGGTTCATTTGTTAAAAGGACATAATGAAAAGCTGAGCAGTCTTTTTCTCCTCCATCAGCTCATGAGCTATGAGTTCTTCTGGAGAAATGTCGGAGAACACCTTGAAAGCAGTATTTGGATTTTAGCCTCATGCATCTGCCGCTGCAGCTGCAGCTCCCAAAATTGCAGGGCTTCTTCGCCAGCCTGTGTGTCACCATCCAGCCTTTTAATCCCTTATCGAATCTGATTCTCTCAGCAAGACCTCAGGCTTTGATCTTACCATTCCTGCTTGGTTTTGATAAATTTGCCCTCCAGAAGTTTCTGAAAAGTCCCAACATGGGAAAAAATGGATTTCATGTAAACACTGCTGAATTACCTGATATATGATTATTGGGAAGAAGTTGAGTGAATGTTGATATGTGATACTTCTGAATTGCAGTGTGCCCACTATAGACCTAGGCTTATGTTATGTCATTGCCACCTCTGTGTAGACTCTAAAAATGAATGTCAATACTTTTCTCAGATTTTTTTGTTTAGTTTTATATTCTATTCTTCAAGATTGGCTTTAATGTATTAGGCTTGGAATGCTTGCAATGACTGTAAAGGAAGCAACATTTTGCATGTCAAGTTGACATAATATGTAGGTTTATATCTTTCTAGATAGGATAGTATTCTTAGTTGTTTTAATATGACCAGCAATTATATTTATTTCTATATCATTCAGTGATTACACATGAGTGACATCCATAAGCCAGGCCACGATATAGGTACTGCAGATACACAGAATAACACAAAATGTTTCCTTTCCTCAAAAGCTCTGACTCATGGGGGATACCCACAAGCCAGCTGATGAGTTACAGTTGCACTTGAGAATTTCTGCAAGAGGCATGTACCTAACGTGGGTGTGGGGGATCTAGGAAAGCTGAATTTTAGTACTTTGAACAATTTTAAGGAAGAGTAGGATGGCCAGGTAAAGTCAACAAGGGAGGCTGTTGAAGGGAACATTGCAGCCAAAAGCACGCAGGCACAAGGCACACAGGAAGCAGTTGTGTGGAGCTTGAGCCTAGCGTGGTGAGTAGAGGTGCTGGAGTAGCATGAAGGGCCTGGATCGTGGAGGACCAGGTGTGCCATGCTGAGGAATTCAGTGTGAATTCTATAGGCAGTGGGCATCCAGTGAGTCTAAACAGCATTTGATACAGAGAACTCGGGATCCAGGAAATGTATTTGGATGATTCACGGGAAAGTCTTGGATGAGATTTTATGTTGATGTGTAGGAACTCCAGGCCAGAGAGAGAGAGATGAAGACATAGGAAAGGGAAGGTGTAACACATGAGGCAAGATCCGTGTTTTGCTTACATTTCCCGGACAACTCCAGCATCTACTCCCTAGATCTTAGGTTTTTGGTAGTTGTCTTTGTGGCTTGTCTCTTTATTTGCGTGTCTGCCCTTTCTGGTCTTTTGTTAAATCTTTAACTTGGAAGTAAATTAATAAACTAATGTCAAGTTGTTTCCAAATTCTGTTTTAAGAATAATCTAGATCTTTTAAAACTTCAGTAATGTGGGCATTAAAAAATCTGTGATTGCCCAACTGGTTTATGTCAGTGTTTTGGAAAGAATATCAGTCTTTAAAGCAGTGTTAGAGATAGAAACCCTCTGGGGAATGAAGAATGCCTGGTGCATGCTAATTTTGTACTTATCCAGGTGGAAGAGGGAGAGGAGTAGCCAAAGCTATAGATAGAACAAAGGCATGTCATTTGCAACCTGGTCTCAGTTTGATCTTAGCTCTCCTCACCAATCCCATATATCGGGACATTAGTGGTTTATTTATTTATTTTTAACCTGTATCATATTAAGATCTTACTTTGACAAATCGCATTTTGATTTATATTCTGTGCTTTTGGCATGTGCTTTAATGGCATTAGCCAACTCTAGACACATACTGAATTCATTATGTACCTTATGTATGTAAGTAGTAATACTTCCTTTTAATGAACATACGGTCACATCAAAGTGCTGGGAGGTTGTTTTACAAAAGCGTCTTTGTGCAGTGCTCCTCAGAAGTTTTGAGACGTGTGTTAAGTAGAAGAGTAATATGCTGTATTTTAAGTTGTATTTTAATGGAGTAATATGTTATAATATTGCCCTCTCCTTAAGGTGAATAGACTGTTAAAGTCTGTTAGAGTCTTTGATTTTTAGGCTTAGGTTTTTAATTAGAATTCAACATTTTTGACATGTAAATTTGTGACCAGATGAATTAAAAGGTCATAGAGTAAAATTTACATTGAATTTGTATCCTGAACTATGATATTGGTAAAAAGTACATGAGCAACTCTTTTTCTTGTTTTCTATAGGTGGTAAGAAAATCACACTTATATGTGGCTACATTAAACCTTGACTATATGTCTGCTAAAAGGTTTCTTGTCCTTAAAAATATGGACATCCTTCAATAATGTTTGAGGGCAGGACTCTCCCAAGATAAGTGGGTGGAGGCAGAGAAGTGAACCAACAAGCAAGTAGGGCTCAAGGTCTAGTCTGTCTGAGCAGGCTTCCACGGGAGTGGCTAGCAGTCCACACCACCTGTCTCAGCTGACTTGGCAGTCTTGAGACTCATCCCACCCCTCATCAGTGTGTGGGGATCTGAGCATGGGTCTGAGCAGGGAAGCAGTTTTCTTAGTGAATTCATCCATGGAGTCAAATGTGCGATGGTATCTGGAGGATTCTTTGGGAAAAGGGGGGTCTGATGGAGGGAACAAAGAAACCCCTTGAAATAGAGAGATACAGGCCAGTCATTAAGGGAAGGACTAGGCAGAATGTGAGAGCTTTGGCCAAGCAAGCTGAGATGAGAGCAGAGTCCAAGTTCAAGTAATTCAAGAGTGCAAACCAGATATTGGGGCGGGGGCACTTATGTTTGGTGTATTTGGTAGGAGGGACTGCAGCCTGGTGAGCACCAGGGATTCATTCCCTTGTCTAAAGGTTCCTTGATGGCAGATAACAGTTTATGGGCAGATAACAATTTCTGGAGAGATGCGATTCCTTATATCCGGCCAGGTGTGGTCAGGATTGACTCAGGATTGACTCAGGGACTGTGTGGCTCTGAGGCTGCAGGTTGAAGGCTATCGGTAATTATGACAGGGCGAGGGCACCTTGACTGTCTCAGAAACTAATGAGATCTTTCTTTGATAATAACCACCGACCAGCATTACCAAGAAGACTTTGAGAATTGCTGGCAATATGGGCAAGAAACTCTACTCACTGAAGCATAGTATCTGATTCATTTTATTTTTCATTATAAAACAAAAGTGAAAACATTCATAATAGCCATTGTGCCAGCCTTGTATTTAAAAGTTGAAAGTAAAACTAATACACATGTTTTTAATTTGGTATGACATTGTATAATATTGAAATTCATTGTTTTTTAGATTATAGGAAATGATCAGAAGCATGAGGGTATCGTTAGTTGGTTTTTTAACATTTGAGTTAAATGCATGTTACCATTTCCCCACATTTTATAGACGAAAGGAAAATTGTTGGCATCTATTGAAAGCTTTTTGGTGAAAGAGCTGTTTTTATGGTACTATTTAATTTTAATGTATGTAATAGTTTATCAGAAATGAGTCTATACCCTCTTTATTGAAATATTTTAAACTCTGACATATTTATTGACTGCAGATTTGAATCAAACTGTCTAGAATATTGGAAATGTCTTTCTCAAGTACAGGGGGCATTATTACATCTATAGTTAGCCCTCCAATCCCACTCCCCACAGAGGGAAAGTTTTGTTTTACATGCCTACATGTTGACAAATTTGTTGGCTTAAATATATATGGCTGTAGTATTGGATGTATGTGGTTGCAATTTGACATAATTTTATTGATAACTAATAGTCTATAAACTTTCTTTTACTGTCTTTTTATCTGAGAGATATCAAATATTCTATTAGCTGTTAGGAAGTATTGAAATTAAGCTGATTCCCACCATATTTGCACGTTAGTCTTCTGTCTCAGCACATGGCCTTGGCTGTAAAGGGTCAGAATAGTTGCTTCCTCATTTCCCTTAGGGTGATCGGGCTCTGGTAAATTGATTGGCACTAGCCCAACTCACAGCCTATTGCATTATAAACTGATTGCTTTATACAACAAACAGTTATAACACCTTCCTACATGCCAACCATTGTTGGAGATGATGGTGGGGGAGAGAACCAAGTTCCTGCCCTCAATTTATTTATTCCTATGAGAAGTGAAACATTTATGTAAATCATATGACTCAGACTGCTGTTAAAAAAAATATCCAGTAGGTCATACCTATTTGAATATCCAAATTAAGATCAAGATTTTTCATAGTAACTATAGAGTTCCTGCAGAACCAATTGGATATTCTTACTATACCTTGAAACA
The DNA here is from genome assembly GCA_008086735.1 of Cheirogaleus medius. NCBI lineage: Eukaryota > Metazoa > Chordata > Mammalia > Primates > Cheirogaleidae > Cheirogaleus > Cheirogaleus medius. Next base: position 5,742,249 of record VBSM01001562.1, read on the forward strand.
ATATCTGTTAAAGGTATCTTTGTGTAGTGAGTCTGAATGTTTTGCTTTTATAGTTAAAAAGAGAATAAAATTCCGATTTCCTATTTCTTCTTCTTTTAGAGTTTCCAGCCCCAAATAAAGTTTCCCAATAAACATTGAATCTGGGTTGCTGAGAGTTATTTTATTAACTGAGGCATGTTTATGATTTGGATACTAAATAAAAGACTTACCTACAACAAAACAAGAAGGAAAGTAAATTTAGTAGAAGGAAATAGCTTTATTCTTATAATGCCTTGCAGTTTACAAATGCTTCCACATGTGCTTGAATCTGATCATTTCAATGGCTCTAGAGGATCATAATAGAAGCTGTTAGCCATACTTTATAGATGAAGAAAACAGACTGACGAGGGAAGGGATGTGCCAAGAACCTGAGTTAGTCCGGGCAGGCTGGGTCTCTAGACCCAGTGCTCTGCTTTTCATGTAAACGCCCCAGTATACATTCTTTTCCAACAATCAGGACATTGGGTTCTGGTCAGACTGATTTGATAACAATTTGATAAGGTGTAGAATCTTCCTGTGATTAGAGAGAGAAATCTGATAAGATACAGGACTCACCATGAAACAGATAAAGGTTCTCAAAAGGCAGCTTCCAGTTAGAATTCCCCAGCTGGTCCTTAGCACATGGTTTCATGTATTTATTATGTAGCTCACACTCAGAATCACCCCTGGGGCAGGTTGAGCCATTCCTGCGTTTTTGTAAAAAGTTGTGTGCATGGACTCACACACAAATGAGGAAAGAACTGAAAGGATGGTTCTGTGTAAGTGAAATGATTCACTTTTGCCAGTCCTTTTATGAAAGGTGGTTTTGTTACCTCCAAGGGCTTCTTTTGACTTGTTATGTAATTAGCTTCTCAAGTTTTCAGTTGGTTTATTTGAAATTTTGTGATTGCAATTCATAAAATTGGTAGAGCTGGGAGGGACCTGAGAGATCATCACATTCTACCCTGTGGCTCAAGCGCTGAGGAAACTGAGACACAGGGTCAGGACTTGTCCAAGTTTCCAGTTGCCTGCAAAAAACAAAACAAAGCAAACAAATCTGGCTGACTTAAGGAGAAAAGGAATTTCTTCAGAGGACATGGAGCAACAGGCAGAAATGCTGGGAAGGCAGAAGACCTAGCTTGAAAAATAAGAGACCAAAAATGATTTGCAGCAACCAGAGCCACAGGCAAAATCCTGTCCCAGAACCAGTGCACCAAAGACCTCATTGCTGGTCACTGCACATCGTGTCTTGCTCTGCCACTGCTGCTGCCATGTCTGTCACTGCTGCCCCTAGAAACAGGACGGTACTGCTGCCGTTGCCTCCACCTCCAGATTGAAGGTTCTTTGGGTCAGGCCACTAGCTCTCGATCGAAGTCTATGTTGAGAGCATCTGACTGGCAGAGCCAGGTTAGAGGCCTGTGTCCCAGGGGACCTTTCCTTCTCTCCTGTGGAAGGGTAGCCTGCCTTCCTGCAGGACTTATAAGATGGAGAAAGGGGTTTAGATGCTAGGAAGCAAAACCGAAGTGCCAATCATCTGCTACGGAAATATACCCAGTTAGTGACTCTTCAAGGAATTAAAATTTGGGTTTTCTGACTTTTCCTAGGATACCGAATTTATAGCTCATGTTGATTTCCTTTGTAAAAACTGGCAGAAGCTCCCTAGTTTTTAAGAGAAAATGAAGTCCTCTGGATTAAGAGTTGGTAATTCTAATATTTTAAAACATATGAACAGTTTTCCCTCTTGATTGAAAACCATTCTCCTGTCTTTCTATCCTTTGTGACATACAGAAAAACATACCTTGTTTCTTGTTTTTCAGTGGTAAAAACTTCAGAGAGAGAAAGAGAAACAAAAAGAGCAAACAGTACAGAGATTATAGATTAGTTGTGTCAGGTCCAGCCTCTTGGTGGACTGTTGTCCTGGTTCTTTGGCTCCTTGCTTGGAATATTCACAAGCAGAGTCAATGTGACAGGGTGACCACAAACAGGAAGAAATTCCACACGAACAGTTTTATTGCAGAAAATAAGGGAGCTATATAAAGTGATAGTATGTTCCAGAGAGGAGCGGGTCAGTATCCACGAGTGGAGAAAGATATTGAGGACTCCCAAGTGGTTTCCTTTAATTGGCCTGGTGGAGGGCGGGGAGGGCTTACAGGAGGGGTGGGATGTTACCAGATGATTGATATACATGATTGACAGGTGTTCTTATAACAAAGTTGCGTGCGCCTCAAAACTTCAAGTTCCTGTTCCTTGGGGTTGTTAGCTGCTTTTTCCTGCTGTCCCTTCCCTGGCTTCTCCACCCCATAGGAACCTGCCCCCGGCCTGTATCTGCCACCTGAAGATTTTGTCCCTGCCTCACAGTTGTTACACATTTATTGCCAGTCTGATGAGCAATAAAACCATTTAGAACTGAAAAATATTCAGGGCTTTTTTATTGTTGTTTTTACATATTTTAGGCAATAACCATATGTTGTAAAAGTATAAAGTAGTCTTGGCTTCCCAGTAATTTTTTTTTTTACCTTTTAATAATAAAAGTTAATGTTTACTGAGAACTGTTAGGTTGTAGCATGCATTACTTATCTCACTTCTTCCTCACAATAACTCTGTGTTAATCCCATTTTCATTCCCTTTGCATGGCTGGGAGAATAGATGAAGCAACTAGCAAGAGGTTTCATAGTTGGTAGAGATGGGACTTGAACTTAAGCACATACTCCTATAAATCAAGTTTTGTAAATCTTCCTGTAATTAAAGAGAGAAAAGAAGATATATCTGGAGTACTGCGTTTGGTAATATTTTAGGAAAACTGCAGAGGGAGGAGAAGGGAAGTGTGGTAGGAAATAGAAAGACTTTTGGGAGCAGGTGACTTTTCCCAATTAGACTGTGAACTTGCTCTTGTGTCGCTGTCCTGGGACAGCTGGGCTAATCCGATCTCTTGCAATTTCTTCTCCCCACAGTGATTCTTAGCTCAGTGCCTGGCACACGGGAGGTGTTCAATAAATATTGGCAAAAGGAGTTAATCTCAAGCATCCTCAGGATAGTTTTCTTGGGTTAAGATGCCGTACCGTCTAGATTGCTGGTTCTTAATTAAGAAAGACCTTTACCCTCGAAGCCAGACATTCAAAGACGGCCTATCAGTGAATTTAGTGCATTTCACAAACCTACCCAGGTTTTTAGGCCATGTAATTGTATAGTCTGTAAAGGCGTCTCTAGGATTTCTTGCTTCCTGACTTTCCAACTTCATTTCAAATAATTTTTGTCAAATTGTTTCCTTTCCCTTTTTCTTTCTTAAAAATATGAAAAATCACTATTTTGGGCTTGTGCTATAGAGAGAATTGATAGTCCTAGAGTAGGCACAGTGAGTCCTCATTGTAAAGTAATGTATAGAATCTTCATTGCAAACTTCTGTATTTTTGTACAGAAATAGCTAATGAATACCAAAGCATTCTGTTGTTTGCAGTTTAAATGTGGTTTCATTTTTGCTCAGCCCTAGCTACATTCCTAAGTGTCTGAAAAGTAGAAAACTTATTCCTCATTAGATTCACTTAAAACTTTTTCAAGAAAGGAAAGTCCCAAGGGTATAGAAACTTTATGTACTTAAATATGTCACGTTAAGGAACTTCACAATGTTTCGTTTACACAGGGCCAAAGACCACAGATCCACCCTGATTGCTAATTATTGAGATTGTAAATAGCGTGTTCGAGAACTTAGGGTGAGACAAAAGAAACATGAAGGAACAAAAGGCCTAGGATAATGAAAAGGATATTGTGAAGAGAAAGGCCTGGCAGAATTATGATGCAGGTCACATCCTGTGCCTGCATTTAATTGTACCTTTGTATTTAATAATAAAAATGATTACAGGCTCAGTGCTAACAAGTGTCCCTTCTTGAGAACTGTAGTGTGGATAGGTGACAGCAAATTACTCCAATTCATAAACTTGAAATATTATGCTTTTATTTTGAGTTTCATCCGTCTATACTAGAAGATATTTCCTGCAAAAATGCACACCAGTCCAGGAAGATTTTTAAGCATAGTTCCTGATAAATGCACATAAAACATAGGTGAATACTTTAAAGTATAAAGGAAAGAAAAAAAATCACTTTGCAGGTACTTCTTAACACATTGGGGTTGTACTAACACCATAGTCACATTTCCAGTATTTTATGCTTCATGTAGGCTTTGGATGTAACTGTACGTTAGCACTGATTTAGGTGGTCTGGCTATTAGAAATTAATTGACTTCTGTATGTTTTTTCACTATTTCTTGCTTATCTTGACCACTTTCCCTAACTGCCCTGTCCAACATATAGCCCCTGCCCCAGAGATTTGCTCTCTCTTTCCTATACTTTTTCTCCTTGATTGCCAACATTGCCATCATCATTGTCTTATTAATTTACTTTAGTTGATTTTATCTGTTTTCCTGATCAGAATGAGGATCCATAGGGCAGAGACCAAGGAAATCTTATTCTCCCTACTCAGTAGCTCCCTGGTGCCTAGCACCATGCCAGGCTCACAGTAAATTACTGTCTTAATCATATGTCAAACCCTTGCTGCCTTAACCTTATCTCTGGCCTCCTCCCTTTGTTTATGTTTTCACCCAAGATTTTGTGGTAGAAGACATTCCTTTTTCTGCTAGGTAGAGAGAAAATAGTCCCTTGGATCCATTGATACCATGGTTATCATTGAATGGAGGTCAAGAGATTGAGGACTGTACCTGGAATGTTTAAGCCTTGAGTGCATTTCCTTATTTCACCACTCCCTGAACTGTGATTATGTTCTGTGGTCATGTGCATTCGTTCATGTTTGCTAGGCAGCAAATGCTGTGGCAGGTGCTGAGAAGCAAAATTGAATAAGATGCACTCCATTCCTTCAGGAACATGTTATTAATATTTAAACTGATGTTCCCTAGACTCATAACTATGTCTATTTGTGTGTCCATTGTAAACCCCGTCCCTGGCACAATCCTTGGCCATTAAAAGCACTCAGTAAATGAGTGAGTGTTGAATGCAAGTATTTGTGGTGTAATAGATGTATGTACAAAGTGACATGGAAACACAGAAAAGGGAAAGCCATTGTGTCCAAAAGCAGGAAGGGAAGGTTTCATGAAGGAATAATTAAAAGGTGCAAAGTTTACCTGATTAGATCAAATGTGCCATGGAGTAGGGATAGCATTAGCAAAAAGCCAGAGGTGTGAAAGAGCAAAGTCTTATTTGAGGTTGGATAGTGTGGTCAGTTTGAAATTTAGGATGAGTGTGAAGGGGTGGTGGGCATTGAGGCTGTTGGAATCATTATTAATTCCCTTATTCGGGTATCCTATGCACTAAATAGCTCTTGTGGAACAAACAAACCATCTTTTATTTATAACAATTCTTTCCCTTTTTTTTTTAAATTAAGAGATGAGGTCTCACTGTGTTGCCCCATCTGGTCTCAATGGTCTCGAACTCCTGACTTCAAGTGATCCTCTTGCCTCCTGAGTAGCTGGGACTATAGATGCAAGCCACCATGCCTGGCTCATTTATAGCATTTCTATAGGAAAATGAATTGAGTTCTAAACAACCATCTTAGATTACAATTTTGGAGATAGAACCTCTTTGGGAATTAGATCTAACTTTAGTAGAAAACTGCTTACATTGCCTGTTATAAGTTATCTATTGCTATAATTTCTCAAAAAAAATAGCTACAAATCTCAGTAGCATAAACATAATTAGGCTTTATTGTGCATGCATTGCAGTGGTCCTCTAGGTGGCTTTTCTCTTCTCATCTGGGGTTGGTTGAGCAATTCTCTGGTCCTGCCAAACTTGCACTCCTATGTGGAGGTGTTGATTGTCTGTCTGTCAGGTGATGTAGGATGGCCTTGGCTGGGATGACTGGGGTGACCTCCACTTGCCTCTTATTCTCTTTCTGGTACCAGCAGGCTAGCCTGGGCATGTCCTTTTCATGTCACTGGCAGAGGGCAAGAGCACAAGCAGAAACACACAGGTACTCTTTTGAGCCTCTCTTTTTATCACATGTACTAACATTGTGTTGACCAAAACAATTTCATGTAGCTGAGTCTAGAATCAGAGTGGGAGAAGACACTGTGAGGACTTGTGGCAAAGGCATGGCTACAGGGAGGGCTGAAGGATTGGAGCAATTTTTGCAAGATACTGCATAGTCCACAAAAACTCATCAAATCAAAATCTAATTATAACTTTAGATCTAATGGAAGGGTATGATTTATGATTTTTTTTTTCCGATTTTCTTCATGAAGCATGTCTTTTGTACTTTATTCATGCCCAGTCTCTTTTAGACATGGTGGGGCAAAGTCAGAGAAGTCAGCAATGGGGAAAAGGTTGATGTGAAATCTTGAAAGGGGTAGGGAACTATTAAAGCTTAGCCATTACATGCACTGTATAATTTCAGAGTACCCAGCTTCTCTTCTTTTCTAGGGCACTGAAGCCTAGAGGAATACAGTGCATTGCTTACATTCCCCCTAGTCAGGTTGGTGGCACACCCAAACATTGCAACCCAATTATTCCAAGCCCAGAGCCATTCTCTACCATGCCTTATAAGGTGTATTCTCCCTACACCACCCCATGTGCCTCCTTGGACCCCTGCCATGACTCACACAAATACTCGCTTTTATAAATGATTTACTTTTGGAAGTTGCATTGTTGTCAAAATTCACCATGAAAAGTATGTTGTCATTTTGAGTTTTCCTTTTTAGATTTACTCATCATATGTACTTAAAGCAGAATTTAATACTCTTCTTACACACATACACACACACAAACACACCTGTGCGTGTACACACCTATTTTGCTCTGCCTCTGCCTGCACTCTTCCCGTCGGAAAGGGAAATTAATGGTTATGTTAAATCAGCTTGAGTTTGGTAGGTTAAACTTTGAATAACTTTTGCCACACCGTGAAGGGGAAGCTGCCAGAGAGGTCATTGTGACTCTGTCAGTCTGAGACAATGAAGCATGCGGTGTGGATTTTGTTAGAAATGAGATTAAAGCTTTCTTTCAAGCATCCTTTTCCCACTTGCTGGACGTTGTCAAAGTGATTGCATGAGACTCAAGTCAGGGAACAGGGAGATGGAGGAAAATATTCTCAATATTTCAATAGTGGCAATTGCTATTGACGTTGAGGTTATGAACAAGGGTTATTTTAATTAAGAACTATTTTTTTCTAACAATTAGACTTTTTATACTGGTAGCTAGATAGCAGACAGATAGGTCTGTGCATAGAAAGGTCTGCATACAGTAAAGGATCATTTAAAAGTATGTCGTATTAAAGGAAAGATTGTATGTGGATTTTCAGAGCAGCACAGAAATTTAGACCTGAAAGAACAGGAAAATGCCAGGTAATTTGTTACCTGTTTTTTTTTTTCCCCATATTTACTCATTCTTCATACCCTTTACACATTCAATGATTCTCTTTTTTCAGCTATTTTACATGTTAACTTAGTTGCCAAACTTTGACTCTGAGGAGAGCAATATTGCTATGTCTCCAAAATATTTATATTTGAGGCCTGCATTTTAGATGGTTACATTCTGAAATATGTGTGGTCATGCATTTTTCATGTAAAATATCTCTCACTATCCTGTGTCCAAGGCCCTGGAGGATTAAGATAAAAATCTTCCCTACCACCACCAACCTGCATTCTTTTTGGTGGGTAGATTTTATATTTTGTTTTTCTAAACGAGAGAAAACAGTTATAGTTCCACCTCTTATATGCTTCTCTTCATTGAGTTGTAAGCTCAGTATGTGCACATATGTAAGATTTCAAGTGCAGAAGAGAACAGAGTAGGAAACAGATTTTCACAGTCCCCGTCTGGGTCCTTGTGTAAGTGCCAATGTAAAGCTATTCACTGATCAGAAAAAACAGTATAATGTTGCCTGGCTCTAAGGAAACGGGTTTGAAAATCTAAACTTAATAAGCAGATCAGTTGGGTGGGGGTTTGAGATTATTGTATCACATTCCAATGACATGCAGTGTTGTCAAAAACTTTTTTATCCAGAATTAAAATTATAGGCAGCATAGAAATACCTTTCAAAATGTCAGGAAAGAGGACTAGGGAAATTTAGTTAAGAATAATGAAAATATATCACTTATATCACAGGAAACATACAATGCAAGCATCTGGGTATCTCAGGGTAAAAGGTAAATTTAGTGTGGGTGGAGGAGGAGGTTTAACCTACATCCAAGGAGGTAAAGTGGATTAAGCTGAATGTCTGGAAAGAAGAGGATTGCTGGGTAGTGGTGTGAGCCCCAGGGCTCAGGGGAAGTTACATCACTTGCTCCTCAATTTTTAGGAGCTAATAATAGCTGTGCTCGAGTTTCCCTGCAAAGCAAGGGACAATTGTGGGCTAAGTTCTGAGAGAATCATTCATAACTATTTCTGCTTCCTTCCCACTTGTTCAACATAAATATAAGTCCTAGTTTGGGGTTAAATTCAGATTTTGCACATTTCTGCTCCCCTCAAATTTCTTGCCACCAACTTACTGATGTCTGAGAGTTCTTTAACAGGAGGGAAAGCATGCCATTCCATAGTTAGAGATAAGACTTTCAACACCTGTTTATTTAGCACATTGAGTGGAATTTGGCTAAACTCAACACTTACTAGATACCTATTTTGTGCCTGATATTAATGAGGGGGAAAAAATGATGAGCAAATGAAGCTTCCAGCTCGCCTTGAGGCACGGGACTCACTCAGTAATTACAGTGGGATGTAAGTTCTACGACAGTAGAGATCATTCTGTGTCTTTCTCATTGTTATGTTCCCTGCATTTGTCACAGCGCCTGACTCAACAAAGGTTTTCATTTTTGTAAATAGAATGGGTGCATGGATGATGATAATATTGCAAAGACTATAAAATAGATATGTACAAGATATAATGTTGAACAATTTTTCCTGGGAGGGGAGACTTCTTGGGGAGCTATGTGAACAAGATCATGAGAGATCAAAAGAGGTTTTCCAGAACTTCCAGAACAGTATCCAGCCAGAAGCATAAGTGTGGACAAAGGCATGAAGGTGGGAAATGACATGGATGTTCAGGGAGCTTGAGTCAGGGCAGGTGCTGCTGGGTACTGGAGGTAGATGTGGCAAAGCAAAGACCAATGGAACTTGTTTCTGACTCACATTTTTAACTGAGGTCGGCCTTGTTTACCTTCGGTAGTATTGGGATTTAGAAACTAATTATGGAGACATTGTTTTTTAGTATGGAAGCAGCAGAGCTTGATGAACTATACCTATACTGCCCCAATGAGATTTTATATTTTAAAAAGAAAATTTTGTATTTCCAAAGTCACCTTAGAGTCCGACGATTGTGTAATAGGTATATCACTTTCCAAAAGAATCTATCATTTAATAAACGGAACTTCTGCTGGTTCCTGTGAACAGTGACTTCATTTAGAATTTAACATAGTTCAATTACACAGATTTGTCCTGTCTGTAAATCAAAGTATACCTGAATGAGTAAGAGTTTCTTAACACCTTTGGTGAGGATAAACATGACTTGGATTTTTTGTACTACCAAATACGATATTGGGTAGGGTGTTTCCTTGTTATATGCATAAATCTACTAGACAGATTGTGTGGTGGGGGTGCTGTGTTATCTCCTTAGTTTAAGGAGAAGATCTACAATGGAATTTTTATTTAGTTTCTTTAGACTGTTTTAACTTTGTGACACATATTCCAGTTTTAAATAAGGAGCCCTACATTAATAAAAATTGGTTTCTTAAACTTAACTTTAAATATACTTATTATTTTAAGCAACTAAAGGCTCATGCTGACTTGAAACTGATAGAATTGCTACACTTTCTTCCCACATACACCTCAACTACTCCTGTTGTTGTTTTCTTTCTTCTACTACTTTTGTTCTATTAATTTGTGGATAAAATAGCTCCTTATTTTGCACACTGAGGTTTAATGTACGTTCTGCACTTGATAGAGCATTTAATTTTTGGGGAAAAGGCTTTAGCTGATTGTATTAGTTCAGTGGTTTTAGAATAAGATGTTTGTGGGGAGGGGCAGCAGAATCTTCAGTCATTGATTCTCTCTTTATAACTTTGCCCTTTTAGCTGGAACAGATTACTTGTGTAGTGCTGCTAGCCCTGCACAGACTGAATCACAAGGAAGAAACTTTACATAAACCATTTATACTAAATGTTTGGTATGCTGGCAACATAAATCAACAACAATATCCATTACAAATTCATCCCTTTATCAGTATTATCTTGATAGAACTGATCCCAATGTGTGGGAATTTGAACCCTGCTTCAATACATCTAGCCCCAGATAATTAATTATTCAGGGCACAGAGAACCTGGCCCCTGCAATGTAGAGTAATTCTTCCTGGTCAGCGTTAACTCCACTGGCAATAATAAATAGAAAAAGTCTCTAGTGATGCCAGTATTTTAAAGTGATTAATCATCTTTCCCCCCCTTCTCCTCCCCCTTAGTTTTCTTTAACTAGGATTTTTCAGCAATAAATCTTTAACAATACAGGTAGGAATTGTTCTGTAATTAAATTTTGCCCTGCTTAATTTCTTACCTTTTATGTGTGATTAAAAAAAATGTTACATTTTAAGGAGCCCTGATCAAAATTCAAACCAAGAAAAATCCGTCTACAGAATAGCGAGAGATGCTCTATAGAAGATTAAGCTCTGGATTTTGAATATTAGAGCACATACTCATAAAAATTGTTCATCAACACCAGTTGGGGTGTCAAATATTCTGAAGTTTTGAATCGCTTCACTTTCATGCTTACGATTTGTCTGTATTAGGAGAAGTCTGACATATACATATGTTCCAACACTGAGAGAATAATTACTTATTTCTTAACTTTCAGATTATTGATGTCAGCTCTGTAGGAAAGGGATATATTTCACCATTTTTGTGGTACACAAAATGCACTCGCTAAAGCGGCAGGTAGATGCCTGACCGAGAATGACCATGTATTTTTAAATTGCGCCCTGTCGAGTTGCCCAGCCATCATGTATATCCTGGGTGACAGGGACAGATGTGACATATCTGTTGTGACACACTTCTGCACCACCAGTCCATGGCTTGAGGTGACTCCTGTCCCTCCCCTGATGCTTTCCCCTGCTGCAGGACAACACAACGATGCACGGATGAACCTTGCCATTGCTCTGACCGCTGCCAGGTATGGGGCTGCCACCGCCAATTACATGGAGGTGGTGAGCTTGCTCAAGAAGAAGGACCCCCAAACAGGGAAAGTACGCGTGAGCGGTGCACGCTGCAAGGATATCCTCACAGGTATGCCAAGTCTCTGGGAGGGAGGTATTTCTTAGCATCTTGCCTGGCTTATATAATGACTGAATTATAATTTTTCTGTCACTTTTCTTTCATGTAAGCCACATTTCAGAGTCATATTAATTATATTCCTTATTGTCAACAATGACTGGTTTAACATGAAAATTTCCCTTGTGGGACTCGGCAATTTTTCCCCTTTGTATTATAATTATAATAATGATAATGATAATAATAAAATGCCCACAAAATCCCCACAGCTATGAATGCATTCCGTTTTCTTTACAAAAACATGTTATTAATAAAATTAAATAAATGTGCCAAGTCTCAAAGTATCATTTAGGTGACACAGGCAGTGCATTTACACGTCATTAAAGTCAATCACCTTTAACTTCGGTTGCATTTTCATTCTTGCCCTGATTGTGGGGCCATAGAGGCAGCTTCAGAATTACATCATTTCTCAAACAAAAGCACTGTGAAATGTTATCTCATAGCAATGCGGTTTACACACTGAAGTTTTAAGAAGAAAGCAGATTATTTACTCCACTTTATTCACGTTTGGTGCCTTGATGTACCTTATAAAATGGACTGAGAACCACAATAAACAAGCGGAATGTTTTTCTTTCTTCGATTCAGACTTGTTTTTGGTAAATTTACTCAGATCCGAGCCTTTTGTTTGGCTCTTCAGTAACTCTGGCTGCTCGTGTCACTTAGTGTGGTATGCAGTATACTTCACCGTAGGTTAAGTTAATAGATGAATTAATAATCCACAGCATCAGTGAACAGAGAAACAAATGGGGTGTGTGATTGATGCTGCTTTCTTTCACAGGGCAGGAATTTGATGTGAGAGCCAAATGTGTTATCAATGCTACGGGACCTTTCACGGACTCTGTGCGCAAAATGGATGATAAGGACGCTGCAGCTATCTGCCAGCCCAGCGCTGGCGTCCATATTGTGATGCCTGGTTATTACAGGTAAACCTTCTTCCAACACTGCGGTCATCGCCCGAGAAAGGGGGTCACAAGAGATTGTCTGTGTTTAATTTCTTCTTCTAGTATACCTTTCTTTAATAATAGACGGATCTACCTTGCTGTTCAAAATGAGGAGAAATAAGTAAAGGAACCCTTTCAAAACGCAAAATACAAACCACGCGTGGGAATTACTTAGCCATTTATGACAATACTTATTTCTAAGGGTTAATGCTTTGGGATCTGTCTCTTTATCTACTTTGTTCAGTTCAGTCACCTTCAGAGTATAAGAATTAGTATTTTTGAATTGTATTAGGTCATTAAATATGAAATGTCTGATTTCAAATCAAAAGTGTAGTTTATTATATCTCAAATAAGAAGCACTACAGTTAATCAAAGTATGTGCCTAAACTATCGACGCAGTTTTGGCATCTTAATGGTAGCTTGCTTATGCCAGCAGTGAAGAAGCCTGGAGAGTGAGTAGAGATGAAATTGCAAAAGGTGTTTTCCACAGCTTGTTGAGAATCGAATATTTTTCCTTGCAAGAAGTGGTCCAAAGCCTGGAAGGAAGTGGTAGTCAGTTGGTGCAAGGTCTGATGAATATGGTGGATGACAGAGAGTTTCCAAGTCCAGCTTCTGTAGTTGGAACAGGGTTGTTTTTTTGTGTGTGTGACATGTGGTCTTGCAAGAGGATTGGCCTGTCCCTATTGACCCATCTTGGCTGCTTAATCGCAAGTATCCTCATCATTCCATCCACTGTAATCGATTGACCAGGTTTTATGAAGCTATAGTGGATAATACCAGCACTGGACCAGCAAACAGACACCATTAGCTTTCTTTGATGGACATTAGGTTTTGGACTATGTTTTGGCACTTCATCTTTATCCAGCCATTGTGCTGAATGCTATTGTTGTCAAAAAGAATCCATTTTTCATCTTATGTAACAATATGGTGTAGAAATGGTTCGCCTTTATATTATGACAGCAAAGAAAGGCAAGCTTCCAGATGATTTCTCCTCTGATGCTTGGTTAATTCATGCGGTACCCATCTATCCAGCTTCTTTACCTTGCCCATTTGTTTCAAATGGTCCAATATTGGAATAGTAACGTCAAACTTGCTGCTAATTCACGCATAGGTTGAGATGGATTCGATTCCACTACAGCTTTCAGTTCATCATTATCCATGTTGGTCTCAGGTTGCCCACATGGCTCATTTTCAAGATTAAAATCACCAGAACAGAACTTCTTAAATCATCGATGTACTGTGCATTCATTAGCCACAACTTTCCCAAATACTTTGTTGATATTTCAAGCCGTCTGTGCTGCATTGGTTTCGTGATGGTACTCATATTCGAAAATAACACAAATTTTTTACTTATCCATGGTTTCACAAAAATTGCTCTCAAAAAAAATTTGAAAGATAACCACAGGCCAAAATGTGCATTTGAAAGAATGAGGATGTACCTTCACAATAGAAAAAAAACAACAAACCCAAAACAAGAAGTCTCAAAGTGAAATGTCAGAGATATCAACCGTCAAACTTAGTACTTAAGGAAATTGGGCATTTCATATTTAGTAATCTAATACTTTTAATTAAGGCCTTAAAAATTAATTTTATCCAGGTGTAGTGCCTCATACCTGTAATCTCAGCACTTTGGTCAGGAGTTTGAGACCAGCCTGGGCAGCATAGTGAGACCCCATCTCTGGAAAATATTATAATAAGAAAAATTAGCTGGGCCTGGTGCTGTGCATCTGTAGTCTCGGCTATTTGGGAGGCTGAGGCAGGAGAATCACCTGAGCCCAAGAGTTTGAGGCTACAGTGAGCTATGATCATTCCACTGTACTCTAGCCTGAGCAACAAGGTGAGAACCCTATATCTAAAAAAAATTAAAAATTAATTTTGTAAATATCCAAAGTTGCTTATGGAGAATCTAAAACTGTTGGCCACTCAGATATTCTTGGGTTTACAACTTTTGAAATACGTTTTAAGAAATATTATAGCAAGTAAAAATCATATATAATTTCTAACCTAGCAAATTAACAAATATAATTGGGGGTGAAGAAATGGGTAGAGGTAGAGATGAAATAAGAATAGCAGTTAATTGAAAATCATTTAAACTGGGGAAGGGTACATATGGGTTCATTAAACTCTCTATTTTTATATATGTTTGCAGTTCTTCATAAATCAAAAAAGAAACATTTATGTAGTTCTAGCTAAAAAATTAATAATTATTCCTAATGTACATTTCAAGACATCTGTGGAAAAAATCCATATGGCCATGCTAAGAGTGCAGAATATGTGCACTGTTTTTATTTCCATATGTGGTAAATCTAGTAGACAAACTAGTAGTTCTATATGAAATAGTGATTAATGTGCAACAGTATTCATTATGACATTATTTGTAGTTGAGAAATATTAGAAACCACTTCATTTCCTCACCTAAGGGTAAGAGATATATAAATTATGGCATAGCCACACAAGGAAATATTATGCAGTCATGAAGAATTATAAATAACTTTAATGTCCTTGGAAAATACTAATGATACCATGTTAGTTTAGAATGTAGGACTTGAGATTTTATGTCTGGTAGGATCTAAACAATATATACATAAAAAAAGGAAATATGTTAAATATTAATGGTAATTATCTCTAGGTAATATGATTATGGATGAGAATTTTTTCCTTCCTTATTTTAATAATTTTCCATATAGGATATATAAAGCTTTTAATATTTGATAAAACAGATGTGCAGAAACTATGATATTTTATTATCTGTGTTCTCCTAGAATGCTCCCCTGCTATCTTATAGATGGTGCTGCCTTATTAATTAATGGTTCTCCAACCAATTAGTTGGACCTTATTAGTTATTAGAGAACCAATCTTCCTGAAGAGTCCAAGATGCACCCAATTTGTACCAAATAAAGTTTTACTCAGAAAAGTAACAGAGATAATTTCTTATCCACCAACATCCAAGGTTTCCTTCCCATTTTCTGGATACTTAAGTGAGATAGGTAGGCAGTCTTTGGATTTTTACTTTGAACTGGAGACACCAAAGTGCCTCTTCTAGTCTTGGTAATAGAAATTTATGCAGTGGTACCTAACTGAGTTTTAAAACTGTTAACTAGAAGTTTAGTTCAAATGAAAAAGAGAGAAATAAGTTATATGTGTTCCCTATGTTTCTTGAGAAGTTTTTAATAGTTCCAGACACTAATTTTGTGTTAGATTAAAAATATCCAAGGCCAGCTAGCTCATAAGTTTTTTTGTTTGGTTGTTTTTTAACATCTCTAATATCAGAGTATAAATGTAATCATCATAATCCTTACATTTGTTTAGATTTTACTAGATTCAGTGTATTCTTGTACATATTGTGCCTTATATTTTCTTACCTATAATCCCATGATGTCAGTTGACACATTATTTCCTAGAGGCTTTATATCAGTTCTGTCCCTTAATAATTACATCCTTTAGGACAAAGTCATTTTGTGAAACTTCGTTTTTCCCATCATTAAATTGGGAAAACATTCTGCTCTCTCAGAGTGCATAGACAAGGAGACAGTAGGGAAAGTAAGTTAAAGCGATAGGTGATACCTTGGTATAAGACTTCCTGGGTTTGTTCACCACTTTTCTTTTTGCTAACAGTGTGACTTTGAGTAAGCTACTTCTTTCAGCTTCTGACTCCTTATCTCATGATAATGCCTAACTTGTATAAAGTTTGACGATGTCCCTTTGCTTTTTTTATCTCTTTTATTGACTGCTCTATCCCTAGCTCCTAGTACCGGCACATAATAGTGCCCAGTAAATATTTTTTGGATGAATCTCACCAGTATTTTGTGTTAACTTGCCCAGATTGAGATTGTTGCTTTATTTATATGAAAATTTTAATATAACATTTGTCAGATTTTTTAATGTAGAGAATTTCATATGAAAATAAATCATGATTCTTCAATTTACTGCTCAGGTAACCCTAGTAGACAAAAATAAATAAATAAAAATCATGTAAGTACATGACTAGAAATTTCAATCACTATGGAAAATAGAAAGAAATGAGTGAAAGCCTGCCTTTTCTCCCTCCCTCCATCCCCTACCCCAGCTCTTCTCCGGTAATCAATAACCCTTTCTTCCAAATCTCTCCATAAAATTTTATGTTTTTACTTGCACGCTGTTAAAAATTTTGCATGAAAGTGGTCATGCTTTATATATTGTCCCGTACTATGCTTTGTACACTTAATAACAGAGTAGATCGGTGTCTTATAATAAATATACATGTATATCACCTTGATATAATATTTTGAAAACAGAATGCCTTTCTTAATTCTAAAAATTTGGCATTAACTTCAGGCCCCCTCCAAGTAAATCATGAAAGTGTTAGTCACAGCTGGATCTATCTTAGCCTAAGGTGCAGTAAATTATCTAATTCTATTTGGATGAGAAGTTAATGTCCCCATTTTTAGCATCGTGAACTGTAACCACTACACATCCTGTTGGAGGGGAATGGCCTGCTGCCTAGTTCCCATTCAGACTCTGAGCCCCTTGTCTTTAGATTGTGGCCTGGATTAAGGGTTTATCCCCTCTTTCAGCACTGACCTTGAAGCAACTATATCTCTGGTGGGTGGTGTCAGGAGATCTTAGTCTGAAATGACTCTCTGGTATCATCAGTCCGTCACACTTAGCAGTGGTAACTTAAGGGTTTTGACTTAGTCTTCGGGGATGAACCAGAGCTGGTCTGGACTTTCTGGGGCTGATGATACAACTGGCTGATGATAATTTAAGACCAAGCATTTCAGTTAGAAACTGATCAGTTTGGAAATTCAGTTGAGTTCAGTAACCATTGATTTATTGAATGTAGACTAGTAAATGAAGAGTAAAGAGCCATGTGTGCAGTGATCTTGTTGGGCTGTTCTCAGAAGTATCTTTATGACATTTGTTAATTTTGTTATGACCCTAACTAACGTTCCACATGTGAAGTTATCTGACACCATGATAGCAGCTTTTTGGGGGAGAGGGGAGAAGGAAATTTCAGAAAACTCAACACAGAGAAATTATTTTTTAAAGCTACTCTTTAGTTAATACAAAGAACAAATCTGGATTTCCATCAAAGTTGTAGCTGAAGGCTCTTCCAAGAAGTAGCAGTAATACACCAAATGACTGAAATATGTGAAAATAATCTCCTTTCAGCCTACTGATGCTTTTTACTACTGGCAAGAGGTCAATTTTTCCCCCTATAATGTGTGTACATACTGTTAGCTCTAACACTGATTGCTAAGTAGTTAACAATAAATTGATTTCAGTTTAACTAAGGGCACTTCAGGAAAGCAATGGTCTGCATGAGAAAAATGTTCATTACATTTAATCCTAGACACACACATAAATTAGCAGCAAGCTTTTCCTCCTAATGTCAAATGAATCACACATATTGGAAAAAGACCTATTCCTTGCTGCATTGTATATACTAAAACCATGGTAGATATCCATTCTCAAACTTTAGTGTGACCTTGCAGAATTAATCCTTCATAAGAAAACAAACTTTACCCTAAGGAAGAGTATGAATTAGGTAATTTAGAACTGATGAAAGATATTTCCAAGTGGATTCTTAAATTTTTATACCGTTCATTAATAGCTTTGTCTTCCCTCTGTGCTTGTTAATTTTATGTTTGAGACATATGTCTTCACTTAAGCAGTTGATTCTCTACAGGGTCCAGTTATGTGTGTGTTGGTAACCATCACCTTCACCTTTTAAACTGCTTTATTGCATGGAAAGTTTTTAAAGGATTCAGTAGTTGTGCTTTTCTAACTGCATTTCCTATCTGGGTTGCTGAATATTATAATTTTATGTTTACATTTATCTGGTTTATCATTTTAGGCACATCATATGATATCTAGATCATGGGATGGTCATATATAAAGTTTATCAGCATATAACTTTTTCCACAAGTGTTAGAATCTGGAATTTATCCTTTTGTTTCAATATAGTACTGTTTATCCAGTTGAATGCTTGAACTCTGAATCTGTTAATTTCCAATCCCAAAGGGACTGATTTAACCTAACAGCATTATCAATCCAGGATCAAAGAAGGTGCTTACAAAACGTGTGATTAGCTTGTTCTTTTAAGATTTTTGGAGGGTTTTATTACACAAAGAAAAAAAAAATGTCATATCTAGAGACCAAAAATGCTCAATACTTGTAGTTTTCAGTATTAGAATGAAAGTGAAATTATTTCCTGTAAGTAACCAACCCTGAGTGAAGGTGAGACTCTTAGCTGAAGGTCTGGTTGACACACTTCTGTGGTGCTTTTTGGATTTGCTAAGTAGAAGAACTACAGCCCACTCTCTCCCGTGTCTCTCAGGTAGGCTGTGAATAGTGATTTCTTTCTGCAAAGGCTGAGTGCACGTAACAGACATTTCATGGGGCCAAGGGTTCTTTACAGAGTAAGACTAGTATACCTTGTGATTTAAATAAGGGAGATGCATTAGCTAAGCTGATGGTAGATTTCTTTTTTTAAAAAAAATTGTTATTATTAGTCCCTGGATTTTGTCTGCGCCACCGATCTCGCTTCTCTATCCTCCTCAGTCTCAGCTTCGCAGCTCCTCTCAGTGGGGTACCCGCACTCCTCTGCTGTCTCTCCCCATGGACCACATCCGAGCAATTGTTTTCCACTGTCCTCAATCCCACCCTCTACTCTTCTGCCAGGATGGTCTGACAAGCTGTATCTCTAAACCCTAAGGCATGGAACTATAAGAATTCTAGAAGAAAATATTGGATAAACTCTTATAGATAATGGCCTAGGCAAAAAATGTATGAAGAAGACCCCAAAGCAATCACAGCAACAACAAAAACAAATAAAAGGGACCTGATCAAATTAAAAAGTTTCTGCACAGCGAAGGATACAATCAATAGAGTAAATAGACAACCTACAGATTGAGAGAAAATATTTGCATGCTATACATCTGATAAGGGGCTGATAATCAGAATCTACAAAGAACTCAAGCAAATCAGCAAGAAAAAAATCAAACCTCATTAAAAAGTGGGCAAAAGACATGAACAGAAACTTTTCAAATGAAGGTAGACTAATGGCCAATAAACACATGAAAAATGCTCAACGTCTTTAATCATCAGGGAAATGCAAATCAAAACCACAATGAGATATCACCAAACTCCAGTGAGAATGGCTTTTATCAAAAAGTCCCAAAACAACAGATGCTGGCATGGAAGCAGAGAGAAAGGAGCACTTACACACTGTTGGTGGAACTACAAACTAGTACAACCTCTATGGAAAGTAGTATGGAGATACTCAAAGAACCTAAAGTATGCCTACCATTTGATCCAGCAATCCCACTACTAGGTATTTACCCAAAGGGTAAAAAAGACATTTTATAAAAAAGACACTTGGACTCGAATGTTTATAGCAGAACAATTCACAATTACAAAGATGTGGAAACAGCCCAAGTGCCCATCAATCCATGAATGGATTAATAAAATGTGGTATATGTATATCATGGAGACCTACTGAGCCATAAAAAAATGGTGATCTTACAAAAGATACTTCTTTTGTAACAGCCTGGATGCAACTGGAGACCATTCTTCTAATTGAAGTATCACAAGAATGGAAAAACAAACACCACATGTACTCAATACTAAATTGGAACTAGTTGATCAACACTTAGGTGCACATATGGAAATAAAACACAATGGAAATCAAGTAGGTGGGAGTGGGGAGGAGGGGATGGGTAAATTCACACCTAATGGTACAATGTACACTAACTGGGTGAAGGGCACACTTATAACTTTGACTTAAACTGTACAAAAGCAAATTATGTAGCCAAAACGTGTATACCCCCATAATATTCTGAAATTAAAAAAATTATTATTATTATTTAAATTTTTTTGTAGAGATAGGGTCTCGCTATGTTGCCCAGGCTGGTCTCGAACTCCTGGCCTCCCACCTCAGCCTTCCAAAGTGCTAGGATTACAGATGTGAGCCACCATGCCTAGCCTAAAAAATTATTTTTGATTTGCTTTTAAATAGTTGTGAGCCTCTCATTCTTACACATTTGAATAAATCTTTTTTAAAAAAATTTTTAAGGGAATGATGATAAACATAAGAAGTTGACTGTTGTACCTTTTTAAATTTGTGTGTAAGAGGGATTTCTTAAAATTTGTAGAAACCAAATAGAATTATTTCCTACTTAAGAAATTGTATTAACAGAAGCTAAAAGTGTTTTAGAAAATACCTTTTACACTGGCTTGATAGGATAATCTAGTCATATTGAAACAACTATCTGAAAGTCTGTAGTGTTCTATTTAAATATGACACTTTCAAATTTATCCACGTAACCAAAAACACTTGAAGCCCCCAAATTAAAAGAAAAGAAAAGAACACTTTCAGATTCCCGTCATCCCTTTAACAGTATCTCTAAATTCCTTTGAATGGCTAATGAATGCATTAAAACAACAGTTTCCAGGGATTTAAAAACAAAATCTGATGGGTTTTGTTAATGTTTATTTACAGCTGCCTATTCTTTCAAATGTGTTTTATAATTTGGTTTTACAATATTCAGTATGTGTCAGTGAAATTTCTTGACTAATATTTTAGAAGATTTTATGTAATCTGTCAGAAGAGGTAGCCTTGAACCTTGATTTAATAATGTAAGTCCACTAGTGTCTTCTGTCTATTTAAAAGATTTTCATGGCTAAGGTGTTCGCTCCCTTTTGACCTTTTCCTAGGACATTGTTATTTAGGTACTAGTAGAAAACTGAGCCCTTTTCTTCTGGATGCACTTCTTGAGATCTCTGTAACCTTGAAATAAAGTAAGAAATCTCATATTTGGTGAAGTGGCACAAGTTCATCTAGGCACAAAGGAGTAAAAAACTTTTTGATTACATTTTAGTTTCTAGAAAGTTAGGCCCTTCACTTTCTCAGGTACTTCTGAGACCTTCTACTGAAAGATGTGTCAAATGTCAAAAGTCTCAGGAAAATACTTTTCATAGACTTGAAAAAAAGGTCGAAGAGCTATCCTTAATTGACCATTATAAAATAAATTATAGGCATTTATCTTGCTTCCATTATCTGTTGTGAACATCTAAGAAACATGAAAACCAAAACAATTAGAAGTTGAAGTCCACTTTCTTAATTACCCTTGCATCGTTGAGATGTGGAGGGGTAGTTGTGTGGAATATTCTTATTATTATCACATTTGCTCCATTCCTTTTTGTTACTCCCATTTTTTTTTTCTTTTAGGAATTTCTAGATTAGGGTAGGGGAGGTAAAAGTACTAGTTCATGTCTTTCTTGTTTGCTTGTTTGAGAATTAGTGCATAAAATAGCTTTTAGAATGCAGGTTGATATTAAACTTCTGCTGATTTCAGAAATGAATAACCCTTCTTTTTACCTCAGCCCAGAGAGCATGGGACTTCTTGACCCAGCGACCAGTGATGGGCGAGTTATTTTCTTCTTACCCTGGCAAAAGATGACTATCGCTGGCACTACTGATACCCCAACTGATATTACGCATCATCCCATTCCTTCAGAAGAAGATATCAACTTCATTTTGAATGAAGTGCGTAATTACCTGAGTTCTGATGTTGAAGGTAACTGAAGCATTCCTTTAAGTTTGTCCCTCCTCTTTCATCTCTCTTAAATCCTTCCAGCGCTCACTGGGCAACTGCCCTGTCTCCAGTCTGACTCATTTTCACATGTGGTCTTTTGTAACTATTACTTGCTGCCACTACCTTTAGACGTTTTATGAGGGCCAAACTCTAACACAGTGGAAAAAAATTGCCTTTTCTCCTCTACTTTCCACATGCACGTGAAACTCTTGCAGTCCTTTGCTGATCATTTCTAATGGCAAGATTGGAGTACCACACTCGAGCTCTGAATACTCATTGCACTTCCCGAAGAGGATGAAATGTTTATATCACTGTTTAATTTCTACAGCTTGGGAAGGTCTGGTTTACAGATATAGGATATCCATAGGAAATAATTAAGCAAAGAAACAAAAGGCTGGAGCTATATATTCTAAAATTGCTTAATGGTCTGTTACTAGATGGAGGGCCTTGACTGGTAGATTTAGCAAAGAAGGATATGTATGCTTGTTTTAATGAAAAAAGCCACAGTTTACTTCTTTCTTATTCTTACCAAGGCATTTTAACTTGGATGTTGTAGCATTTTCTCCACATAACTTACATAGTGGTTTTTGTTTTTTTTTTCCATCTAAGCTAGCCCTAGAAGTTCCCCAACATGCCACTTCTGTATTTCTTATCTCAGTTAATAGTCTACCATCCATCTAGTCACCCAAGCAGGAAATGGCATGCTTGTCTTTGGTGGTTCTTTCTCTTTCCACAGCTCAGGTCTCCATCCCCACCCAGTCTCATCCTTCCTTTAGAACTTGCTTTCTGAAGCACAGCTCTGATCATCCCTTCCCTGAATAAAAATACCCTTTAGATATCTCCTCATTGACTTTAGAAAAAATTCTAAACTCTCTCACATAGAACATAAGGCTTTTCACAGCTTGTGTTTGCACATTTATATTCAACTGCTTCCCTTCCTGCATTCTGTGGTCTAATCGTATTGTATTACTTCTCATTTCCAAGTCAGGCCATGCACTTTTAAACCTCCATGCCTTGTTTAGGTTAAAGCCTTGCTCTGGAATGCCTTTTCCCTCCAGCTTCTCATCTTGGCAAAATATTTTTACTTCAGAAACTACCTGTCCTTTATATTTCCATGGGATGTTGGTCATACTGCTTATATATCACAACATTATATTATAGGTAATAAATAGTCTAAGATGTATTCTCGCTTGGAGTTCCATGAGGGTAAGGATTCTTTATTTATATTTAGCAACAAAATTGTTGTCTAACTGGTATGCTACTCATGACTGTTTTGAACTTAAATAAGTTAGTTATAGACACTTTCAGGGTTTTTGATACTGGTAGCAGTTTGAAAATCTCTCCATATTAAAAGAGGTAAGATTAAGATTTTTTAAAATAATCTTAATCTATTGAATCAGGAATCTTCTTACAGTATTGCTTCAGTGAAGGGCATGCGAAGACACTATTTTAGTTTGGATTTAGTTTAGATTAATTAGTATCTAGGAATCTTTCTTTCTTACAGAGCTTTCTTTTCATCATGTGATCATGTATTTACAAGGAAAACAAACTGCTTTAAAAAATAATTCAGGTGACTCTCCTAGTTTAATTGATTAATCCATATTATATAGTCTTAGCTGCTTCTAATCTGAAGTAATGAATATAATTTTACCCTGAATAGAATCGCTTTGGATATCTATAGTAATAGTGTAACTGTATTAAATACAAATAATTGAAATCCATGTGGTTAATGTTTATGCTCACGCACATATGCACTCATACACATTTATTTGGGAAATAGTCATGCTTTGTTTAGCATCCATATTTAAATACTCAAACTGCAGTACAATTTTAGCTTGATACTTTTTTTCCCTATTGCAGTCTAGGAGAAGCTTAAACATCTGGATATGATTGTATTTTTAAAGTATTTATTATTGTTAGTGAATCCTGCTTCATTTTATATTTACCTGGGCATAATATTTGTTAAAGCAGGCTTATATTTGGGCCTTAACATCAGGAAGCCTAGATTGTTGGAGCAAGATATTGAATTAATTCAAGAGCAGAAAGCTCTATGTTGACAGTTTCCAAAATCTTAAAGTTCAAATGCAATAAGGATGAGAAATCTAACTGCTTATACTGCTGAGAAGCTGGATGTGCGGGAAGCAGGTGTAGGTTCCGGACAGCCGCTGTGCCCATGTTGTATGTGGGGATCTCCCCAGTGAAATGAGCCGTGGGCTTTAACTGAGACTGGATCATTTTTATTCTGCCTATAAATAAATGGAAGACTTAGCAATACCTGGTTGGTCCATAAAGGTCTTTTCAATTAACATACCTTTTTTTTTATTTTATTTTTTTATTTCATTATATTGTGGGGGTACAAATATTGTTAGGATTACATACAAAACATACCTTTTTGTAGTCAGGAAATTGGTGAAACTAACAGAGTTACTGTTAATTCTGATGTTTGGTAAAAGTGATTGAAATTAACATCTAAACATTGCAAATCAGGCCCTTCTCCTGGTGGCCTGGGGACATTTTGAGATTAAGGGTCCTCCAGGTAGCAAATATCCAGGGTAAAAGCAGAAGTGACAGCTCTTTCATAGACTTTATTTATTTCCCTGTGTGCACCATCTACCACACCTTTCCTCCTTACAAACTTGTCCTTTTAAGAATAATTAAGAATGAATCTTTATAGTTTCTTTTCATTCATGTTTCTCATTGACTGAAGGCAACATATTAAGGAGTTGGTCTTGATAAAGAATGTCAGTTAGCTGAAGTATGTCTGTATCTTTAACTGAGGACATTCAAATTTGTATTTTTTCCCAAGAAATTTTGGTGAAACCCAATATTCTCTTTTACAGTGATAAAATGTGAGAGAGAAACTCAGCTTCAGGCACTATTCAGTCATTTGATTGCATGCTGTTGATAAATGTATTTTAATATTTATAATTGTATGCTTCATTTTTAAACACTCTACCATGACTGAATACTTTTTATGCTAAATATATTGCCTGTATTATCTCACTGATTACTTATAACAACCTTACGAGGTTTATTTTGTAAGTCCCACTGTATAGTTGAAGAAACTGAGGCTGCAGTGTTAAGCTTCTTGCCCATAGCTGGTTAGCTTTGGGGCCATAATCTCAGTGTAAGTCAGTCTGGCTCTAATACTTGTGTTTATAAATACTGTGCAGTACTCTGATTGGTAGTTCTGAGTTTCATGATGTTATATTATATCCAGTAGGGAGTGGATTAGTCTATCAATTCATTTCATGGAAGCTGCTAGACATCTTTAGAATGACAATGACCTTTGCTCTCTACTAGCCTTATTTGGATTTGATTGTTAAACTAGAAGAGATTTCATATCTTGTAACCAATCCCTTGGGCCAACCAGTCTTCTCTACAGATTTAAAAAATAAAAAGTTTGATTTAGATCCTAGTGCAATAGTTTTATAATGTTTTACATTCACCAGGGTTGAAATAATCATTCTAAAAGGATTTATTAAATGGATAAGAAAAATTCCAACAACAGTTTCTGAGCCTCCCCAAATGGCTATATCCTTAAGAAAAAAAAAAAAAAAAGTGTCAAATCTTAACACTCCATGCTGTTCACAGCAGCTGCCACACTTCTGCAAAATGCGTCGGAACAATTCTAAAAAGCATTTTGCCTGTTGGGAATAAGACCATGTCTTCTTTTACAATTTAGAAAGCTTTCCATTCACAGGCTGAATTTTCTAGATTACTTGTTTGTTCTTTTCTGAAATGGGTAATTGATAGTTCTGCAGTTCGTATCGAGTTAGGAAGAAAAATGATCTTTTGAAAAATGTATCATTAAGTCTGCTGTGTAGAGGTTAATCAGAAGGATGCAGTGGCAAAACTAAACTGTGACTTAACGGGATTGAGAGAGACAGAAGATTTGCCGAGTGCTTTATCCACGTAGTTTTTCTGGAGTGCTTCTCTAGGCAGCTTCTCTACTTGTACACAGGTTTTCACATATGCAATTAGTAGTGTTTATAAATTGCCTCTTATTCAATTAACAACTGAGCTGGCCATATCAACTCACTGCAGACCTGCCTTTTCACTGCCAGAGATTGTACCAGGGTTATCAACTTACACAGGCTTGGATGTCTTCCAACGGTTTAATTATAGTGTCATGCGCTTTGCTTTTTCTAGTTTCATTAGTTTATAAATGTAATATGGTATCTTATTTCTGTGATTAACACTTCATTTCAGCAGGTTAAACATGCTGGTAGAGAAGTATTGATTTCTGACACTATTTCCCCTGTGTTCATTTAGATATTTTCACATGCCTTTTATTGATTTTTTTGAAAGTGGCAAACATGAGAAAGAACACCCCAAAACGTATGCCTAAATAACTAATGTGAAGCAGACCACAGATTTAGCTCTTAATTGTTACTTCCTGTGGGCTTCATTTTCTATTAGTTTTTAAAACAAACACTTGTCTTGCCAAGTATGTAAGAGTAAAATATTATAGTTTGAAACAATCACATCGTACTTGATTTTTTCAACCAGCTGTTTTAGTTGTTTTATTCAACTTTACTGTTTATATTTTACTCTTCGTGTATTATATATACTAAAACCTGAATAAGTTATTTATCAGCAATGTAATAAAAATTATTCTTAAATATGATGGTAGAAGGACTCTTTTCCTTTTTCACTACCTTTTTAAAATATTGCCAAATACTTTTACACACACTGGAGGTACTCCATGGTTTTTTTTCCCCCATCTGGGAAATTGGCACCTAAAAATATCAACTGGGTACCATCTGGGTGAACCACTCTAATAAGTGGCCTTTAATGATGGATTTTTCTCAACTTTATTTAATAGTAGTTTTGTTTCCTTTCATTTTGTTATATTTAAAGCATTTATTTATTTTGGAAGGTAATACCCAATTATTAATATTAAATATATAGTCATTAGAAACCTATATAAAGCTTAGCTTATTGGCTCAGAGGTCCAAGTATTCTTGCTTTAGATTTTGTAATATCAGCTCTTATAGTTTGATATAAAAGTTCAGATATTGCTTTAATTTTCTACTTAATATTTAATAACTTTATGTGCCCCTTTACTTGATATAATATTTAGGGTATTGAGAAATATCTTAATTGACATTGCTGAAGACTTTCAACATGATGAGAAAGAGATGAAACAGTAATGAAATTTTGTTTAGCTATTCTGGCATTATGAGAACTAGAAAAAATCAAGGTGAATCTTTCAGCTCTGTAGCATAGAAACTCTGGGTTATGTTATTTTCTTCACATGTTATACCATGGAGAGTTAAAGTAGGCAATGTTCACTACTTACTCTTGGCCACAACCTATGTGATAGAACCAGTTTCAGGGCAAGAACTTGAGGGCAGAAGTAAAAAATATTTTTTATTTCTTTGAACTCATGAGATTAGTAAGAGGGGAGGATAAGTTGAAATGATAAATATGGAACGTGGATGGCAGTAAAGTGTATGGAGGCTATTACAGCAGAATTATTCTCATGAGCAAAGGAAGTACAATAAAATTTAAATGAAAGGATGCTCCATAGAAGTGTGGGTGAGGTGGCCATGGTGATAGGAGAAGTCTGAGATCTACTACTCGGAGGCTTTATACTCTAGAGCTTCCCTCTGTCATGTGATAGCCATTAGTCACTTGTAGCTATTTAAACTTAAATTAGTTAAAATTAACTGAAATTTGAAATTCAGTTCCTTAGTCATGTGAACCACATTTCAAATGCTTAATGGTTGCATGCCCCCAATGGCTAGAAAACTGTACAGTGGACTTATGGAACATTTGCATCACTGCAGAAAAGTCTGTGGGGCAGTGCTGCTCCTCAGCATCTAGAGGTATTTCAATATACATTTAGAGAAGGAAATACTCAATTTAATAGAGTCATTGACCTGGGATTTTTTTGTTGTTGTTGTCAAATGAAATAAAGAAATTGATTATCTTGTAAAACAAGAACTCCAGCTATATGAAGCCTCAAGAGATGATTAATATAGTGACTTAGCAATGTCTGTGATACATGACCCTTATTTATCTTCACTCAACCACCCTCCAAATTGGTTTCATCCTAAGGTTGTTTCTCCCATGGTTATAACGTGGCTACAACAGCACGAGGCAGAATTAAAAGATATCTTAATAATTCGTTATTCAGACTACCCATATACTATTTTGAATCTCTTTATTGAGAAAACTTTAATTAGGGTTTGTTTAACAATGTACAAGCTTTCCACAGTGGGTAAATAGGTGATATAGAGAGAAACCTGTTAGCTCAGTTAATTGCTGTTTTTATTCAAGAGGTTCGAATTAATGTCTCACATGTTTAGCTCTGCTGTGCCCCATAGATGTAGATTATACCTAAGGTCCTGAGCAGTCATTACGGGATTTGAGTGGTGAGGCAAATTACTTCTGCAGCAAATAGCATTTTGAATAATCCATAAAAATCATTAAATCTCAAGGTTGGGAGGGAACTGATAGGTAGATAACCAGATCCAACACCCTTTTGATAATAACATAAAAATCTTGCCAGCCATAAAGATTAATTTGTATTTCAAATAAGAAATTTGGTTATCCTTAAATGTATCCTTTTAAATAAATTTAACCCCAACATTCATCAGATATAATTCTTAGGCTAAAAAGCTGGGTGCTAAGATAAGATGTCAAGCAAAATAAAACACATTATGAACTGTTTCAAGGAGTGTTTTTCTTATTTTCTTTCTTTCTTTCTTTCTTTCTTTCTTTCTTTCTTTCTTTCTTTCTTTTTCTTTTCTTTCTTTCTTCTTTTTTCTTTCTTCCGCCTCGCCTCGCCTCTCCTCTCCTCTCCTCTCCTCTCCTCTCCTCTCCTCTCCTCTCCTCTCCTCTCCTCTCCTCTTCTCTTTTCTTCCCTTTCTCTTTTCTTTTTTCTGCATTTTGAGTATCAGTCCCAGAAGTAAGGATTAAAAATGGTATTAATGTACACAATGTTTTATTTAATGTTCCTCTATGAGTGAAAAACTTGAATGTTTCAGTTTGGCATTTTTGTTTCAGCCAATACAATTTCATAGATGTGAAATTTCTGCCGGTTACAACAGAAAAGGTAAAGCATTTGCTGCAGATTATTTGCAGATGCCTCAAATTTACTCTGGAAAGTCTAATTTTCCATCAAATAATTTTAAAATTAGTCAGAGAACTTCAAGAGTTGAAAGCAAATTCCTGATCAGTGTGGCTACTTAAGGAATTTCACAGATACTCGAGGGACTGTGTGGTGACCACAATGACGTTGTAAGTGGGTTGGCTAAGTTTTATTTTTATCTCGGAGGGCGATGTGAACTCTAATGGAAAATAGTGGTAATTTCCTAGTTAGGTTTTTGGTAAAGATTAAAACATTTTGCTCTATTTGTGTTGAGGTTTTACAAGACATGTAGAATTGTGAAAAGCAGGAATTAACCCCCATTCCTCGGAAGCCATCAGGATTAAACCTATGTAAGAGAATGCACGCATCAGAGGGGCAGATGTAGGAATGGAATCTCAACATTGAGAACCCAGATAGAATCCAAATAACAAGACCGAGAAGCTTAGGCTTTCCTCATCAGTTAATCATGTTTTCTTCCTTTGTTTCAGTTACAATGTTTTAGATATGGATTTGATTAAACACTCCCATAGAAGTTTATGGGTACCTATTCTTTCGGATTCTAGTATTATAGTCATGTTAACAGTATAGCCCTTAAGGAGCTATATTAAAATATGCCAGATTTACTTTAGTTGGATTTATCTTTATCAGAGATCTATTACTCATTTTAGATCAAGACAGGGGTTATCTGTCATCCAATATAACTTGTTTTTAGGGTCGTTTTTTTGTACTTGGTAAGGTGTGTCTGTGTGTTTTGTTGTTGTTGTTGTTGTTGTTGTTTTTTCAGACCTCTTCCAGATATTTCAAAGGGTCTTTGTGACTTTTTACACAGAGTACCTAAATATTTTTCAGTTGTTGCTGTGTGTAGCCATGTGGGATGCTTAGCATACAAGGGCACGTGACCAAGGGATGAGTGGGAGCTGAAATCCAGCCTGCCCTCTGCTCCCAAAACTGTGCTCCCTGCATGGGATTTGTTAGTTTGAACTAAGGCGTGGGCACAGTATGGGCTCATATAAGTCCTAATACTTCTGTATTATATGTAAAATGTTTCCTTAACCCTCTCATAATTTGAGACTTGAATTGTGTCAACTTAACCTTTTATGCAATATCTTGGTTTTTTATAGTGGTTAAATATATGTAACATAAAATTTACCATTTTTAAGTGTTCAGTTCTGTGGCATTAACTACATTCACATTGTTGTGCAACTATTACCACCATCCATCTCCAAAGCTTTTTATTTATCTTCCTCAACTGAAATTCTGTACCTATTAAACACTACTTCCCCATCCCCCCCTTAATCCCTGGCAACCACCATTCTACTTTCTACCTCTATGAGTATGAGCACTCTAAGTACTCCTGTTAAGTGGAATTATACCTTATTTGTCCCTTTGTGACTAGCTTATTTATTTAGTATGTCTTCGAGATTCATCCATATTGTTGCATGTATCAGAATTTCCTTCCTTTTTAAGGCCGAATAATACTTCATTGTGTGTATATACTACATTTTGTTTATTCATCTGTTGATGGACACTTCGTTTACTTCCATCTTTTGACTATTGTGAATATTGCTATGAACAAGGGTGTATAAATGTTCTTTGCTTTCAGTTCTTTTGAGTATAGACCCAGAAGTGTAATTGCTAGATCATATGGTAATTCTAAATGTTTAATGTTTTTGAGGAACCACCATACATTTTTCATAGTAGCTAACCATTTTACCTTTTCACCAGCAATGGACAAGGGTTTCAGTTTCTCCACATCCTCACCAATACTCATTTTCTGTTTTGCTTTGCTTTTATTTGACAATAGCTATTCTAATGAGTGTGAAGTGCCATCTCATTGTGGTTTTCATTTGTGTTTCCCTAATAATTAGCGGTGTTTAGTATCTTTATATGGTTGTTGGACATTTTTATATCTTCTTTGGAGAAATGTCTATTCATATCCTTTGACTAATTTTTAATTTGGGTTGTTTATTTTTTATTATTGAGTTTTGGGAGTTACTTATATATTCTGGATGTATGATATATTCTTATCAGATATATGATTTGTAAATATTTTCTCCATTCCATGGGGTGCTTTTTCATTCTGTTAGTAGTGTCTTTTGATGCACAAAAGTTTTTAATATTGATGAAGTCGATTTTATCTATTTTTTCTCTTTTGTTGCCTGTGTATTTGATGTCGTATCCAAGAAATTAAACCAAATCCAATGTCACGAAGCTTTTCCCATATGGTTCCTTCTAAGAGTTTTATAGTTTTAGCTCTTATGTTTAGGTCTTTGATCCATTTTGAGTTAATTTTTGTATATGGTATAAGGTAAGGGTTCATCTCCATCATTTTACATGTAGGGGTCTAGTTTTCCCATTGTCTTAAAGTTTTCAAGATCATCTAAAGTCAGTTTTTTTATCAATATGGGTAATGGCCGGGAGTATAATGAAGGAGGAGGTCACATATGAGCCCCAGTCACAGTTGAAGTAAAGTTGTACTTATGTCTTTATTATCCAGGGATGGATTAACTGATTTAGTGCAGAAAGTGCAACAGGACCAGGTAGACATTCACTTCTCTGGAGTCTGTATCATTAGGCACCTGGTGGATTGGTGCACGCAGTCAGCTCCCTGATGTAGAGGGGAAAAGAGCTAATCCATCCCTGAAGCTGATCTAGATAAAGAAGAATAGATTCTGAAAACCCTGCTCTTGGGTTTTGCCCTTTCCCCGGTGGTAGACCAGAAACACAGCTGATCTTTCCTCCTCAGCCATTTTAAGGTCAGTAATGAATGCTGTTCAGTAGTTGTCTGATTCTAATTTAAACTTCATCAATTCTGGATATAGATTGTAAATTGTATTTTGACAGAGAGTAAAAGATAATTTCACAGCATCTTGAGTACTGGAAGAACTTCCACACTATGACACAAGTTTGTGTACCTACTGGAAGCAACCAGCATACCTGTTTCTATGTCAGTTATAAAGATAATGGGATAAGAGAAGAAAAAAATGTAGAGTATGGAAATTTTCAACAGTTGAGAGACAGTACAATTTGGTGGGTAAGACTATGGACTTTAAAACCAGAAAGAACAAGGTTCTGATACTGTTCTGCTATACATAGGAAGTTTGTGAGCTCTTAACTTCTCAAAGGTGAGAAAAAAAGTTTGTCTTGGGCAAGTTTGTTGCTCAACTTGGTTGGTTACACTTTTTCAATCTGTTTTCTCACCTGTTGGGTGGGAATAATAATAACCAATGTTAGGGGGCTTTGTGAGATTAAGTAATGAAATGTGCATGGCCAGTTAGTTGCACCCAGGTAAGCCTGCTGTAAATGCTCGATAAGAGGGTAGTACTGGTGAGGGGAGAAAATGCCCTGTTATGGATTTGTTTGTTTAATTAATAAGGCTCTTTGTTGTCCCTGAGAAAAGATAGCAAGATATATTCTAAAAGGAAATTTAACAATTCATAAGTCTCTTGGTTTTTATTTGCTTCTGCTCTTTTTTTTTTTTCTTTTTTGTTCTTTTAACTGCTGCATGTTGCCTTAGCTGCAGGGTTGCTAACATTTGCTTCTTTTGCTTCCTCTTTGGTGTCAGTGTCAGTGATTTTTCAAGTTTTTTACTTTTTTCATGGAGATTATCTTTGTAACAAAATAATTCTTTATGAGTTTTTTTTTGCACCTATCCACTCACTTAGTTCTTATAAGGGTAGTGTCTCCTTTTTAAAGAGTTTACATGTGTATTCCTTTCCCTGAACTCTTTCCTTATTAATTATTTCATATTTTTGTCAAAATGTGTTTGAGCAATACTCATAACCCTTGGCACTGATCCTCACTAGTGAGAAGAGGAGACGTGCTGGCAGCATGGAGTGGTATCCGGCCCCTGGTTACGGATCCCAAGTCTGCAGATACTCAGTCCATCTCCCGAAATCACGTTGTTGACATCAGTGAGAGTGGCCTTATCACTATAGCAGGTATGAGCTACTACCTTGGTATTTGGATGTCCTTTACATACGAGCTTGACTTAAATTGTCCCACGAGGGTCTCTTAAATCTAATGAACAAGTATTTTCTTTCTATGATAATGAATAAAGATTTACACATTGCTTTGCCACGTTTGCTACAAACAACAGGTGAATTTTTTTAATAAGTTGATAAATGGTTAATTATAAGAAAAATAAGGAGTGTCAACCTAATCAATTGTCTATCAACGTCTTCGTAGGTGGGAAGTGGACAACATATCGATCTATGGCAGAAGATACCATAAATGCTGCTATCAAGACTCACAATTTGAAAGCAGGACCAAGTAGAACAGTTGGGCTTTTCCTTCAAGGGGGTAAAGATTGGAGCCCCACACTCTATATTAGGCTCGTCCAGGATTATGGACTTGAAAGTGAGGTGGGTGTGTGTTGCTACGTCACCTTCCTCTTCATCTCTCACTCCTGCTAGTAACAGAATTGGCTACCATGATGTGGCCTCTGTGATTTAGAGTTTTCTTTTGCTGGGTATGTTTCTGTCTGGAAAGTCAATTAGGAAAAAAGGATGATCTTACTTTGCTTTAGTTCCCCCAAAACAATGTACATTTTATTAAGTGATTTCTATTAAAACCTGGAGTTTATTTGGTTTGTTCCTAGTATACAAGGCATCCACGGTTCTTTCCTTCTTAAGCATAAGAAATGCTGTTCTTCAGAAGTGATATCTGGAGCAAAATGAAGCTGAAGCTTCATCATTCATCGATACAGTGATACATGTGTAGTAGAGTTAGTGCTTGCCTAAGCATTCGAGGCCCAAGTGGTTTCCTCCCACAGAATCAAAATTACTGATACTCTACAAGAGCTATTAGTTATAGGCTGTAAGAAAACTGACAAGATAAGCATGTACCTTTTTTGCTTTGTACCGAGGAGGTAATTGATATTCAAAGTACCTGCCTAATGCAGTTTTGTTTTTCTAGGTGGCACAGCATCTTGCCACCACCTATGGTGATAAGGCTTTCGAGGTGGCCAAAATGGCAAGTGTGACTGGCAAGAGGTGGCCCATTGTTGGAGTGCGGCTTGTGTCAGAATTTCCATATATCGAGGCAGAGGTATATGAATGGTGGGGATTTCTTGTCTGCCATGGGGTAGCTTTCATCTGTTCATTTTTCATCTTCTTTAAAAATTATATTGAGCTAAGTTTTAATGCACATGTGACAGCTAAAACCTTGAGTAAAATGTCTTTCCCATGCAGATCCTTCCCTTTCCCTTACAAAATTTTAATCTTAATTCCAAAGTGTTGTTAATAACGGTAATAATAACAATATAAAATATGGATTTTTTTTCCTCCACGGAGCTTATTTCAAGTCTTGTTAATTCACAGTTGTCTGTCCCTTTTGTGAATTTGTTACTCTTTAAGTTTGTACTACCCATGTCCTGCCAGATGACACACCTTGGCGTGACAGTTTCTTAAAGATTTAAGTCTTGTTTCTCATCAAGCTTTCAAATTTTATGAAACCAGACACCGTGATTTGTATTTATTTGTAATTCACAATGCCTTAAAATATTGGTGTTCAGTAAGCATTTACCTGTTGATTGAATTCGAGGTTTCTGTCATCTGGTTACTCTAAGAGATGAGACCATAACTTTTTTATACTCATCTTGTGCCTGTTCAGCTGTGTAAATTAACATCCACATTACGTATAAGCAAAGAGAGGTAAGTGATTACTGTGGATGGTTAATGAGAAGTGGTGCAGTTTGCATGTTTATGTCAGGTCCTATTCAGGACGAAGGCATTAACTCTTGTTTAATTTATCCTATTTGCCAAACCTCCCTTGGCAGGCAGATGGTGGACTTGTGTGATGCCACTATTTGTCTCATGCCTGCTGGAGAACCGGAGAGGACAAAGAAAAATGTCACCTTTCTGAAGCATCAATTTATTTTTTTCAGTGAAACTTTATTTCCTCTTCTTAAAGAAAGGTCTAAACTAATAATGGTTCTTTAATTCGAACTCAGGTGAAATATGGGATTAAGGAGTATGCCTGCACGGCAGTGGATATGATTTCGCGTCGCACGCGCCTGGCCTTTCTAAACGTCCAGGCAGCCGAGGAAGCCCTGCCCAGGATTGTTGAGCTGATGGGCAGAGAACTGAATTGGGATGATCATAAGAAAGAGGTATTATATAGAAGTCTTTAAAACCACAGTTCCCATTACTAAACGTGGAATGGTTTGATCTATTAGCCGAGGGTAGCATAGTTTTTAACGGTGACCTCAGATTTCTTGCCAATGTCTGCACGCGTGTGTGTGTTTAGTATTGTTAGGCCTTAGGAAAATGGAAAGATATTCTTGTACCAAAATTTAGGTATTCTTGGAAAATCTCTTAAAGAAAATACTCTTAAATTTGTGGTCATAATTCCTGAAGAAAAAAGATAACAATGATTGTGGGGTAGGACATTTTATGGTTTTTTATTGAAAACACTTTTAAAACATAGTGAAATTCACATGCCTGCTAATTTGCCTTTGGTAAGAAATAGTGGTTTCATTGCCTGACCACCAAGTGCTTATCATTTGTGTCATTTGAGATTTTGTATTTTTATCCAGATTTTAAAAAGAAAGCCAGTGATGCTCAGATGCCCACACATACATCTTTGCATAGGCTTGGGCTTGTCTTAAGAAGCAGAAGACCTTCGTGTTTTTTAATTAACCCAAACTGTTGTGATATACAGAGGCATATGAAACATTTTCATGTATTTATTCATAAAATACTATCTGCACTCATTGGGATTAGTTCCTTTCCCCTTAGTCTGTCTTGAACCCATTCCATTTGGGCTCTTCTGCCACCACTTTGCTGTATGAGCTCTGGTCATTCTCACCAGTAACCTCCATGTTGCTCAATAGACTTGTCAATGCTCAGTCCTCATTTTACTTGACCAATGAGCAGCATTCGACATAGTTGATTCCCCGTTCCTTCTTGAACTATTTTTTTTTTACTTTCTGGAACACCTCTCTTGGATCTTCTTTTGCCACCCCCAAACTACTACTCTTACAGTCTTCTCCATGTTATAAAAAGCTGTTCTACCCTTTGGTTGCTCAGGCCAAAACATTAGTATCATACTTTATGCATTCTCTCACACCCTATCTAAACCCACCAGCACATCTTAAACCATATCTGTCTTCAGATAATGGTTTAAATTCAGTCCTTCCTTAATGCATTCAACTGCTGTCACCCTGATTCAGGCTACTAACATCTGTCACATGGATTGTTGTAATAGTTTGTCTCCCCTAAACTGGTGTCTCTTCTTTAACAGCTTTATTAATAGTGTTTTAGTTTATTAAAACATGATCCAGATTGTCAGACACGTCAGTCTCAAATTGGAGGGGAGGCCTAGGATGGAAATATAAATATGAGTTGATATTTAAGCCATCATATTGGATGAGATCATGTAGATTGTTAGTGTAGTTAGGTGATGAGAGTGGTCCCAAGACTGACCCCTGTAGCACACCAAAATTTAGAAATTGAGGAGATAAGGAAGAATCCAGGAAAAAGAGAAAATAATAGCTAGTGAAGTTGGAGGGAGAATGACAAGACTCAAGAGGGAGTCATGACCCAGGAGATAAGGAAGAAAGTATGTCTTAGTCCGTTTGGACTGCTATAGCAGAAATACCATAGAGTAGGTGGCTTAAACAGCAAACATTTATTTCTCAGTTCTGGAGGCTGGGAAGTCCAAGGCCAAGACACCAGCAGATTTGGGATCTGGAAGAGGCCTGCTTCCTGGTTCATAAACAGGCTGTCTTCTTGTTGTGTTCTCACATGACATGAGTGAATGAACATTTTTGAGCATCTATGTCATGTGCTGAAGGTGCAGGGAAAAATCGGGCACGTGGCCTGTCCTTAAAGCATTCTTATTCTAGTGTAGTCTCCCAAAGAGTCACCTGGGAAATGTAGGGGAAAAGGGCAGATGTTGAGGCTTGATTTTAGACTGAGTGAGAATCTTTAGGGGCCCTATATTAAAAAATTCTCCACTAGTAATTTTCATGTAATGTACTGATTAGAAGTCACCATTCAAAAAGAGTTACTTATAGTAGAGGAAACAGGCTCACAGAGTAAGTCCCTGTCAGAGTCCACACAAGCAGTAAATTGTGGAGCAGGAATTGAAAACCAAGTATTCCGATCCTGGCACATGAGCCTTCTCCACCCTGCCCTGCTGCCTCTCTGTTAGCCACACTGGTTTATAGCCCTTCCAGGCTTGAGTTTTAGTTTGATCACCTAAGGCTCTTTACAGAGGCAGCATAACAATGAATCTTACTCTTGTGCAAATGCCAGTCATTTTTGCCATATAGAAGTTTTGGGGATAATATGTTCTTCTAAAAATTATGGTTGGAATGATTTGAATATGCAGGAACATATTTTGTGCTAGGAATTCAGGCTGTAGGAGGTAGGAAAAAGGATGAAAATTCTGTAAACTTGTTGGATTTGGCCCTCCTGGGGAAGCTGGATTCAACTTCAGTTCAAATTTTATAAGCAGATTTATGTGCTCAGAAATACTCTGCCCTCCTCCTTAACAAAGTAACATAAATAAAAGACCTAAAGTTATTACTCAGTATCTGAGACACAGGAGTATTAATGAGAGCTGTGGACAGTCTAGAGAGAACAAAGAAGAGGGAGAAAAAAGAATTAAAAGGTTAGAAAGTTGGACTTCTGAGAAAAGGTTAAAAGCATTGGGATTATTTAACCTGCAAAAGCGAAAGAGGAACGAGATGATAAATAACTCTCTGTAGATGAATTGTGGTTGTTTTTACCGGTCAATACTTAATGAGTGACTTGTATACTGAACATTGTACCAAATATTTTAGGGGAATAATAAATAGCTCATAGTTTCAAGAATCTTAAAATTTAATCAGGGAGTTATAGCACATATATATATCTCTGAAATGTATGTATATTTCCCAAAATTTAGAGAAATATTTAGAGAAACTGTTATTCAAGATCAAACTCCTGCCAACTTGGAAGAACTGATGAAGGAGGAAGGCAATGCCTGGGGGAGTTGGGGATTGATAGAGGAGTTGGTAGGTGTATTTAGAGGAAACGACATTGCCAAATTGTATTCTACAGGGTAGAAATTAATGTACGTGAAAAGGCAACCACATGGTCAAAAGAGTGTAGGAGTTCTGAGTTAAACAAATAAAACTGTTTTCTTTAGTGCAGGTAATTTGGAACCTTTAAAATGGTTATGTGCATTTTCAATTTCCAAAAAGGAACTTATTTGGAGACAAACCCAACTCTCACTTTTTTGGGGCTGGGTTGGGTGCAAAGGGGACTGTAATACTTAGGACATATTTTGGGAAATGCTGCCCTGCAGGAGCAGATAAATTTTATAAGATAAATTTTGTAACATTCAGGCAAAAGATACATTTTTCATTGAGAGACTGTAAAAAGAAGACACTTAAGTAGATTTAGAGAATCTCACAAAAAGAAAGTTTTTTTCAAAATTGATTCCAAATAATGAGGAAAAAAGGGAGCAAGTAAAAAAATGGAATGACTCTGGACAAAGCAAGCTGATAAACACCAAATTTAAAACACCTGGAAGACAAATGCTTAACAATGCAAGGAGATGTATATTAGGAATAACATGGATATATATGAATAGTATCAGGTATTGTTTGAGTGTTGGGGAAAAAATGCTAAGGGCACCAAAAATAACTTTTAAAAATTAAAAAAATTCAAGGCCTAGCCTAGATTTTTGCTTAAGGTGACAAGCATCACATTCTTGCATGCTGGAATGAAGGGAGAATTATTCAATTTACAGTTTAATACCAATGTGCCTCTTCTCTCTCTCTCTCTCTCTCTCTCTCTCTCTGGTTTCATGTGTGAAAATAATAAAATATAAATATTGGTAAGAAGGAATAGATACTCAAATAGGCTACTCTTAATAAGTTTTAGACTAGCCCAGAAAAATTATATCCCATGGTACTCAGAGAATTTGCAACTGGGATTATTTACCTATTGTTGATCTTTAAAAATATATAGGCAATAGGAAAGGGACCAGAACACAGAAGTTAGGCAAATGTAGTATTAAATTTCAAAAATGAGAGGAAAGAAAAATAGAGTTTGCAACCCAGATACCAGTGGATTTGGCATTGATCCTGAGTGGTTTTCAAGATTATAGTATTTTAAGTTTATTTTATCAGCATCTAGCAAGAAGTAGTGGTCACTAGGAAGGAATAACTCACATAAAATAATTTTATATGTCTCATTTTCTTTTTACATAGAGAAAAGAGATTGTTAGATCAGGGAAATGTTATAGATATAATGTATTGGATTCTATAAAGCATTTTATGAAGCCCCATGTGATATCTTTGTAAAATCGGTAGATTTGTGACCAGTTAAATAACCAGTGTTGGGCCTAGAAGAGGTCTCTGGTAGCAGGTCACAAGCAGTCTGTCCTTGGTCTTGACCTAGTCTACCTTGGTTCAAATGATTAGATTACAATGTTGACGGCATGTGTCTTTGGTGTACCAGTAACAAGAAACTGGAGGGTGAGTGAATGTTTGATGAAATGAAACAATGGGTGAAATTTCATTAGGTATAATTTAATAGAGATAAATGGCAAACCTTATGTGAGATAGAAAAACAACTCCATCCATTCAAGATAGATTTGACAAGGCTTAACAGTAACATATGTGAAAAAGAAATATGGTTTTAGTTAACTGTGAATGCATAGCCGTTAACAGTGGTCCATGGCTGCCCTGAAATCCAATTGCAATCTTAAACTGCATTAATAGAAATTATATATCTAGATTGATGAAACTGATAGTTACTTCTTTCTAGGTACTTGCCAGATCTCTGTTGAAGTGTATTGTGTTTTGTTCTGATAATTGTATTATATGACAGACCAGTTGTGGTCTGGAAGAAATTATCTGGCATGGTATAGGGATTCAAAATCATGTCTTATGCAGAAGAGTAGTTCTAGACTAAAAGCAAACTCTAAAAAGGAAAGCGCATGATACTATCTTTAAATACTTGTTAAACTGTGATACCGGAAAAATGAAAAAAACATTATATGTGTTCTACTGTAGGAAAGTTTTGCCCATCCCAAACAAATTGGATGAATTGTAAGGAGGTGGATTTAATCTCAACATAAACTTTCTGACAATTGGAGCCATCCCTTTAAGAGCTACCTTCATTGGTATTACGTTACCTTTCTGTTGCTAGAGTTATTTAGACACAGTCTTCACGCTTCCATTTCTGGAGTGTTACAAAAGAAATGTTGGGTTAGGAAAGTATATTGTTACATTAGGGAGAAATCTCTTCCAGCTTTGAAATTCTATGATTCCTTGCTTGATGGAGTATGGATAAACTACACCGGCAGTGAAGGGACAGAAATTGAGGAAGAGATTGTTGTTGGAGGGCAGCATCAGAAATGGCATTGCCAAGGAGATGAATTTTGAATCAGTTTTGTTGAAAATGGTTGGGCAAAATTTATGGAAAAGGAAAATAATTTTATTTATGACAACTGGTAGATTTTCTTGTGTCAAGAGAGAATTCTGTCAGTGAGGAATGCCCTTGGAGATGGAGAATTCACAGACAAGTTTTATGTATATTATATATTATATATACATGCATGCATATCTTTTTAATTTATTTTTTAAGCTGAGAGAATTAATTAGTGTTGATAACTTTCTATTTTGCTGTTTAAGAACATTAAGGAAGAATATTTTTATTATCTATTTCCTAAGAGGAAGGAAAATAGGGGAAGAATAATCTCAGAAAAAGTTTGTCTTCTGCAGAAAATAGAGTCAGAGGTCTTATCGCTAACATAACCGAGCACATAAAAACACATTTCATGCAAGTGTGTGTGCCATTGTTTTATTTCTTCATTTTACTTCACATTGACACTCTTCTTTAGAATAGAATTTGGGAACCATTGAGTTAGTAAGATCATTGATGGGATATTGGGGAATTTAAGATGTGTATTAGTCAGGTTTTGCTAGGTTATATTGTATAACAGGCAATTTCAAAATCTCAGTGGTTTCTCACAGCAAACATTTATTTTTTACTTACATTACATGAAGCCTGCGTGTTAGCTGCTGTGGCTATTCTCTGTATTCCAGGTTGGCTTCAGGTCTCATCTGAGACACGCCCTTCTTGTGGCATAGGAACGAGAAAGGCTAAGCAAAACTATAAAGTTATTTTAAAAAAAATTTGTAAAGCTTTTTCATTTGTACAAATTTATGGGATACATGAGAAATTTTGTTACCTATGTATAATGCATGGTGATCTAGTTAGGGTATTCAGGGGTTCATCACCTGAGTATAATATACTTTTGTTAAATATAGTCATCCTACTCTGCTATCAGACATTGAACTTATTCCTTCTATCTTACTGTGTGTCTGCTCCCTTTAACCCACTTCTCTTCCTCCTTCCCCTCTTCCCCACTCACCTTTCCCAGGCTCTTTTGCCTATTTTTCCACTTTCTACCTCCATGTGTTCAAATTTTTTAGCTCCCACATGTAAGTGAGAACGTGCGCTATCTGTCTTTTTGTGTCTTTTAATGCATTTACACAAAAGTGGCATGTATCATACCCATTCATATTCCATTGGCCAAAGTAGGCCATGTGGCCAGCTCACATCAATAAGGTTGAGAAGTGTATGTACAGGAGAGAAGTGTGTGTGGTGGTGGCGGGGTGGGGTAAGAGAGATTTGTGAACAATATACACTACAATAGAGTCATTTTGGAAGTTATTAGATGGAATGGTGACATGATGAAAACTAAGAGTTTTTGCAGCAATAGTTAGCATCAGTTGAGACTGTGACATTGAAAACAGGAAGAGTAACTATTGAGGATAGCTTATTTCTTCTCAGGACTCTAACTTTCACCTAATTATCAGAACCCCAGTAGCATGAGATCTGCCTTGGCACTTCATGTCACATTATAGTAGTTGTCCAAGTTCTCCAAGTCCTAGATACCTTCACCTTTAATTGCTTTTTTGTCACCAAACTACAAGAAT
The DNA here is from genome assembly GCA_008086735.1 of Cheirogaleus medius. NCBI lineage: Eukaryota > Metazoa > Chordata > Mammalia > Primates > Cheirogaleidae > Cheirogaleus > Cheirogaleus medius. The sequence continues at coordinate 5,784,136 of VBSM01001562.1, forward strand.
TTGGTCTTATAGATTTTGCTAGTCAAGTCTGTAAAGGAATACTCGTAGTAAAAAGAAATAAAACATCAAAAACATGGAGCAAAATGAATGAATCTCAGGATCATTATGCTATGTGAAAGCAGTCAAACACAAGACTACATACTATATGAAATCTTTATATGAAATTCCAGGAAAGGAAAGCTCTGGTGACAGGAAGCAGATCAATGGTTGCCTGGGGCTAGAGGTCAGGAGAAAAGATAAACTTCAAATAGACATGAGGAAAGTTTTAGCAGGATGGACATGTTCTAGATTTTGATTGTGGTACAGTGTACATTTTATTGAATGTAAATTGTACTTCAGTAAACTGGGAATTGTGCTGATCAGATACGTGAGGATCAGATTCTTCTTTTGAAGACCAAAAGAAAAAAAGGACCAAAAAAAAAAAATCAGTAATTCTTTCCATTACTCTTTGAACTTTGTGTGTATCTCTGTTTTAGGAAGAACTTGCAACAGCCAAGAAGTTTCTATATTATGAAATGGGCTATAAATCTCGATCAGAACAGTTAACAGATCGCTCTGAAATTAGCCTACTGCCTTCAGACATTGACAGGTACTTCTTACAAGTTTCTGTCTTTTTTTTCCCTTTCCTCCTATATAAGTACATTTTTTCATTATTCAATGTTGTGTTCCAGGTACAAGAAGAGATTTCATAAGTTTGATGCAGACCAAAAAGGCTTTATTACCATTGTTGATGTTCAGCGTGTATTAGAGGTAATTTTCTTTGGTTCAGTATCAGTCTCTGATAGTAGAATAATATAAAGATGATATTGGATATTTATCTCATCTAATGCTTTCTACAAGTAATATTTTTGTTGTCATTTTTGAAAATTCGGTAACATTAGTAAAAGGATATGCATAATTTTTAATTAAACCTCATTGCTCTGTGCTTTTACTTAGAATATCAATATCCAAATGGATCAAAATACTCTACATGAAATTCTGAATGAAGTAGATTTGAACAAAAATGGACAGGTTGAACTCAATGAATTTTTGCAGGTGAGTTGTAGTGAAAGGAAACGATGTATTTGCTTTTATCTTTTGGTTGTCATGATCATAAATGGATATTCAAGAATGGATTTTTTAAGTCCACACAGTTGTCACTTCGTTGTGAAAAAGGAGAAAGCTTGAAGCCAGCAAAGGTTGATATGTCTGCCCTCAAGGATAAGGCTCTACTTTGGTGCATGTTTTTTTCTTTCTTTTTATAAGAAGCGTTCTGTTACGTTGGTTAATTGACATTGAAGCCAAGTTATTTATGGATGGCTTAAAGGGTTGAATATGAAGCATGCTTTTTAAAGAAGTATGCCATGAAATTACACTGCTGGACTTTTCTCTGCCTACTTCAAAAGAGGCAACACAATATTTCTAATGTGGAAAGTAATTTTTTTATGGAAGAAGTTTAAAAAATCATAGTTGTATTCATTTAAGAATCATATTCATTTGAGAACATAATTACTAGATTCTTATGTTATAAACAACCAGAAAAGCAAAAGGAAGGAAACCTGTACTCTGGGGTCAAGACCATATAATTTAAATATTTCCATTTTCAATTTCAACTTATTCTAGGCTCAATTGTTTAATCTTTGTAGCCATGAAGGAAATAAATTTTGTTACTTTAACTTCAAACTAAATGCTACACATCATTCCTTAAAAGTTTCTTAAAAGAAAGAAATTCAATGAATCCCTATATTATCTGTAGCTGTCCATATGGCTCTGATCATATGAAGAATGTATTGGTTTCCAAGCAGCCAGGTTTTTTTCTGTAGCGCTTCTTGGGCAGGTATTTCAAATGAATGCCAGGTCTTGCTTGCACCATGGCAATGATGAATGCTGAACATGAAATAAATTAATGCTAGGGATTTTGGTCAATGTCAGCCCTTTCTTCACTGTGTCAAGTTAAACAAACAAGATCAAGGCAAAGGAAATGGTAATTGTCTCTCTGGAGATGAGCTGCAGATAAGAGCATTGTTGAATCTAAATGCAGAAAATTTTCACAGGTTGTGTCCAGCATTACAAAAAAGAATGTTTAGTTCTTTAGCTTACTGTTTAACGAAATGCACATTTTAAATTGAATTTAAAATTTATGCTTGGGAATTGAACGCCATTAAATGCATTTTTGTGTAGTTTTTCTAGAGAATATTTTATTGTCTCAGAATTTTAGAAAACTTCTTCAAAGAAATGGCTTATGCTTCGTTTTATGTGTGTTTTAAATAAACAGCAGAATTTAGGGTTGAAAGACCTGGGGTTTTAGAAACAATAAGAATCTAATTTTATGGATATGTTATGTGGTTTGGGTTTTAAGTAATTTTGTTGAATGCAGTAGAGTTAAAAACATAGAAAATAATTTAAGCCATCTATAGGTTTTCTTGTAGAGTTTTTTAATAATTGAGTATTTCTTGTCCAATTCATAATGAAAGAGACCATTCATGTTTCTGCTAGGTACGCAGAGTGTAATTTTCAACTTAAGAAATGCTGACCATATTTCTTATGAAAGATATTCACACCCAAATGTTATTATTTTCTTTTTTTTGTAATATGGTTTCTAGATACATGTAGCATTTAAAGAAAATGTTGAATTTTTAGAGGTTTATGCATCATATTCTGCTTATGGCTAAAAAAATTTCTAGCTTTGTGAGTTTTGTTAGCTCTGATAAACTTTGAAGGTCTTCCTGACATCAGAGACAAAACAATAAACAAATTGTTCTGTCTTTAGATGTCAGCATTCCTTTTGTTATACCATCTCTCAGATGTAATGTGTATGTTTGGTTTTTTTGTTTTTTTAATAAAATATTTTCTCCTCCTAAAGACTAAGAACCCACATTTATCCCATTAAACATCTTTTTTGAATATAGGTATGGGTTTTCAATAATATTCATAGAAGGATCACTATAGATATTGCTTGGTTACATGACTTTATTTCTAGATTTGGGCTTCTGTATGTAGGATTCCATCTCTAATAAGTGATAGCTTGTGAAACAGCTTTTAATAAGGTCAAGAAATTCTGATCCAGCCCTTGGCAGATACCGCTGACTCTTATTCAGAGCTGTTTTTAAGAAATGCATCTCTATAGCTTAAAAACTATGACCTTAGAAATATTTTGAAAATTTTCCTATATATATATTTTTTTCTTATGAATGGCTAACTCTGTTCTTTTAAAGTAAATAAATAAAAAAGATTGAGGAAGTGAGATCAAGAAAAGCAAATAGATAAAGTCACATTAACTGGAAATGAAAAAAAAAATCCCCATGCTCATAACTGCAAAGTGCCTTCCAGATTAAAGGCCTTTGCCCGCTGACTGCATGTAATTTCAAGACTAATTCTGATTTTATCCATTGGATAAAAATGAATTAGCTAAAATCTGGGCTGTGGAGTGCTTTTAATTCTTAAGGTAGATCTCTGAGTCCATTTTCAAGGACTTAAATGTAAATTACTTTAAAAAGTCTTTAAGGAATTTGGATTTAGGAGACTTGAAGTTGTCAAGTACAGTAACACTAAAAAAGAGTAGATAAATATAGGTCATGGTTTGTCTTTGTTCAATCCCTGAAATTTCTTTTTAAGATTTTTACATGGCATTAAAGAGCCAATATTTGAAGTTGCTAAAAAAAAAAAAAAAAGCCCTGAGCACATCAAGGGACAAAAAATGCTTTTAAAGGCAGGCTGATTTGCTAGATAGATGTGACTTTTGCAACAGTGGTGAAATATCTGCTCCTTCCCCTCTGTTTGAAATGTTTAAAAATTGTACTCTTCTTATTTGAGTTGTAGTATTATTGATGGCTTTTGATGAAGCACTTAATTACCTCTGCCCACTGTAATGATAGCCATTAAAATGCTGTGAAGAAGGAAGTAAGCTGGCCTGTCCTCTGAATCTGTTGTGCATTTTCTCTTTAAGCTGATGAGTGCTATTCAAAAAGGAAGGGTGTCTGGAAGCCGGCTTGCCATACTCATGAAAACTGCGGAAGAGAACCTTGACAGAAGAGTTCCTATTCCAGTGGACCGTAGTTGTGGAGGATTGTGAGTCTGAGCAGTAAATCCACAGCCAACAAAGATAGGAACAACAAATCACCACGTAACAACCAGAGATGACTTAAACCACTCTAAAATAGTGAATATGAATAGCTGCCTTTTTTAACACTGGAAAACATTCCAAAACTTTAGGATGTTGGTATATTTGCCAACTTGATATGCTGATATTTTATCTGTATTTGTCATTCAATCTAGCTTCTAAATAGTGTATTTTATCTTTTTTCCTCATTTTCAATGCACATTGATTTAACATTTTACATCCATTTTGTGACCTGTTAGAGTTGACATGCTCTTTTTTTTTAATTATTCATTTATTCTAAATCAGTTCTAAAGGCAGAATATTTTGGCAACAATTGAAAAAAGAAGCTAGAGAAATTTTGTGACATGCACAAAGCTCTGGACAATAAGCTTACAGATAGCATTTATTAAAGAGAGTGACCTATGCAAATGATACAGTGTTTCCGGAGACTTCTCAGCCCCTTCTTCCTCCAGCTTGTCTGTCTTCCTCATCCAAACAATATTGCACAATTTTATATCTAGAGCATGACTGGCAAGCTGGAGAGAGAAGAAAAAGTTTAGATCTGGTTATAGGAGCAAGTCTCAAAAAGAAACTCCGAAGGCTTCCAGAATCACAGGTATAAGATAAGGATAGCATTGGCATTTGCTGGAAGTTATAGTGATAGTTTCTTCTCAGCAGTTTATTTTTTTCCTCCGTCACTGCTGGTTTTCTTTGACTGTCATTGTTGCCAGGAAGATCCCTGCTTTTCTTACTTTAAAACCAGCGTTGAAGTGGCAAGTTGGATATAATGGGATGAGACCAAATTTCTCCAGTCTTTACAGTAATAATACATTTAAGGACTAAGAACATGTGTTTATATATCCATATATGATAACACAAGTTTCAATCCCCAAATCCTAAATTTTAGAGCTTGCTGTGTTGTCAAACCTGGCCTATCACTTTTTGTGGGTATTTGCAAATGTAGTAAAAGAGAATAGAATAGACTTTAGTTAACATTAATTATAATTATATGTAAAATAAGACACTTCAGTATCCAAGGATTGGTCATGTGGTTGCTTAAAGCCTTTCCCCTCCTGTACTCAATGGGAATATTCTCAGTCAACCAGAAATAAAAATGAAAAAATTACTCCCTCCCCACCCCCATGCACCCCAAAAGCAAAAATCACTGTGCACTGAATTTAACATGTAATGTGTGGAATTTAAAAAGCCAGTTCGGGATGCTTTTGCCATATTTTGGTGGCATTTTAACTAGTCACTTGAATATTTATTAACTGTGCTTCCTCTTGTGAAGCTGACTACTCACTTTTTTTGTTTTTTAAGATCAGGTTCTGTAACGTAATAGGAAATGTAACACTTTATTTCACGGCAGGTTTTTGTTGCACAGACTTGAAGTCTTAGTATTTTAAACTGGTACATAAAACACTTTTGTGCTGTTATCTCTATTTATGTCAACATTGTAGAATATCTTTCGCCTTATTCAAGTGAGTTATGAGCCTGTATGTCACAATATAAACACTGGAGGTTCACTCACCTAAGCCCCCACCCACCACCTCTGAGACAAATAGAAATCACAGGGAAAAGACCGCATCTTAACTCATTTTGTTTTTAAATGAAGTTTAGATACTTGCCACTTCCTAAAGGAAAACCTAAAAAGAGCAAATGATGCTTCCAGGTGTCACTGTGAACTTTTTTCTTTCAAAGTGTGAATTTTTACACTGGCTTTTTTTTTTTACATAAATGTGGCTTTGCAATTTAGTGTTTTTCTATCGAGACAATAAATTTCACTGTTTAGAACCTGGTGACTCTATAGATAGATGCACTGTCCTTTAAGACATCCTAGATGATCTACCACAATATTGTACACATGTGCTCTCTCTCTCTCTCTTTTTCTCTCTTTCTAGTTAGAACAAGATAACGATGACTTGTGTCCTCCCTGGTTCAGTTACAGTAGGGAACGGGCTTAGAATGTGACTGGCCCGGGCAGATCTGTGTTTGTTAAACAGGCCTTGTTTGTGCACGCCTTGCTATGACTGAAGTTCCTTTAAGGACAAAGAAAAGCACACTTTCCTTCTCTTGAGCATATCTGCTTTTGCTTAAAATCTGCTAAATTCTAAAACATATAGTCCTTCACCAATCCCGGAGACTCATTTGGAAATAAACTGGTTTCAAGGCATTACTGTGAACAAAACACCCCAGCATTTTGTTTTATAAGTTCTTAATTAAACCTGTACAGCTACTTTACTTGATTTAAGAAAGGGGCAAGGGAAGAGAAATAGGGGAATAAGCCCCTTCAAAACTCATTCCAAGCACAAAAGAATTGTTTTCCTTTTTATATAAACTTGATATTAGTTGTTTCTGTTGGGGTAGGGGTGGGTGTTGCAAAGATTGCCTTTTATCATCAAATGATTTATTTCAATAACCTTTACGGGGATTCAGGTGAAGGAACCCCTATCTGTGCTGGAGAGTTGAATGCTACCTTAAATAGCCCCCACCATGGTCATAAAAAATAGTGATAATGCTGGATTATTTGTTAAGCCAAGGTTGTCTGCCTTCTATCCATCATGCTGTTGGCAATATTTTTGCTTTCAATCAATTTATACTGAGTGTAACTTTAGGATTTCTGCTATTAAATGCATGCTCCCTATTCTGCTTTGGTTTCTGGCCTTGTTTTTTCTGTTTTAAAATATGTAGCTTTCTCTTTAGAACAACAAACATTTCATTCTGACTTTTACCAGATATGTTGTAAGAGTTAGCATTGATTTTGTTTGTTTTTTCTTTTTTATGTATCTGTAATGATTTTTGGTGTATGAATGTAATATTGAAGTCAATGACGCTACAACTTGCACCGTTTTGCATTGTGTCAACCTTTTTTAGGGATAGAAAAAGCCCTACTACGTTTTTAAAGAATATCAAATATAAGCCCAGTGCTGGAGTGAATATACACACTGCATGTTTTCATATGTGACACTTTTATGTTTTGTGTTGGGTTATTGTCCTAGATTGGACTGTTAAATACTGTGTTTGAGGCTGGGTTGTCATTTTTATAACTGTCTTGGTGTTTTATCGCCATTATTTATTACTTTTGATATACAGAATGAGCTGCATGCATTTATAGAGCAATAAGAGGATGTATTTAATGTGCCTTGTTTTTAACTGAATAAGAACTGGAAGCATGAATCAATAAAACTGATTAAAATGGTCCATTTGCTGGCATTTTGATGTTACTCACAGTCAGACAAATAACTTTGATTACTGTTGAAGTTTAAAAAAAGTTTGAAAATATTTTCACAAACTATGTTTTTAATGACACAAAAGTGAAATATCTACATAGACAGATGTAATTTTATGAGACTGCTGGAGTTATTTGTATTAATTTGTTGCTGCAGCCTTTAGGGCATGACTTCTGTATTTGTGCAATCCTATTCTGAAATTACATTCATCCTATTACAACTCAGTTGAATTCCTTTTTTCCTTTCCTTTTTTTTTTTTAATTTTATTTTTTATCAACCAGAGCCTTTCAGCCTAAGCGTTCTCAGGCACACTGATGAATTTTATCATAACTAAAATCAATAGAAATGAATGGGAAAGATTACATAATCCATTTTGATCATCTTACATGTCAAGTTAGTGCGGGGTTGCCAAGTGTTGATAAATGCTCTGACAGAAAAAAATGCTATATATTTTCATTGTCAGTAAATCAGTAAAGCTGTTATCAGTTTTAACACAAATTTTATAATGCCCATGTTATTTTATTGGTTTTAATTTACGTGTGTATGTGGAGTATATTCTCCATTTGTGGTTTAGATGTGCTGCCTCCTGGTTCTGCATGCTCAAAGGCATGTGTGAGCTTCTGAAGGTTCTTTGAAATTGTATAGAACACCCTAAAGCAATGGCTTCAAGTTACACTTGGAACAATGACCTGTTTGTTCAGTGCCTGGAAAAAATACATAGCAGCTTAAAACGTCTTTAATGAAGCTAGCTTATCAAATTTAATAGCACTTTAAAATTTGTCAAAATATTGCCTCCAGTTTTTTAAATGTACAAAATTTATGGTCATCAATGAAAAAGGGAAATATGATACTAGCACATTAATATTTTGCAATCTTTGTCAGCATTGCATTATCACTGCTGTCAGATTTCACCTGATGACATTTGACTTACGAAAGAAGGAAACAACAAAAATTTTAAATTGATGTGGCACAGTCATAATGAAAAAATTTGTATAGGAGGCAGAAATGATGAGCCTTTTGTTGCATGTACTTTGTATTTTAGGTTTCTAATTATCTACCTAACTTGGGAAATAGAGGCACAGAATACAGTGTGTGTGAGCCTTGATGCTACCAGAGATAGTCCTGTACAGAAGGTCCTGGGCCCTTTATAAAAATCAATAGATATCTTTATATTTTGCTATAGACCCGGTCCAGAATAATAAGATTCATGCGATCTAAGCAAAATACTGTTTGAGCAGAATTATCAGGACTAACTTTGTTATCTACATTTGACATTAAATTGCGTCGCTCAGCAGAATCTACCATTGGTTCATGCATTTGCCTTGGAGTTGCTTGAAGCTAGGGAGGTTAAGGTATGTATCCTAAAGTTGTAGGTAATATATCATGTTTTAGTGGAAAAGATAGGAGGATTGAATCTCATAGAATCCATCTTAGGTATTAGAGCATGGCTCTTGGTACAACTGGTTCCACTAGTTGAGCCATTCAAGTACATCGTTTTGTGCCTTAAGCAGAACATCCCTGTGCTCTTTTTCCTGGTACAGTGGCTCTTGTAGAGCCCTAGTTCCCTTTTCTTTTCATTGGCTGCTTCTAGCTTTCCTTCACTGTGTCAAGAGTTGGGAGGTATATATATATATTCTTTTGGCCCTGGAACCTACAAAAGAATAGTTTTGGTTAAGGAGAATCTTGAATTGGAAGCTGGTTTTTATAATCACAGAATTTCTTTTTTTGTTTTAGCCTTATACTATAAAACTGGTTCTAAATTTTTTATTTTTTTAAAATCCAACTTAGGTGTATCTGATTTTGCTTTAGAAGATGCCTTATTTGTCTAAGTGATTTAAGTGTAATGAGCTCAGCCAACATATCACTCTTCTTTAACCTGAACATAATGCCCACTTTTAAGCAAAGGGTTCCCTCTCTACTACCTCCTTCCTCTAAAGGTTTAAATACTCACCTCTTTTTCCCTTTTAATTTGTTGTTTGTTAGATTTTTTTACCTTTGCTTCAATTTTTTTGTTGTTGTTTTTCATCCCCATCATTAATTGAATTACATTTCATTTTTATGCATACGGAGATTCTTCTATCCAAGTTAAGAAGCTGTAAATCTTAGATACATTGAAATGACAGTGAGAAATATTTCATTTTATCCCATGAATCACTTGCCATCCTTATTGCAGAAAAATGGCAAAATTATGGTGTACCATGTTTTCATAAATTACTCTGCCCCCCCTCACCCCGCCCCAGTTCATTTCATTATCTGTTTGGAAACACTGTAAGAGTCAGAATCCAGACACTTGTGGTAAACAATTCTGATTTTACAGCAGGCTAATCAAAATTTCATAACATTACAAATTAATTCCTCTGGTACTGTGAAGAATTAATTCATGTACAAAATATATCATCTATTTTATAAGTCAAAAATAGCTTGATATTAAAGTACACTCTGTGATTTGCTAGTATAGCAAAAGGGGAGAGTGTCGAATTCCTTAAATAATGTATATAATTTTCATTGGGTTTCATATGTCAAAGTAGTCATTTATGTCCTGAAAGGTGTGTGCTTTGCACTATGTGTTTGAACACTATTAAAAAATCATGGCTTCTTCCAAAAGGGACAAATCATAGGTTTGCATTTCACATATGACCTAGAATGAAATAACTTATACAGGGACTCTCCCCCAACCTTCATTAGGAATATCCCCAAAACTAAAAAAACTAAAATATTTCAAAAAGTAAATATTTTTTAAAAGCAAGAAATGAATGAAATAAGTTACTATAATGTTACTAAATGGACGGATTTGGCTATTGCCCTTAATCTCCATTTTATTGTCAGATTCTTTAAGGAACTGTGGTCAGTTATTTACACAGATGAAAAAGTCAAGTTTATCCTGATAAATATATTCGTCATAGTGAGCTGCTAAACTGTTTTCAAAATGAGCCATTTTTTAAATGGAGCTTATCCAGCTTGATCTATGCTTGAAGCAGCACTGAACCATTAAATAAAAACCTGGGACAAAATGCCTTTGAAAAGGGTTAATTAGCTTTAATATTGATTTATTCCATATAGGACGCTAATAGACTAGAACATTTATTTCTGTTTTGGATCATTAAAAACTGGCTTTAGTTCTTGAACAATTTGTTTCTAATAAATAAAAATTAGACCAATTAGAGTAGTTTTAGTATAACCTACAATACTCGATGCACTTTTTATGAAAACAAAAACTTGATCACTATTTCGCAATTCATTGCAATTCTATCAGAAACACCATCTGCAAAATACTCATGAGATCATTAAGCTCAAGACAGAAGCATTTCTACTTTAATTCTAAAAAGAAGGGTGAGGTGTGGAGGGAGTTAACGTATGGACTGAAAACTCCCAAATTGGCATATGCTGTTCCTAGTGTCATTTTTCTTTAACAGCAAGATTTGCTCCCATCTTCTCCTTTACTTAGCTTTCCCCATTCATTGGCTTTGCACTTGGAAAATATTACTGCATTGAAAAAGTTTACCTCAGCAAAGGTGCTTGTCTTATCTGCAGGGGATACCTCCCTTGCTGTGCTTAGTTTTTGTTCTTATGCTGCCCTCTAATGGATACCAAATTATTTCATTAGACCCAGAACAAAAGTAAATTCTCAGCTTCTAGGGGCTCTGCACCACACATCTCTGCTGGAAATTGTGATCTGACCATTTTTCCCTTTGCACTCATGTTGGTGTAGGAGACATTTGTGCTAATTGTGCAGAGTCACCCTGGCCAAAGTTGCATTCCTGTTCTGAGCAGTAGAGGAACAGCGATGCTAATTTGTGCTCTATCGAACTTTCCTTTTTTCCTCTGCCAGCAAGTGGAAAGAATTGATGTTCTGGGGGACTTAAAAATGAGGAATAAAAACAGTGTAAGTGCTGTATTAAGATGATATGCTGTATGTTTTATCAGCCACTGGCACCTAGTTCAAAAGACAAAAAAATTAGCAGCAGTGGTTTGGGAATAGGCCTGTGCACGAGGTGGGTATCAAATCCATACATGAAGAATATCAGCACTTTTCACATGCTGCTTTCTGACATCCATTGCTAGAGCTGAAAACTATCTCTATTGTCCAGTTTGATTGCTTGAATCAAACTGATTTACAGCAAATCCATCTGAGCTTTGATAAATCTATTACAGTTTCATTTCACTGATTTCATTAACGTGAATAAAACCAGCCATGCTTTCTGCATAACTGCCTTTTAATGGCTTGGCCCTGTCACCTGCCTGAATATTAATCCCCCTGACTTATTGCTCCACAGAGGGAATGAGTAATGGGTATTTGAATGTGATCAGCACAGTACAATGCAATTAAGGAAGCAGTACTGTTCTGTGCCTTTAATCCTGAACTAATTTGAATTGCAGTTTGATAGCACAGTGAATCCTGCATAATTATGTAGGGTGCATATTAAACTCTGTGACAAACCGGAGAAGCTTTTAACCATCACAGCTATGGTAGACAAGTGAAGGCTAGAGTCAGAGAGCCTACTATTGGACTGAGAGCTCAATTAATAGAAAACCTTCAGCAGGGAAAGCTTGGGAGTGCTACGTATCTTGGAACAAAAATACAAAGTGTTGACTTGTTTCAAATAGATCCTAATTTGCAAGCATTTGGGCTTTCAGAGCTTCCTTTGATTTGCAAGGTAGCAAGGGAAAAACTGTTCCTTAACAAAACTTTGTATTCTTTCCATGCTTTCAGCAGTTAGGAAAACAGTTGCCTTAGTAATTCATAGCTTCTTAGCGTCTTAGCTATCCAGTTATTAGGTCCTCTACAGTTTTGCAAATAGTGCATTGAGACAAATAAGGACCAAAACATAGAATTAAGTTAGTTAGGAAAAAATATATACACACACACACATACACAAACACAACTATTTAGAACGTTCCCACTTAAAATAATCCTCTTTCCCCAGAAGTCTCAAAATCACTTTATCACAAATCGGGCTTCCCTGAAGCATATATATTATATGATGGAGCATTATTTACTGTTGCTATATAGATCCTCTTAATACTCTATATGAATCCTAGGGATAATAAAACAAATATTCTGTAGACTTTGGATCTTTTGTGAATATACTGGCAATTGATTTGCATGATTAAGAGGGTTTTTTTTTCTTTTTAATCCAAAATATGTGAACTCCTGGCTTTTGTGGAAAAGGAAGGATCAGAAATAAAGTCAGTATCACTCCTATCCAATGGTGTTCCTTGCTGCTGCTGCTGCTGCTGCTAGTTTCACATCTAAGCACAAATAAGAAAGTGAGATGTATTAAGTTATGTCCCAGGTTGGTCCTGCAGTGGGAACTAAGCATAAAAGATCAGAAATGACTAATTTGCTGCCGTTAGGGCATTTAAGGTAAACAGTCAATATCGTACTTTTAATGTACATGATTATCCAAGTAAAAATGACATTTTGATTCTATTTAACTATTTTTACATAGCATTCTAATGTCACTTTGCCACAGTAGTCCTGATACTGGAATGCATTTTGAATGGAATAGAAGATAATAAATATAGACATGGCTTTTACTTAAATAGTAGGAGACAGGACAATTATATTCAGAGAAAACGTATTAGAAAAACCCCATAACTGTTTTTATTTACTAAAATCCAATCAATACTTATTTGAACTTAGGGATTTCTTTTTGTCACCTACTTATTTATTAATGATACAAATGATAGTATATAAACTTACTGAAGCTTTAGGAATTTGACTACATGGAGACATTATATGTTTGAGAAAAATACCTAGCACTATATATTTTTTTTAAAAAAGGTACTTTTTCTATCCAGTTGGGAATGCAGCATTAATCCAACAAATTGTTATTCAAAATACACTAAATGCAAAATGCATCGACCAAAATGGAGTTGGGGGAAGCAGTGACTTCCCTAAGGGTGTACAATAATATTAGCAGGATTACAGACCTTTAATTTTTTCAATCTAATTGAATCCAATAGAATTACTGTAGGTTCTTAAGAGTCACTATATCCTGCTGGGCTACTCTAATCTAAATATTGCTAGTTAACCTTGTTTTTCAAAAATACATTGGAAAAAGCTAAATGGAGCCTCTTTCCATAATCAGTTTACATTATGTTGCACACTAACTGTTGATTACATTTTCCAGAGATGGATTATTTCCCTTATGCTACCTGAAATGATTTTTTTCGATAATACTAAACTCCGGCTTAAATAAAGTAATTTTGTTTTTGAAGCGTCAAAAACATTTAAATCATAAGTAAAAATAGATAAGAATATAGAGAAACTGGGAAAAGTAGCCTAGAATTAATATTAAAACACCTTCTCGTGGACTGTTTTTTATAAATCAAAGCAAGCAATTGAATATATGGCACTCCGGAAAAACTGAAATATTTGAAAGGCTGTTTACAATGCAGCATATGTTTTGTTATTGAAATTCCCATAAACCAGTAAAAAAAATAGACAAATTATGTTTTACACCATGCTTTTAAGAGTTTAGCATTTGATTTGCAAAATCTCAATAGGTTACTCTTGCATATGGAAATATTTTTCTAATATTGTATTTATTTTACTAAAACTGAGATGCTCACTTTATTTTATCTATTTATATTAAAAATAGAATAATTTGAAAAGCCTGTTGTTGCTGTTCGGCATATCAAAAATGTCATAGCAATCTTTGTTCACTGATTAGAGTATTTTTTTTAAAGATGTTAGTTATGGCTTTTGTAGCATGACAAAGTACTTTTTATTGATCTAAGCACAATAAAAATAATAATTAAAAAAACCCTACTTTACTCTTACCTCCGCCTTTCCCCACTCCCCATTATTATTGTTGTTGCTGTTTTTTAATCGTAAAACAATTCTAGGCAGCAAGAGTAGTATGTTGCTTGGGCTAAGGCTGGGCTGTTAGCTAAATTAAGCCATTGTGACTCAAAATCCTCCTTTAATAAGGTTCATGCTGTCTACAACTTCATCATTTTCTGCTGAATGATAATTACTTTATTCAATCATGTTCAAGGTTTTAGTGAAAGCTAGCATTGATTGATTAACTTCAATTACCATGCTTACATTTGCATAGATAAAAACTGCTTTTCAATTTGTGAGTGGCACGCCAGTGGAAACCCTGTGCTGATATTTGCATTTCAATGTGAACAGTGAAGAATAAAGGTGGAAGAGAGGTCTGATCAGTGCTAAGCCCTTTCTGCTTCAGTGCTTAAGCATTTTTCCATAAACACTCTTGTTATGATGTTAGTTTGTTCAAACCACTCTGAGGTAACTGATGGAGGCTCCTGTTTACAAGCTTTCGTGACAATTGAACAGTATGGATTAGGGAGAGAGGACTCCCATAGTTGCTTGCAGGCCAGCCACCAAGTTAAAGAAGAATGAAATCTCTTCCTATAGCCTGTCACAGCAACTCCTAAATGCCATTTGCCTTTGAAGATCAACCTCTCTGCTACTGATTGGCCCAAACCTGGTCTGACCTTACAACACCTAGTGCTTTTTTCCTTGAGCAGTCTGCTGGTCTAGGACCAAGTGTTGCGCTTTCATCGGTCTGAGTTTCTGTTCAAACCCAAGAGAGGATCCAAAGTGAAATGAATAAGTTCTTTTCATTCTTACCAAATAGGCCCCATAACAAATATTTACTTATACTAGATTCAGTGGTCCTTATCACTGAGTATAGTTTGAGTAACCTGATTTTTGGCATGTGTATAAGGCCAGGCCTGCCCTGTTTTCTTTACCCATTTGTGGTTCAGAAATACAGAGATTTGGTGCAGGTTTCTTTGCCTTTTCTGCATATGACTTTTTAATCAGGGCCATATTATTCTTTAACCAACCCTGGGAAGTTCAATCTTAGAAAATCACACAAGCTCCTAACCAGAGAGCTATTGCTCAAATCAATATGAGCCTCTATTTTTTTTCTTCAAGATGGGCAACTAAGTGGAACACCTTGTCAATATAAAGGTCAGTAACTTTTTAGGCTGTTAATATTTTGATTCTAAACAGCTTTGACACCTAGTGGCACTCAAGTATTGTTGGTTGTGGTATCTTTGAAAATGAAAACTTCTACAACCTCCAAGATGTTTCTACTTGGGGACCAGATAGATTTCCCTGAAAGAATAACTTCAACCTTTAGATCTTTAGGACAAGAAAGCAATGCCATTAAAAATACACCATCAGATCCAACTGCAGGCTTCCATTAAGTAAACTTTAAAATGCATAGGGAATTTCTTACACCACTTAAAATCTATATACTAATGCATGTACTGTTTCTATGATGAAGATTAAAATAATTGGGAGGCCAAATTACATATAGTTTTACAAAAGCTTTCACTTTGCCAAATAAAATAATTATCTGGAAGCTCCATATACTTTTTGAAAAATATTTAATGATAAGAATGAAATATTATCTTTTCCCCAAATCTTACTTATTGTTATGTTCACTCTAATCTGGTGCTGTAAAACAATTATTTTTTTAAGTAAATTAGGATATCCATTATAATACTGAACCAGTTTCCTATCCCCAAGCTTGAAGTACTGAGAAGTACTATTGTGTGCCGCATCTTTGAAGATGAGTCCTGTCCATTTGATAGGGGCCCCAGTCCCAACCTAAAATTTAATGCTACACAGATTGTCAGCTGTGTTTCCCCACGTATGGAACTCAGAATCATTGCCATTAATGTTGAATGGCTTATAATATCCAGGGGAAGCCAGGCTCCTGAGATAGTAACTTCTGCCAAATGTGTAAATATTGCCTATTAGCCCTGGAAATATTAAATGGATGAATGGATAAGTCAATGTTGAATGGATAAGTCTAGTTGGTGATTTCTTAATAGATATGTCAATTAATAAGTTTTTGAGATCAAATTTCCTCATTAAAGAAGTTCCTTAGAATACAAAGGGAACCAAGCAAAGACTAACAAAGCAATATTTGGATTGGCATTTGTGACAAGCAAGGGATTTTGTATTTCAACTCAAGTTGCTTTGTCTTGTTTCTTGGGAAATGAGGAAAGAGATAGTGACATAGGAATAAAACTTGCATGTTTCACTAAGGAAAAAGAAGTTATGTTAAGAAGACAAATTGGAGAAAAATCTAAGACTTTTAAATATAATGATAGTTTCCATCAATTTAAACAGTTTGGCCCAAGGTATTATCCTCCAAAATGTATAGAAGTTTCTTTGTAGTCAGTTTTTTAACTGACATGTGAAAGAACGCTATTTTGAAAAGTTAATTTTAGTTGGGTTGGATAATTAAGTGTAGAAAAATGAAGGAGCCTTGGAAGTCAGTGGATTTTGTTGTCAAATCATCACAGGACACATACAGACATAATAAAAGGCAAAGAAAAACCATTCCATATGAATTAAAATGGGTACAAAGAATCAATAATTTTTAAAAAGTTTGAAAACTACATCTTAGTAGATGAGAGTGAGCAAATCGAAGATCCAGTTGTCAAATGTTTGAGGGTTGAACAAATATGTGTAAAAATGGATATGAGTAAATAGTGCTAAAAATAATGAGTAAATAAATAATCTAGGATTGACTGTATTTTCATTCTGTAGACAATGTTCAGTAATTTATCCTCTAAGGAATGAACCATTTGCCATTTTCTTTAAATGGGTGATCTTTTACCATTTGCAATTTGAAAAGCATAGGATTTTAAATTAGGTGTGCCTCAGCACTTCCAAGAGGAAGCACCTCTTTCTGTCTGGTCTGGGTTTGTGATCTTGGTCAGCCCTTCATCCCTGGTCCATTCTCAGTGCCTAAAGGACTCAAACTTCTGTCCCACAAAACACTTACAGTGGGGCATGAAGCCAGCCAGGCAGTCTCAGGTGTGATCCCATGACTGCTCCAGAACTATCTGATGTTTTCCAGTGCTGAGAGTCAGAGGCATGAATTCCAATGTGTTTGTTCACCCACTGTCTACAGGTTGACAACGCTTTCTGGGAATTTGAGATTGGGATTCACTGAAATCTTTTTCATTTCTGTCTTTCTCTTCAATTGTTCAGGTATTTTCTTCCTTCTTCATCAGTCTACTTATTATTCCCTTGTTTCTCTTTTCTTCTATCGAGTACCAATTTCTCTTCAGAAAATTATTCTCTTCATCTGACTACCCAGGAGGGTAATAGGAACCAGCTATGTTAGTACAGAGCAATTTTTCTTTCTATAGGGCCACAAGTTACCAAACAAAAACAAAAACAAAAGGACATCAAAGCCAGATATTCCCAGTCCTTTTCCAAACACTTTAAATTTTACATGATTATTTAAAGACAGAGATGTGTTTAGAGGCAAGTATTTTAAAGATCCTAGAGAAATTTTTCAGAATTGAAAAAAATTAAAGTTTAAAAAAAGATGTGGGCGATACTTTAGCAATGGATGTAACACCTGTAAACTGTTAAATATATGGGTGAATTAAGTAGTCACTAGAGATTGAAATCATCCTAGAAATGCTCCTGAATTCAAAGTCCAGTTGTGTGGAAATGGAATAAAAATTCTGTTTGTTTTTTTTTTTATTTTTTGAGACAGTGTCTCACTCTCTTGCCCAAGCTAGAGTGCCGTGGCATCGGCCTAGCTCACAGCAACCTCAGACTCCTGGGCTCAAGTGATCCTCCTGCCTCAGCCTCCCGAGTAGCTGGAACTACAGGCATGCACCACCATGCCCAGCTAATTTTTTCTATATATTTTTAGTTGTCCAGCTAGTTTCTTTCTATTTTTTAGTAGAGACAGGGTCTCGCTCTTGCTCAGGCTGGTCTTGAACTCCTGAGCTTAAGCAATCCACCCGCCTCGACCTCACAGAGTGCTAGGATTACAGGAGTGAGCCACCATGCCTGGCCTGGAATAGAAATTCTTAACATCTACACTTACTGACATCTGATGAAAGAAACAAAAGAACAGAGAAATGAAACACTTTAGATGAAATTTCAGAAATCTTTGTTAATATTGTTCTAGTTTTTCATAGTCACTCAAATAAAAACAATGTGATTACTTAAAGTGAATGGAAACAGCTCATTACCAGCTCCGCCTTCCATCCTTTAACGGCATACTTTGATTTTTTTTCTTTGCTGAAATGTTTATTCAATTCTTTTGCCCATTTTTAAATTTGTTGACAAATTACAATCACATAGTTATGGAATATACATAGCGACGTTATGGTATACAGCGTGGAATGATTGAATCAAGCTAATTAACATATCTATCACATTAAATATTTATTCCTTCTAACTGCAACTTTGCACCCTTTGACCAACATCTCCCCTACCCACCAGCCTCTGGTAACCACCATCTACTCTCTGCTTCCGTGAGTTCTATTATTTTAAATTCCACACTTAAGCTTTGAGGGGAAGTAAGGTCGGCTAGATCTCTAAAACAATTGCTCAGAGGTCAAAGTTGACAGGACAGTGGAGTCTTGTTTCTGCCAAATTTATGACTATCAAAGTATTAAACGAAAAAATTCAGAGCTAGGAAATCCGATTTCTGTGTCTTTCTTGGCATTACATTTCTGTGCCCTCCACACAGGCAGCCTCACTTTCCATGAAATCATGAGAATGCTGGAAAGTTAACATTGGAGTTATCCGATTACTGTTGATAACTCTGTTTTGTCATCTAGTAGAAAAATCCCTAGTTTCTTCATCTGTAGCCTGGAAAGGTCATTTTGTGGGTTTGTTGCTTGCTTCTCAGGGTCATTGCTATGATTATCGGATATTTTAATGTAATTTTTCTCTGATAATTTTAGTAACTTTGCTATGAAGAAAACATACTTTTTTGTTCATTTACCCAGCATTAAAATCATCATTTTCCTTTTATCCTTGGAAAAATGTAAGCTTTTAAGAAAGAAATCCAAAAACCACAGGATAGTCAAATGATGGAATTTTCATGGCAGTGCCAGAAAAAAATTCCTCCTTCTGTCCATATACCAGATCATTTTTTAAAAATGACATTCAAATGACAATCACATGGCACTGTCTTTGCTGGAGTTGCTATGCACGATGGTGCTAAACTCTGTATTATAATATAGGGTGCAGATGGCACCTACAGTGCATTTATGTAGAGATTTTGTCCACCCCTCCAGAAAGATATATTTACTTACAATGACTCAAAACAGATGGATAGACAAATCTGTCTTCGATATTTAATACTAATATATTAATGTGCAAATGACTTATAACAATAGGTTTGTTTTCTAGAGCCTAATGCAATGGTTGCCATAAGAACACAAATTATGTGTACATTTTAATGCATCTATGCTTCATAATTATGCATGGTTGTGTGCTGTTATAATTGACATAAAATATAAAACAGGTCAAAGAGCAGCTATTAAAACTATTTTTCATTTTGCTTCTTGACAGCCGGCAACATTGGCGCCTGGTACATTTAATAGGGCCATACATGGAATGCACAGATAGTTATAGAATTGCAACCACATTAAAGGGCTCCAGAATTTGTAACCTAATTATTTCAAACATTGTTTTAAGGCTGATGATTTTATTTGGAAGGTTCCTATGTTGAGACCATGTAAGTGAAGTACTTTAAAATAAAAATGAATGAAGGAGAGTATCGTGTGTGTATGTGTGTGTGTGTGTGTGTGAGAGAGAGAGAGAGAGAGAGAGAGAGAGATAAAGAGGGAGAGAGAGAGAGAGAGAGAGAGAGATAGAGAGAGAGGAGAGTGGAATTTAATTTGAAAATAATGTGTATCCTTAAATATTTTTTTTTCCTGCTTGGGTAAAATGAAGAAATAGTCTCTACCAGTCTTATATGCTGACAGCTAAATTTTGCTCTGTGTAGCTCTTGGTCTAATTTTTGTTTTTTGTTTCCCAGCACACTGAAGAATCATTTGGTTAAATTCTCATTTCCTAAAGGATTACGTGGGAAGAGACTCTTGTTTTCTAATTACTTAATCGGCTTGACCCCCTGTGAGGGAGCTGAGCATTAATATCCTTACCTTAGCAGCTCTGAGAGCAGCAAAGGGAGGCGAAGTGACTTGCCCAAGGGCACTCAGCAAGCCACTGCTAACGCAAGGATTGGACCTCTGAATGCCTGCGTCTCTGGCAAGACCTCAGGGCCTTGCTCCTGCCGCTTCAAGTATTTGTAATTCTTCAGCGGACTCCAAACATCTTCATTTCCCTGGCATAAAACTGCAGGGATCTCTGAGTGAAAGAAAGATACCATGTGCAAAACCAAACAATAGTGATGTCAGTTTGGCTTACAAAAAGTTTCTGTTACTGTACTTTTCTAATGCATAGATTTTTGGAACTATAAAACAAAAAGGTGAAATTTACACCCAAAGGAAAGGATTCCTTGCTGTCATTGTGATGTGTCAACTGGCACAATTCTCCATTGTTTCAGAATTTTCACTTTAGCATACAAAGATGATTCTTTTTAAACACAGAGGGCAAGATACTTTTCCCTCAGTTACAGAAACCAAAATTTCATATCCTTTTATGTGTTTTAAAGATATTTCCTCTGTGTAAACATTTGGAATAATTACAGTGTTACATAATGAAGTTAAGGGAAAGCGAGAGAAACTAAAAAGGCATAAGGGCTGGGGCCAGTTTTCAAGTGTTTTTCTGTCTATTGAGTTTTTGTCTCCTAGGAGGGCAGAGCCAAGGTGTACGTAGGCAAAAATCAGCCATCAGTGGATGGAATTAAAAACTGGGGGGAGGACATCTTTTTAAAAAATTGCCAACAATTTATTCTTCAATTATTCCAACTCAATAAAGTCCCATCGTGTGTTTAAATGCAGTGGGTCTTATTGTGCATTTTAGGGAGGAAAGTTCAGAACAAACAGCAATGCCAATAACAGTCACAACGGTAACAACTATTATATGTGGCTTCAAATGTGTCAGATTGCATAAATTAACTCATTTAATATTCATAACAACTCTACAATGGAGTGCTATCACCATCCCTTTTTGAAGGTGAAAAGACCGAGGTACAAAAAGATTAAGGGACTTGTTCAAGATGGAAAATGTGGCAAATGGCACAGTTGGGTTCCTGCGGGGTCTGGAGTTTGAATTGTCTCTTTTGTTCTTCCAGTTGTAGAGAGATGAGAATAAGGGCTAGTGGATCAGAGCCTGCTTGATCCCAGGCATGGCAATTCTGGTCGTAAGTATTCTTCTCTTATCTAGTAAGCACATTACTCATCACAACTCACACCAATTTATCCAAGAAAAACCTCTAATAGTGAAAATGATAGGCAGTATAGCAAGGCATCAGATGAAGATGAAAGAGGGGGCAGACTATTGTGAACTTACATATAAAAGAAGTTTAAACATCTTCCTAAAAAACATACTTGATTCTACCAGAAATATAATGACTGTGACCTAATGCTGTCCTTCTGTTAGGAATCTCTAGAGCCATTGTTTGATATTGAATATGGTCTCACTTAGATGCCTTTTGGACTGTGAAGGTACAAAGAAATCAAGAAATAAGGTATAGTTTTTATTTGGTTTGGTTAATTGGTTCTTTCCTCTTTCAATATGTTGTTGTTATATGAAGAATTTTATTTGTTAGAGCTCTACGTTTATTTTGGTATTCTTGTTGTGTTCCTGTCCCTGTTGTATTTACCCTAGTGTGTCACGGTGAAGCTTATGCGTTATTTCTGGATAGGGTATCTCAGTCTTGACACAGTATCTCAAGCAGCCCTGGAAATGGATGCTGCTGCTTGGAGATATCTTACTTGGGAATTCTACACAGTTTTGGAAATTGGACTTGCCATTTTCAAACCTGGCTATGATTTTCCAAAAATATTCCCATCAATTATAATGCAAAATGCCCAAAGTTATAAATATTGTCTACATCAATTTAAGAGTGAATGGGTACATGACTGAATTACCAAAATCAGTCTAACTCAGTATAACAATTCCCCGGGTCTCCTCCAAGATATATACAACATAAACTTATATCATAAGCCGAAGACATCATCATAGCGTTTTTCAAACATTGGCAATCCAACAGAGGAAAAAAAGCTGCTTTCTTACTCCACCCCTTTTTTACCCCTGTGTAATTAGTCCGTTGCCAAGTTAAAGCAATTCTACCTACAAATATTTTCCTCACTTGTTCCAGCATCTTCATCTAGGGTTGATTTGGGCTGCCAGCATTTCCACCTGATGGAAATCTGTCTCCTAAACTATTTTCTCTGACCCCAACATCCGCCAATAACTCAGCACTCCTCCATCATTGTCATGCTGATTTGGTCTCCCCCGTTGAGGTCATGCTTTTATTTCTAAAATTCTGCTCCTGTCTGTTCCTTCTTAAAAAGCCTATGACAGCTCTTTAACAAGGTGAAGAGATTGCTCACAACCTGGTACCTGTCTACAATTCCAGGCACTGCCCACGTTTGCCCTATACCTAAAGACACAGAACTACTCACTATGGAGCCACACCATGCCCTTTCGTACCTCTTGTCTTTGCACGTGATGTTTTTGCAGCTTAGACAGCCCCTTTTTAGCTCTGTTTCTCTGCTATGTAAATTCCCTTATTTTAAGACCCAAGCTCAATGTTAACTGTATCTCTAAAAGTTCTTTTCTCCTAACTTCCTGTCCCAGGAAGAATAACTAAGTCACCCCTTACCTATACGTCATCAAACTTTGATTATACTTCCATTTAAAAAAATTTTTTTTATAGAGATGAGGTCTGGCTGTGTTGCTTAGGCTAGTCTCAAACTCTCCCTGCCTCACCCTCCCAGTGTGCTACGATTATAGGCATGAGCCACCAAACCTGTCCTTGATTGTACTTCTATTATAGTAATTAGAATGTCTTATTATTTTATCATTTATCTGACTATCCTGATAGAAAACCATCCCTTTCTGACCATGGACTTGGGCTTGTTCATCTATTTATCCCCAGTCAAGAACCTTGCATGCAGTGGGCACTCAATAAATGTATACTAAACTAAGATAAATTCCAGCTGTCTCCTGAATCACCAGGTGCTTGTTTAATAATATTCCTGGGCACAGTCCTGGCTGTTGAATGCTTGGGCTTCTTTTATATACAGCCATGGAGAGAGAGGCCAGCGGGTCACATTCTGAACATAGTGAACGGTACCCATGGAGACCAGGGGGATTTGCCCCTGGGAACACTTCTCTAGGGAAGGGGCATACTTCCTGGTTCTCCATATACTTCCAGCACCCCCCAGAACTCTAAACTCCTTTGGAATTTGCACACAGGAGATTCTGGAGGATCTGTATGGTTTTTCTGTTTCTCAGCTTTGCATGACGAGGAGAGTGCGGGGGCAAGGTTGGAAAGAAGGCAAACATCCCTCTTCTTGCATAAGCATATGCTGGGAACCCTCCCTGGCCTCTAGACAAGGGAAAGAGCCAGGCTAAATGTGTGATGCAAAAAGACTTGAGGGAAAAGAAAGAAAATAGATGGCACATTTTATAAAACTGAAAGTCGTAGGATGTCTAGGAATTCAAAACACTTTTATTGCCTTAAAAAACTTAACATGGCACTGGTTCTATGTATGTCTATTTTTCCGGTAACATAAATGGGAATAAAGGGCATTTCTTGTCTCTCAATGCTGTACATCCTACTTGTTATTAGTAACACAGGCTTACATTGTAGCCCACGTTGTGCCTAATTACAACTAGTCTTTATAAGCAACTAAGCAGGGTAGACGGTGTCAGTTCAGATTTCAGCTTGCAGACGACACTGGGGTGGGGAGTGGAGCTGTAAATCTAAAATACAACAAGGAGGATGAATCTTAAATATAAAAAGGCCAAGAAGAGACTCACTTGTCCCGCATTCTGTTGTCTTGTCTTGGACTCAAAGTGATAGGAGGGAAGGCAGGTTAGAGGCTATTATTGCTATCAGTGGTACAAAATATTCTCTGACTATTGTTGTATAAAGCCCAGAGGAGAAAGAAGTGCAAAAATGACTGTAGGCTTTTGTTTCTCCAAATGTCAAAGGTTACTAAAATAGGAATGAGAAGAGATGAAATGGAAACTTTTAGAAGCATGTATTATATCATTCTCTCTAAATCTCATTCAGGGATATCCAATACCCTTTGTTCCTTGGCGAACACGTTTTCTAATTTCTAATACCCTAGCCTTAACCCCACCCCATTCCCAATAAAATAAAACCAAATGAACCAAACTTGAACTAGAAATGAAAGTAGAAAAAGAAAGGTTGAATAAAGAGTATATTTGGATAGTTTTTGAGTTTCATAATTATTTAATTTGTCACAAATTTTAATTGATATAGCAGTGTGCATAAAAACAAAAAAATAATTCAAAACATATAAGAAGAATGCTAAACTCACCTGAAATTCCACTATTTGGAGATAACCACAATCAATATTTTGGTGACCATCCTCTTAACACATCACGTTTTTGCATATACATGTACATTTATGATATAACACGCATCTTGTTCTTATCATGGGCACATTTGCTTTATTATTTTTTTGCTAACTCTACCCCTAACATATCTAGTACAATGTATGAGGCTACCTATCACAATATGTTTCTCAAGAAGTGCTTGTTATCACTCTTTAATATTAGCCAAGTGGTAGCTAATTGGTTCTTTAGCTTGAAAGTTAAGCATCTTTCACTTACTTTGCCGATTTTTTTTTTATTGGGATTATGTAGTTTAAAAAAAATTACTTTGTAACAGATTATCTTTTATATGCATTTAAATATTCTTTTGGCTTTATTAGTGGTATTTTTGCAATATAAGTATATCTTAATTTTATGAAGTCAAATATGTCTTCTATAGTTTGTGGGTCTCTTGTCTTGGTTACAAAGCTCTCTAACCCTTAGTTAATACATATATACTAACTTTATTCAAGCTTTTATTATTTTATGTTTTACATTAAAGTATTTTTTAAAATTTCAAAATATTACGGGGGTATAAATGTTTTTGGTTATGTGTATCAATTTTGGTATGCTTGAGTTAGCGCTATAAGTGTGCCCATCACCCAGATAGTGTTCATTGTACCCATTAGGTAGGTTTTTTCCCACCCCCTCCTCTACCTCCATGTAAGTCCTTAATCTATCTGGAGTTTATAATAATTTCAGTGATCTATTTTTCTATTTTCAAATAAAAAATACTCAAATTTTGAATATAAAGGCTTTGTATTATGTTTCATTATTGAGAAAAATAAGTCCTCATTGCTATTCATAATTAACTATAATATTCTCAGATATCTACCCTTCCAAAAGAAATTTAGTTAAAAGAAGCTCTTTTGAGATTCTAACTGGAATTGCACTAGATGTATATATTAACTTTGGGAGAATTGACATTTCCATGATTCATTTTCTCTTCAAAATAATTTTGATGATGCAAGCCTTTCATGTGAAGTTATATAACCTTTTTCTTGGTGTATCTTTATAAATCTTATATAAAATAATTAAAACCAGAAAACCAAGCAGCCTCTTTTCCAAGCCATTCAATGTTTGAGAAAAACTATAATTCCTGTGACATCTCAACTAGGACAACAGTCTGGTCAGAGGAAATTATATCAGAAAGAGAAGAAAGGAAAGACACTCAAATGTTAAGCATAGATTTTGTCTACATCTCTTCTAAATCTAGTTTCAAGCTTATGCTCAAAAATCTTCATTTTTTTTTTTTTTTAGCAAAAGCCACAGTTCTCTCAAAATTTTATTGGGTCTTGTGACTTTTTGTTTTCAACATTCCTAACACTGAAAAGCTAAGTTTTATATACTCTGCTTTTTATATGAATTCTGTACCAGATGGCTCTGAAAAATATTTTAATTTTTTTTTCTATTATAAAAGTAATATATGATTGCTGCAAAAATCTAAACATCATGGAAATATTTGAATCATGGAAAAAAACTAACCACAATTTGATCTTTCCTTCCAGATATTCTTTCATCCAAAATGAGATTATACCGTATTTGCTATAACTTGAATTTTCACTCATCCTCATATTTTGTATATCCTTTTATGTCGGTACATACAGATTTTTCTTCTTTTTAATGGCTGTATACTCTTCCATTATGTGTAAGAAACCATAACTTATTTAACCAATTTTCTAGTTATGTATATTAGAATTGTCTCCAAATCAATAATAAAATAAATATAAATGAAAATATTTTTAAACAAATTAATACCCATGAAATACTTTGACAAAGGGCCTACATATTTAAAATTCTAATTGATATTATCAATTGGCCTTTAAAAATGTGATGCCAGTCCACAGATATTGCTGCCAACAGTGTACTAGAATGCCTGTTTTATAGCACCATCCTTAGTTCCAGGTTCTGAAAACTCCAGAACTTTGCCCTTAGCAATCCTCTAAATAGTTGGCAATATTTTATCATAGATGATAGAACAATGGCATGAATGAGTACATTCTCTTTTCAATAGCTCCTTCTAGTGATTTCTATCTTAAGAAATCAGCAGGATGATGTTGGAGATATATGCGTTGATTCTCAAAATTCTGTCCTCATTATTCAAAGAAAATACAATTAGCTCATCATTTTCAGGCATAAGTCTGAAATTGTTTTTCAACCTAAATGATGATTTTGAGCTTCATCAAGTCATACATTTTCCTCTGTGGAAGTCAAATGTGTTCATTTGTGAGCTGGCTTTTAAAGGTAGCTCAAAATGCACCTGTCCAAAATGAATTCGTATTTTATTATTAATAATTCCTCAAATCTCCTTAATCTTGGTGAATGGCATCATCACACTCCCACTATCAATTGCTTCAGTCTAAAACCAAGCAGTTAGTTTTAATTTCCCCTTTTTCCTCTTCTCTACCATCTAATCCATGTATGTTTGATCAAATCTACTTCCAGATATGTCTCTTGTCTAACTTCTCTCCATCTGTCTACTATCCCTTTTGTGAAAATCCTCTAATGGCTTCCCATTGTATTTAGAACCAAATTCGTACTCTTTAAAATGGCCTCCAAGCCCCTTTATTATTTTTTCTCCTACAATTTCTCGGCTAGTTCCCTATGGTTAAGGCACGCTGGACTTCTCTGTACTTACCAGGCAGGTCAGGCTTTTCTCCTCCTCCAGGGCTTTGGCTTACTATTCTGTCTACCTGGCTTTCTGCATGGCCAACTCTGCCTGGTTGTTCAGGACACAGATCAAATGTCACATGTTCAAAAAGGCTTTCTCTGATTACTTCATCTAGGATGGGCCCTCCCTGTACAGCACTTACCACTAGCTGAGAGTATTTTGTGCATTTATGTTTAAATTGCTCACCTCCTTCTCTTCCCTAATCTCGGAATGTAAGAGCTATGATACCACAGAGCTTTTCTTTGTTGTCTACCCATGTATCTTCTGGGCCTGTAATAGCATTTGGTGCTCAGAAAGCACCCAATAAATATTTTTTTAATGAATAATTTCCTGAGGCTTAAGCTTGTGATCATGGCCCTCATGGAAAACCCAACTTCCCTACTTCTCCACTTTAAACACACCCGATACAATGAGACAATGGAGCTTGAGTTGTGCTAACTTTGCTCAGATAACCTAGGCTTAAATTCCTTGCTGAACTTGCATAGCAGAAAAGGCAAATTAGATATAGAATCTAGATCTTATACCCACTTAAAATAGTCAAATAATAGCAGTGCTAAAGTGAAATTATTTGGGGCCTTTGGCTGAAAAATCTGTAAGTTTTTTTGTTTTTAATCAGTTTTAGCATAATTAGGTACTTTTCTAGAATTCTTTTGGTTGTTTTCATTGAGATATAACTTACATACAGTAAAATCACGAAGTGTACAGTTCAATGAATTTGCATAAACATGTAATACTCTATGTAATACTCCATGTAGCCACTCCAGATCAAGATACAGAAAATTTCCATCATCTTAGAAGATTGCCTCATGACCCTTTTCTGTCAATACCCACTTCCCAGACGTAGTCACTGTTCTGACTTCTGTCACTATAGATTAAATTTGCCTGTTCTCGAGTCTCATAAAAATAGAATCATATGTACCTACTGTTTGTGTCTGGCTTTTTTCACTTAACCTAATGTCTGTGAGATTCATCCATGTTGTTAATTGTTAAGAGGTACATCCTTCTCTATATTTGCCAGTGGTACCCTGGGATTACTTTAGGGTTCATTCCTAAGCACAATGTTAACTTTTGTACTTCGAGCTTCATAAAAACCTGGAGTGATGATTTGGTAGCAGTCTCGTTTAAGGGCTCTGAATGCCATTCCTGAGGAATGTATCAGGATAGTATTGAGCTAGGCAATTATCTTAATCCAACTAAAATAGTTGGTCACAGTATACATTAGATGAGCATCTTGAGTCAAACTTGAACATGCAGTCAACCTGAACAAAATGAGCTCAGTCACAGAGGGCCAGATTTCTTAATTAGTTCTCAGTGGCAAGAACATTTTATGTTTCCAAAAGTCAAGTACAAATTCTACAAGTGACACAATTCAAGAAGACTTCATAAGAGTAAATTAAACCTGGCCTCCCACTTTCATCTGAAGCATCTGAAGCCATATTCATTTATTTCTCACTGTTAGTGTTCTGAGAAGCACCAATATACTATAATAAAAAAGTAATGGTGAACTTGATTAAGGTCTTATTGAATTAAGTGATACAGTGCAGCCCCCTCTCCTTGACCTTTGGCAGGTGGTTCTCCCCTTTTTTTCTTTACCCTTTTCTCATTCTCCTGCATCCTGTTTTTGTCAAAAGAGGCATATTAAATACATAAATCCATCTTAATACATCTTGTTCAATCAATCCTTTTGCCTAAACTTATTTAAAAGTAGGAAGGATTTAAAAAGGCAAGAAATAAAATATAAATAAATTTTTTGTTTTTGTTTGGTTTAGTTTCATTTGATGTAGGGTAAATTATTTGTAGTTTAGAGACTGTTTATAAATGTTAGGAACAGAATGTGGTGATACAATGTGTTGACACTTTTTTTTTTTAAATTACTATTGCTGTTAATAATGAATGCAAGCCTTCTCTTTCAAGGCTCAAATCCACATCTCTGGAAACTTCGCTGGGGAAATAATAATCTATCAATGGTGCATGCTGTAAGGGGACAAATTCTTCTACCTTCATTTACGCCTGTGGCAGTTTTTCTTCCTAGGTTTAGTTTACCCCAGTCTCATATAAGTGAATTGGAAAATTGCTATCATTTGTTGTAACAGGTTATCATTAGAGCAACAGCATCTCCTATGCTTGATAGAAGAAGATATATAAATAATCAAAGGAAATTTAAAGAGTATTATGTATTATTTTTAACTTCATATTTCCTTGCAGGTTTAGAATATTTTGATACTTTGTTTTGAGATGACTGGAATTTAGTTTTCAATTTTTAGTCTTATAATTTAATTGGATTGTGCAGATGGCTTACATTTCTCTGCGCTGAAAATATCCACTCATGTAAAATTGATAGGTCAAATGACCCAAGTAGTTTGATTTCCTCCTGCTTAAGTATTGAAAGCTAATCATTCTTGTAGATGGTTTGAAAACCAACATAAATAAAATTGTTAGTGAGAAACAAAAAGTTTTAGTATTTTTATTAGCATTTACTTGGCAATAAATTCAGAAAATACTTCAGTATTTATTGGAAAATAGTTAACATTATTTTGAAATATTTTTTCCATTGCAAAGCATCTTACTTTAAGAAACCAAAAAGCTCTTGAAAAGTGCTTATACCTCTGCCTTCATCCAGGTAGAAATGTGAATGAAAAAGGTGAGCTCAAGGCAGCTTAACTTAATGGGTAACAGAACAAAATGACTATAGGTATCCATTAAAAATCATACTCAGTATCTAGAAAAGAAAGTAGCATGTCAAAATAAAGCTGCATATTTCCCTTCTGGTTTAGTCTCAGCTTTCTCTCCTTGCCATCTGTTTGGTAAATGTGACTATGTTTGATATCATTCCACCTCTAAGCCTTCACTTCTTGCCCAAAATCCTACTCCCTGTGACTGCAGCCCTTCCCAGCAAACCATGCCTTCCACCCCATAAGAAACAGATAGACAAGCCAGGGGGAGCTTGGTGGGCTACTACTGGTTAAAGTTGAACAATTCAAACATTAATAATAATAATAACTGTAATTGATTTTTGCAATTTAATATATAAAAATCTGTAAGTCTATAATGATGCTTTAAAAAAGCAAACAATAAAAAAAATCCCCTTATTGCTACTGTTTGAGATGTATTTTAACACCAGTTTCTTACTCTGAAATGTGATAACTTAAGGGAAACACTCCAGCACTTACCTTGCCTTTCAAGTGGAAACTGCCTTTCAGGGTAGCCACGTAGGCCCAGTTGTGAGGAAATGCACTAACAAATTTAGAAGGAATGATATAGAATATGGCAACAGCAACAGACTATTAATAATTTTTAAATCTAGAATATATTAGATTATGGATACATGGGTGTTCATTATACAATAATCTTTTCCATATGTTTAAAATTTTTCATAATTAAAAATATTGCCATCCTGCCAATAAGGAAAAGGAAAATTATAAAGATGATAACTTGAGTTAAAGAGACGAACTTTTATAATATGTGTTTTCCATATTCAGAAACTACAGTTAAAGTAACCAGCCTTATGAAGGAAAGGTTCTGCAAGGGAGGGAGGAGGCATGGGGGTTTAAGCAAAACAATCTCTTCCTCTAATCTATAAATAATAAATCCAGGTAACATCTATTCCCAAAAGCAATCACTTCAAACAACTGTGTTTCAGTAGGGAAGGACAAATATATCTCTATAGCAATTTTTCTGCAGGATAACAAACTCCACAGAACCCACTGTAATAAAAAATTCTGTATAATGATATTGTGAAGGCTTGTACCCATCTGCTAAGACTATGAGACCAAACCTAGGGCTTGCATTTCTTGTCCTCTGCTTTGTCTGTGTTTGTAGCAGGGATGATGGACACAGCCAGAAGTCGAGTGCCTTGCAAAGTGTTTGGCCAAAGGCAGCTATACATTCAACATTGCTTCCTAACATCCCTATTTTAAACTTGGATAGCCTCTCTTCTAACAAAACAGAAATGTAGCCTCCCCCTCTAATAAAGTATCAGAGGGAATGAGGACAACAGGAGATATATATTTTAAAAATATGTATGTATATATTTAAAGACTACAAGTAAAAAAATTATTTTAAAAATAATATTCCTTAACTTTTATATTAACAGTCAACATTGTTTAATGAGTCCAAGATTTACACAGTATACTAGATTAGGTGCACTAGTGGAAATTTAGTTACAAAAGAAAAAAGGAATTATAATCTTTGATTAAAATTTGCTTTAAAAACATTATAAAGTATTTTTTATAGCTCTGCTTTGGATTATGACTCCCTGCAAAAGCTTGTACATCATCTTATTAATATGATAACCAAGAACAGCTAAAATATCAAAAAAATTTAATCAACTTCATGATTAGTTAAAACGTGGTGGTTTTTTTGTTTTTTGTTTGTTTTTACCATATTTCAGAGCTACTGCATTGGCACTTTCCGAATTTTCTAGTTTCTTTATATTTTCACTAATGCAACATTTAAATTGACTTCATTTTTCCCACAAATATTTTATTTTCCCTGTATTTGCTTAACAACTAACTTAGGTCTCTCCATTGGTCTATGGCATTTTCTTTATCATATATTACATAGATACCAGTGACTGCTGCCTTACTATTTTCTCCCATTGATTGGTCTCACCATAGTGTTTTAATTGTTTAAGCTTTATAGCCTTTTAATGTCTAACAAAGCAAATAATCTCTTTTTGTTGTTTATTCTTTTTCTTTGTTTATTCATCCAGATAAAATTCTAAATCATTTGGATTTTTTCCTCTCAAAATTATGTTGTTTTTAAAATTTGGTTTGCATTAAATCTATTCATTGATTTGGAGACAGACATAAAAGATGTAAAAAGCTTTTTTTATATATAAATATACATATTTATATGTAAGTTTATCCCCACATACATTTATCTACATGTTTTTATCTAAATGTATGTGAAGATATTAATAT
Organism: Cheirogaleus medius; assembly: GCA_008086735.1. NCBI lineage: Eukaryota > Metazoa > Chordata > Mammalia > Primates > Cheirogaleidae > Cheirogaleus > Cheirogaleus medius. The sequence goes on from VBSM01001562.1 coordinate 5,816,333, forward strand.
ACATTTATTTGAAGACATATGTAGACATATGTTTAGATATTTATATGCTCATATGACATTTGTCAAGGCTAAAATCCTCACTAAATGTCTTCATCAGGAAAAACGAATGGGGAAAAAGTCACAAAATATCCTTCATTACATTTACATTTAACTGTTTAATTAGGAGTTTTTACCTTAATTCAATCAATTGGTGATTATTAGTAAGTGAAATTTGCAACTGAATTTCAAAGACGTATTTGAAATTCACTAATCTTGCAGTTTTAGTAACTTAGAAGTTTACAAGCTCTGAATTTAAAGACATCTGAGTCTGAAGTCTTTCTTGCCTCAGACATTTCAACTAGCTACGTACCTCTTAGGATTGTTGTGAGGATTAAATGAGATGATGTAAAATAACAATTCTAGTTCCTGGTTCATAGTAAGCTCCCCAAGAATGGCAGCTATTATTTCAACCTAGAATAAGCAATCACCAAAATTTCAATATAATTCATAGGCCTTCTCCTCAATAAACTTTTAGTAACATAGAAACAGAAGAAAACAGTTTGAATTTGTTTAACTCCTTTCCTACTTTAAATACTCACTAAAAATAACTATCAGGGTCTTTCATTCTCTTTATGTTTCATCTGTGGTTTTGCCTAATTTTTCTTGCATCTCCTTTGCTTTTTACTAGGTCTCAGCCTCTTTTCCTCTTCTGGTCTTGTATTTCTCTTTCATTCAGTTAAATTTTGCCTACCCAGGGAGCAAAAGCATAAAGTATCATGAAACTGGGTGAAGTGTGGGCAACATCAATCATAGTTTTGCTGTTGTTATTCTGATTTCATTGCCTTTACTCCATCTTTTTTTTTTATTTTATAAAACCCTTAAGTATAAATTCATAAGAAACTGTATCTTTAGTGTCTACTGAATTTTGTAAACTCTTTTTAATGCACACACACTATATATAGGCTATATATATTTAGGCTTTAGCCTAAATAGCTAGTGACTATAGAAAAAAAATGTATTAATTTAAAAAATTGAGAGGCTACTATGTACCAGGCATGTGGTTCATGAAATAACATATTTATGAAATAAATTTCCATTTATATATCTATTAAGGAAACAATGCATAAGCTTTTGTAAATCCTATGCCTTTGTTATAAATACTATGAATGGTACATATTGACTGAGATTGAGCTCTTGTCTATTAAGGTAATACCTACTTAGTTAATATATAATAGGATATTAAAACACATCACTTTCGAATTGACATTAGAAAACTGTAATTCAGATATGATTTTAGCTTATTCTATCAATTTAAGAGGATTCATGTTAGTAAATGTACAAAAATGAAATGATATGGAGAGATTTGCTCCAATTACACAGTTGTCAGGGTTCCCTACCACTGTAGACAGTACTTTTTTTTTTTTTAAACACATCACATGACTTCATTCAGGATGCTGGAATCAATAAAATTTTAATCTATTTCTTCAAACTAATGTTTTAAAAACGTATTCCTGATTGAAAAGATCAACCTAAGAATTAGTTTAATTTCTTAATTTACATTTCTAACTTTCCAGTTCCTTAAATCAAAATGATCAAAACTGCCCCATTTTCTACAAACCTGGCTGAAACATTTAAATGCCATAAAACTCAAGAGTTCCTGACGACTCTTTTATTGAGCAATGGTCCTTAAGTGATGACACGGATTGTCAAAGGCATCTTCCAAAAAATACAGCAATTTTTGAAAGAGAAATGAGATTGTCTTTTTAAGTAATATAACCCCTGTGCAATTTTCTCTTTTTTTTGACCCTTTTTATTTCCTGAGGGTTTTAAGTAAAGACCTCCAATTTAAAACCGATTATTCCGTGGGAGCTACTTTCCCCCCCCTCCAACTGTGACCTTGCTGTAATCTCTGCCCTGTTATTTTCTGACTTTTCCACTTTGCTTAGCACTGAGCTGTACTTAGGATATAACCAGGATATGTGTGTGAATACATGATGTGCATACAATAGTTAGAGCGGACAAGTAATTTTAAATATATTAAATATCAACCTCTTTTTCCTTTTACACTGTCACAATCCAAATGGTTCTTTCTTATTCTGTTTTTTTGTTGTTGTTGTTGTTGGTGGTGGTGGTGGTGCTTTTCTTTTTTACCGTATGCTAAATTTTTAAATAATAAGATTATCTCAGAAATTATTATTAATGAATCATTATTTCAAATCCACAAGACACATGGCCTTGTATTAATAATGTGGAAGGATCATAGCAACGAAGAGCAGATACGTTTCTTAGAGAGCATGTTCAATCAAATTCAAGCAGTCAAGAAGATGAATGCTGTTTGCTCCACATTCTGGTCATCTTTGCCTGGCTGAGGAGGCTTTTGGAGGAGAAGGACTATCAGTGTTTTAAAGCAGTGGTCTTCAAACCAGGGTACACAAAGACTTTCCAAAGAGTACATAAATATAAATAATTTAAAGGGAATCAGTTTTCAGTAATTAATATTCAACATGCTCTCTCTCCCTACACCACCTGAGCAGTTACCAGTGGTCTGCTTTGCCTTTGCCCATCTCCCTCTCTCCCTTCTCATAGTTCCCAAAAGAAAGGCTTGCCACCCAGCTGGAATTTCACAATGGTGAACTGCCATAAGTACAACCCCACTGACACCGAATGGGGGGCAAACGGACAACTCCTTTAATAAAGGCATCACAAGCAATAGTTTATTAAAAGAAAAATTTACAGTAAAATTTTATTTCTTAGATTAATATTTATTAATGATTATAATATATTTTTGAGGTTTTGATCATTGTTTACTACTAATAAAAGTAATGACAACTAAAGCCAGAAGAAATATTTTAACTTATATATTTATCATTTGCATTAAAATAATATTATTTTAACCTAACTATTATGGTCATAGGACATTTTTTAAAGTAAATTTTTTATGCATATTATTGTAGAGTATTATGATAGGATGATAATAAGATTTTCTAGCATAAAATCATAATACTTAGGATAATATTCTATAGGTGAAGTGGAATAAAAATACTATTTCAAGGACAAAAAGTTATTACATACAATTTCTAGCTGTTAATTTTTTAAACAAGTACCTACTGGTCTCAAATTCTTATAGTGTTTTTACTTCATTAAAAACATTTGAAAGAGTGATGCAACATTTTATTTTTTAAATATATTGATTATATGTCAAAAATGGCATCTTTTATAATCAATTAATCATAAATATACATGTTATAAACATTCTAGGGTGTGCATAATTAAACAAACTTCCTTTGCTGATATTAGAGCAAAATATTGAAAACCTCTGTTCTAAAGGATAGTTTTTGCTTGTTAGTTAAGTCATGTCTATTGATGTAAAAATTATCTGGCTCTAGTAATACATTGCAGTAACCTTATGATCAAACAAAAGAAAGCCCCTATCATGGAACTTGCAAGGGGGTCCAGGCTGATCTAAATTAATACTAATATAGTCATCATCAGTGGGTTTGGAGGATATGGAATATTTTCTACTTTTAGTCATTTCAACAGGATGTAATAAACTGCTTTCTCTAAATGCAGGTTTGTCTCACTGTTTCTAGCTAGTTATGGGTTGCCAGTTACTAGTTTCCTGTTGCTGCTTTTAGTTTTACAGTGACAACCTAGCTCAATTTATTGATCACTACAGTGCCCCTTTTTAGGTCAAATGGCTACTCTGTGGACAAGTCTGAGAGGAGGGTATTACTGGAGTCAGGTTGTAAACTAGAAAATGTAACTTTCAAAATCTTTCCGTTGGAAAAAAAGCCATTATCAACCTGCTGCTCGACATCTTGTCATGTCAATTTGTAGAAATAAATGAAAGATTATGGATGCTGGAGAAGTAAAATCAACAATAAATGACATGTGTAAACAGTAATTGGTGTGTGTATATGTTTATACATATACTTCCCTCTCAGCCATCTTGGAAAATGGGTGCAATTATAATACATAAGAAGAAGAATTAAAATTCATACTATTAGGCAAAATTTTATAAGATAAATAGATAATCCTTGAGGATTAACAATACTCTTTAAAGTTCAAGGTAAAAAATCTGTCTTATCACGAATTTTACAGAGTCAGTTGCATGAGTTAGTGTTCCCCATAAAATGGAATACTCAGAAATAATGCTGAAGAGAGAAGAATTTAAAACTTGCAACAATATCATGTGGTTTTTCTGAGTCTTGAGTTCTCTAGAAATTAAAACATTCAGTTTGGAAAAGGCGGGGCAAGATCAGATTGAAAATTGTAAATTGTTAAATACTTCAAAAGAAATGAAGAGCTCTTATTGTTGAAAGAACATGGTAAGTTGATTATGCTAAAAAAGATTGTAATTGTTGCAGGATGGAGAATATACTAGAAGCAGCCACAGAAGAAACAAGAAGACTTTTGGAAGCCACTGTTGTAGTCCAGGCAAAGGGTGACATTAGATTGTCTTGGGTGTGGCAGTGAAGAAGGAGAAGAGTAGAAAGATATAAGAGCTGTTTGAGAAACAAAATGGAAGGAAATATATGATGAATAGAGAAAGGGGTGTGAGCAGGAGGGTCACATCAGGAGTTATTCTTAGGATTTTGGCTTGAGAGTCTCTAAAGTAACAAAGGATGCTTAAACAAATGTTTTTTCCTCATAGATAGCATAAACATTCTTGTAAACATGGGTAAATCACCAGATATATTTTTTTTGAATAAAGACTTCAGGGGACACACATTTAAATTTTTGCAAAGTATGTCACGCTCTCTCAATAGGTGGTTACAGTTTTGAGCTCTAAAAGACACACTACATAATGAAGTAGAAAGGTGCTATAATTGTGAAGTTAAAAAATGCAAGTTGCAATGCAGTTTCTGCAGTATGACCACATTTAAATTAAGCCCTAAAACTCTATATTTATATATGGACATCCATATGCATAGAAAAGTTCTTATAGGAGACTCCAAACTGCTAAGAGTGGTTATATTGGGGAGGAGAAAGGAATGGAAGTTGGTGAGGGGACTAACTTTTTACCATTTATCCTTCTGTATTTGAATTTGTAACAGTGGAAATATATATCTATAGTTAAAACATATTAGAACAAAAATAGGGATGTAAAGTTACCTTATTATTTTTGGTGAATGACCATCTACTAAATGTCTTGGACAACTGGTAGAAAGGAAGTAAGCACCAGGCACATTGATAAGGTTGGAGGTGTACAAACGATTGTAGTATTCCTCATCACCAGCAACCTGGGGTAGTCGGAGAAGGTATATATATTCAGACAGCAGACATGGATTCTAACTTTTACTGTGCTGTGTGATATTACAGGACTCTGGGCCAGTTAATTCATCCCTCAAGTTCTCAGGTTCCTTAACTATCATATTAGAAGGTCGGGCTAAATCAGGGGGGGCAAGCAATTAACATATGGTCCCTATTCTCCAAGCCCTCACTCTTGGTGCGTATTTCTAACCCATCATGGCTCTCTTTCTGCTGAGACCAGAGCTTCTGCCAGTCAGAGTTGGCATACAAGCAGAAAGGTGTTTATCATCACAGATTACCTGCAGAGGCATAGTAGACTGTAAGAGCACAGGCATGGGACTTGGAGACAGACAAACCTGGGTTAAATGCTTCACTGCCATTTACTGAGCTGTGTAATCTCAGGCAAATAAATTAATCTCTTTGAGCTTCAGGTCCTTCAAATGAGAAATGGGAACGATACTTCTTACCTCACAAGGTGCTGTATAAAAATGAGAGACAAGCAGCTGGTCCGCAGTCAGCATGCAGTCATTCTTAGCTATTATTTCCCCTAAGGCTTTTATGGCTCCAGAATTGTATGGTTTTAATCTGAGAATAAATGCATAGAAACTTTACTCTAATTTGCATATGACTTGCTGTGGTTTGAATGTGTCCCCTCCAAAATTCAGGTGTTGCCAAGGTGATAGCGAGAGGTGGGGCCTTTAAGCACTTCAGTACCAGCGTCGACTACAGTCAACAGCCACAGATGAACCCACAGCCGAGCGCCGCCTTCAGCCAACAGCCGTGATATGACTTTTCTAATTTTTCATTTATCAAAATAAAATTGTGAACATTTAAAAATAACATAGCGAAAACATATATGTATATGTTACCTATTCTGATTTACGTTACAAGTAAAGCTGC
>VBSM01001562.1:5822564-5835873 GCA_008086735.1 Cheirogaleus medius
ATCGTGCAGACTGTGAGTGCCGGCTGTGGGCAAGGTTTCACGGCCAGTGAGCGCCCTACCGAAGTGGTTAAGAAGTGAAGAGATCATGAGGTCTCCTTCCTCGTGAATGGGATCAAAACCCCATTTTAAATTTATAAAAGAGGCTTCATGCAGCATGTGGCTGGTTTGCCCTTCTGCCTTCTGCCGTGAGAGGACTCAGCAAGAAGAGTCTCACCAGACCAAATGCCGGCACCTCGATCTTAAACTTCCCAGCCTCAGAACTGTGAGAAATGAAATTCTGTTCTTTAGGTTAATAAATTACTCAGTCTCCGGTATTTTGTTATAGCAGCACAAACGGACTAAGACTGCTATCTATTTTTGTTGTTGCTGTACACCCTGTTAGGAGCTGCCTCCCTTCAGCTCCCTGAACCAAAGATGCTCACATCTGCTGAAATCTGATTCTCCCAGACAGACTGTGTCAAGCAGAGCTTCAGAGCCCCAGTGCCCATACGCAAGGCCTCTGCACAGGTCCTGTAGACCCCTTGTTTGTGCACCCGGCTTTACAGGTGTGATTCTTGATATTCGAGAAGGGAACCTAAGGGGAATGGTTTCAGCCTGAAGAGCAATTTAAACATCCCAGGTTGATCTGCAGTCCTGAACAGGCGTGGTCTTTTGTATGAATTGAGAAGCCGACAAAGTAGCTGTGTCTGCTCCCCACTTTCAGTTTGGTAGCCCTGTGAGTACGACTAGGTGGTGTGTATGATGTAACTTGATTTGTTAGAGTGTGAGTGGTTTATAACCATCATTTGCGAGTAAATTACTTAGCCATATTCTTCTTTATGACTGGCTGAAGAAACTTACTTGATGGTATAATATAATTTATTCCTGTGAATAAGTGAGTGACCTTCACATCTCAGTCCATCTCCTGTGAGTTATGGGCCTTTTTTCACTCAGGAAAATGGCCTGTGTTCTACCACTGCCCACCATTTTCCACATTCTGTTTCACTAATTGTGTACATAAATAAACTAGCCTTCTAAGAGGCTGATGAAAATTATATTAACATGCTAAATATCAAAATAATTCTCCGTGGTGTATAACAAAGCATCTTTCTTCTAAAGGTCTGCAAGCAACATTCAAACATTTTTTGTGTGTGTATTAACAGTCCTCTTGGATAAATTGAATCAAATAGTATCAGTCCCATTTTATAGATGGGAAAATTAAGGCTAAAAAAGAAATGCAACCTGGTGCCCAGTGGTGCAGAGGCAGCTCGCAGAACATGTAGCAGGAAAGGAAGTGGCTAAGAGGTGTGTGGGACACATCAGCGTATTGGATTTAAATGTGTTTGTGCACTTTGTATTCTGCTTTGCTTAATGAATAATAAGAACTGATATTAATATTTGTTGAGCTTCAAACACATTCCACTCATTGTTTTAAGTATTTGACATAAATAAAATCATTTAGTCCTGGTAATAATCCTTTGAGGTGGGCATTACAATAAATATTCTCATTTTACAGGTGAGGACAGAAAAAGTTAAGTAAGTTGCTCAGAATCACACAGGACAGGTACAAAGCTGTAGAATCAGGACATGCACTGTATTTTCTTGACTTCTTACTGATTTATTACTGAAGAGAGTTGAAGAGACTTCAGAATTCATACAGTTTAGTATTTCTCAGGATGTGATCATTGTATTGTACCATTCTGTATCTCTAAGTCTAATCTAAAAATGGCAAATGGCAAATTCCTAGGCTTTTTATTTATTTATTTTTTTGAGGAGGATGGTATAGTTATTCACTATTTTAACAAGCTCCTGGGTGATTCCTGCACACACTAAATTTTGGGAACCTGGGATTGTTTTCACACTGTTCCGTGTGCTGCCTAATAGGTTCCTTGATGGCAGTGAGCAGCTGTAAGGTGGATGGGATGAGTGGGGTGAGGAGGTGGTTAACACTCTACAGGTGAGTCTCACCTCTGCTTCAACTTCAGTCTCTCTGATTTTCTCTTTTATATTTTGAGCTTTTCAGTAAAATTTCTTGTGAAGGATACTGCAGATTAAAAAAACAAACAAACAAAAAAAACTTTGAAAACCCAGCCTAGTCAAATCTCCCCTCCACCCATTTTGCAGATTTGAAGACAAAGGGTCATAGATATTGGAATGGTTTTCTTAAGGTAATTCAGTTTAACAGAAATGGTGGAGACTGAAACCATTGGCTTCTTGAACTTTGGGTTGTTTTCCTGTCATCATACTGTAGGCACTAATTAGTGCTAACTGCTAACTCTCAGAATAGAAGCTCTTAAAAATTAAGACATGGAATGTGTACAGGTATAGTTAGCAAATTTCCCAAAAAGGTCGAATGTAAACAGTAGCTAAAAGATAATAGGCAGTCAGTGTGCTATGGTTTGAATGTGTCCCCCAAATGTTCATGGATTGAAACTTAATCCTCAATGCAGCAGGGTTGAAAGGTGGGGACTTTAAGAGGTGATTAGGCCATGGGGGCTTGTCTTCATGAATAGATTAGTGCTGTTATCACAGAAGTGGGTTAGTTATTGTGGAAGATGACTCTGGATAAAAGGATAAATTGGCTCAATTTTTCTGTCTGGAGTTCACTTCTTTCTGCTTTCTGCCATGGGATGTTGGAACAAGAAAGCCCTAACTAGAGGGCCAACTAGATGCTAGCACCATGCCCTTGGACTTTCCAGCCTCCAGAACAGTGATCTAAATAAACTTCTGTTCTTTATAAATTACCTAGTTTGCAGTATTGTGTTACAGCAGCAGAAAACAGATTAAGATACAGTGTGTACATGGGGAGGAGAGGGATGGGGTACAGTTTGCTAGAGAAACCACAAAAGTGCTTCTGGAGTCCCAAGGGCTATGTACTCCAAGGGAATTATTCTGTGCTTTCTGATTTTTCAAGAAGAAGAAGAATTTGGGGACAAAAAGGAAAAAAAAATCAGCACAAAAACAATTTTGAATATGTAAATGTGGCTCAAAACTGGGGTTTCAGTTTATAAGCAGAGATGTGACAAAGGAAAAGAAAATGTGGGCACCATTTTAAGCAATAAGTTAGAAAATCGTCCTGGGAAAAAAGACCTTCTGAAGAAAGAAACAGTAAACCAAAACTATCTGTAGTCAGAACAGTAGACAATAACTCCTAAGGGAAGAAATCTCCTCACTAGTGCAGCATCCCATTGTGTTGGTTGGTAATTCAACTTTGTAGTATGGGTGTCTTAGCAGCATTCAGCAGGAAATGCATTGCTTTTAAAAAATATGTGCTTCTGGAAGAAACCACACCTCACTTCTACTCCTTCACAGGGAAGTCAATAAGAAAGCCAAAATGAGCATGGGGGGAGAGATGGATTTCTAAGGGTTTTTAAAAATAATCTTTTACATTGCCAGACATGAAAAGATTTTTGGTCTTTTTTTCTTCCATTTGGGGGTGATAGTTTTAAAAAGAAGAGCTAACATGTTATATGAGCTATAGCTTAAATATTCAGACTGATGGGCACTGAGAAAGTAGTGCATTTCTAAGAATGGTGTGTATAATTAAGTAAAAAAGGATTGCAAATGAAGTTCTAGGTGCAAGTAGAACATTGTGCAGATGTTACTGTAAAACAAAACACAAAGGGAATCGATCACACACGAATGCACTTTATAAATTCCAAACTATCATATAGAATCTTCCAGTAGTGTGAGTGGCACCCAGCAATTCTTAAAGACAAAATGCAGTAAATAGATTTTAAAATAATATTTGTGGATTAGGATATTGATATGACAATGCTAGAAAATAGACACAAAGTGAACTTAGATTTGTAACACAAGGAGGAAAAGTAATGCCATAGTTGTCATTGAAACTTGCTTGAATAATTGCTGGAACATAGCAAAAGAATGTTCTTGTTAAGTATGGAATCTACAAAACCAGAGGTAGAAAGCATGACAAAAGCAACTGGTTAAGGTTAAAAAAAAAAGATAAATAAATAAATAAAAGTTGTATGATTTTTTAAAAAATCTGTTGGAATTGTTTTATTTAGCAGAGATTTGAGAAAGATTCTACTAACTTAAAGAGAGTTTTAAACTATATTTGCAACCAAAGCAGCCAGAAAGCATAGCCTATAACTTAGGGTTAGGCTAGGGTTAGGTTAACAACAACAAGGAAGCAAAACTGCTTAACTCGGGTTTTACTTTTAACTTCTGAACTATAGAGAAGAATCTTCAATGAGAAAATAAAGAACAGAAATTGAAGCTTATAGAAAGGGAATGGATGGTAAAGGAACATGTAAGTATTTAAAATTAATTTAAACCAGGCCTAGATCACTAGTTCTCAACCCTGGCTGCATATTAGAATCACAAGAGAAGCTTTTAAAAATACTTGCAGAGATTCTGATTTAATTGGTTTAAGGTGAGGACCCAGGCAGGGGCATTTTTAAAAATCTCCCATGGGGATTCTAATATGCAGTCATTTTTGAGAACCATTGCCCTAGATAAATTAATTATACACCAGAATTCATAAAGAACTCACAGGTGTTACAGGTGGAGAAGAGAAGAGGTGTCGGAGACTGGAGATGTTATTTTTTTTTTAATGCAGAAAATGTAGACTCTGGAAACTATAGAACAACAAACCTGACACTCTTCCTTAATATAATCTGGAAAAAATGTCCTGTGAGCATTTATAAAAGACAGCAATAATTACTTTGAATCAACATGGGCTTACCAAGGATAAATCATGAGAAACACACTGTGTGTGTGTGTGTGTGTGTGTGTTTTATGGGTATAGCGGGAAAAATCAGTGCCTTGATTTCAGCAATACATTTGACAAAGTGCCTTATAAGATTTTTGTGCAGTGTTTTTCTTGGTGCAATCTGAAGAGCTTTGGATGTTCATTTTAGACAATGCAGGGGTCTCTCAAAAGCCTTCTCTTCCTTCCTTGCCTTCCCTTTGCTACAGGGAAGGCAAAACTGGCAGGACCTGAGACCCTCACCACACTCCCTACCTTGATCCAGAGTGACCCTGCTTCCATTTATTTTTATTTTATTATTTTGAAACAGATTTTATTTCAATACAGTTTTATTACTAAAAACAATTTGGAAACTTCTATTTTAGATGACAAGATACAGACACTGAAGTCTCATGTTACAAGTTAATATTCATTCATTAAACAGATATGACCCTGAGTTGTTGTGAAAGTAAAGAGGAATCTTCATAATCTGATATACTTTCATTAAAAACTCTGATGAGGACATTGAAGGTGGGCTTACAAAGTTGTGCCTAGAATGCAGCTAGGAATAGTGGGTACTTGTCTAGATATCAGAATCAAGAAGAAAATAATCTCATTAGATGAGAATGATAGACCCAAACCAAGAAATGATAGTTTTTTTAGGGATGTATTAGTCTGCTTGGGCTGCTATGACAAAATAACACGGTTGGGGTGAAGTAAACAACAGACACTGGTCACAGTTCTGGAGGCTGGGAAGCCCAGAGTAAACATGCTAGTAGATGGCCACCTTCTTGTTGCATTTTCCCAAGGCAGAGAGAATTCTGGTGTCTCTTCCTCTTCTTATAAGGGCACTAATCCCATCATGGGGATCCCACCCTCATAACCTCATCTAAACACAATTATCTCTAATGGTAATATCTTCAAATATCACCACACTGGGAATTAGGACTTCAACATATGAATTTTGGGGTGACTCAAACATTCAGTCCATAACAATGAATAAATGTAAAAGTTCTGTTAAATTACAGAAAAATATGACTTACACGAACACATGACTTCATGGCTATTCATATTTAAAGTGCCGTGGCTGTAGATGATCACAATCTAAAGTGAGCTGTCTGTTAACAACAGTGAACACAATATTACTGTGCTCCAGTTTTTCGAGGTCTCAACAAGCTGAGAGTAATAATGGTCACAATAATGGATCAAGAGTTTATTTTATGAGCTCACCCAGCCGATAACTATGGGACTCCAGATCTTCCTCTATATCCTTGGACTTTCAAATTCCTTCAACTACTTCGGGGCTTTCCCAGGGACATTTTACATATGCTGGCAAAACTGTCCCTCAGCTATTATTTAGAGGCAACGATATTTACATTTCACAGGATTATTGTCTGCATTGAGGAGTTAGGTTGTGTGAAAGCATTTAGCAAACAGTTAGGTTCTGTACAAAAATAACACAAGTGAGGTACAGACGAGGCTGTCTCTTTGAACAGTGGATGCTGGACTGCCCTTCCTTGATCTATCCTGCTCCCACAGCACCAGCTTGCTCCTTCCTCCAACGGCTGGAAGTTCTGCCCGCTGAAGTCTCTCAGCTGTCAGCCCTTGGGAATTTCCCTTGGAGAGCCTTGCCCAGGGTCATGCCCCCTTCGTGTGGGCAGCCCACATCCAGTAACTGGTCTACGTGGGAAAGTCGGGTGGTGGTGTAAATGCTCCTCATCCTCACTTGGAACAATTCTAAGGGGTCATCCCAGTTCTAGGTCTTAACGTGTGATGAGCTGAGTCTGCTGTTGTGCCTGCACACCAGCCCATCTTTCTCCCTCTGCCCCGTCCCATTCCCTTCCTTTCACCCAAGGGTATTAATCCAAAGAACATGACCTGATATGCTTTCTTCACACTAATCTCTATTTCAGAATCTGCCTCTCAGAGACCCTGGGAACATTTTCCAGTCAGACAAAGGAAGAGCCAGCTTTTCTTATGTGCTTTTTTTCTCTTTTCTTCATCTTTAAGTATTTAGTACATATGGAAGCAAGAGCATGTCATAACCTATTCATTCTTTTCTCAAATGAGTATATTTAACATGTACTTTTATGTCCTCAGGACAAATAGAAGAAGTGACCCTGAGGGCAAGTTTCTGATCAAATTGGAAGAAAGGACCCAATAAAAACATTCAAATGGTAGTAAAAGGCAGCCTCATGGTAATTTGCAAGTTGTTGGTAGTAAGTGCTTTGAAAGCCGAAGAAGAGACAGCAAGAATGTGGCCTGGAATATTTGTGAGGTTTTTGAATCAGAGACTCAGAGAATTTTGAAGTTGGACATGATCTTAGAAATTTTCTAGTGTTAGACCTCTGTTAGAAGGTGAAGAAATTAAATCCCAGAAAGACCAAGTGACTTGGTCTTTTCAAATCACGAAGCTGAAATAATAGCCAAATCTTGTAAAAAGGAGTACAGCTTAGATAACAGAGAAGTGACCCATGACCTTAATCTTCAGAATAATTGTTAATCCCAGCTATCCACACTCTGCAGTGTGCTGATCTTCACCTTGTCACGAGGTGTCAGCTCTTGGGGACAATTCACTGTCCCTGTAGGCCCCCTGGGGTCTGTGCATGTTTGAATATAGCACGGTACCCCAGGAATGTGATCGGAGGCCTTGACACTGCTTTTCGTATTCATCTCCCATGACTGCTGTGGCTTATGAACCTGCAGTCTGCCCATGAGCCTGTAATCTGTCTCTCAGTTTCCAGTTCCTGGGGCTCTGCTAATGCTGCTCTGAAGCAAAAGCCACAAATCACCTCCTCACATGGTCCTGATGTCATTTAAAACATTATATTATAGCTCCCCTCCTCTGTGATCCTCCTTTCCTCAGGAGTAGTGTGATTTAAATATCTCCAACAGTTCCGTGATATGGTTTACAACAGTATTATTTCAAGCTGACTTTTCATCAGAAATTTAGAAGGTGATTCACAATTATAGAGGCTGTTCCCTTCCAGCTGAGATTCAGAAGTATCCAACAAAGGCCACGGAGGAGGATCTGTGTGTCTCCTTATTGAACAAGGGCTCTGGCCAATCTTATTGGATGAAATGCAATTAGTTAACATGCCAAGAAATTTAGCAGGGGGCTTGAAAGACACTCAGACAAACTTTAATGATATTAGGTTAGGAGCAATTAGCACTTTTTATAACAGTTGGTAACTTGCCAGTGGTTCATAATCTACTAGCTCTAGGCTACCAAGGCCAACTCTTAGAGTGTGAGGTACGTAAAATTTTTAATTAAAAAAATTGTAAGTCATCATTAATTTATCATTCACCTTATTTTGAAGTCATAATTTAGAACGTAAAACAGCAATTCCACAAAGCTGAAACTAGGGAGAAAAAACTATTCTTACAACCCTGTCATAATAACAAATACAATTTTTATATATTCCCTTCTAAGCCTTTTGCATATTCATGTGGACATTAATAGAGATGTGCTATTATTTATTTTCTTCAGTTGCTTATTATGTGCATTTTCTATATTTATCTTTCTATTGAGTGGTTTTACCATATTGACTTAACCATTAACTCAGAATTAATGTAATCATTCTCCTATTTTTGAGCATTTAATTTGCTTTTACATTTCCCAATTATAAATAATGCTCTGATGAACATCTTCATTATACAACATTTCCTACATACTGTATTATTTCTTCAGGACCAATTCCTAAAAGTGAAATTACTGGTTTGAAAGGTATGTATGCTATGATTCCTGAAACACATTTAAGCTCCAAAAGAAATGCATCAGTTTACAATCCCATTGAGTATTACTTTATTAGGTAAAAAAAGCACTTCATTTTTGTTTTTATTTGCATTTCCCATTAAACCTATGGAGAACTATCACTAGTAAAAATTGTTTTCTCATAGAAAGCTCTATCATTTATACAAGTTGAGGTGGTATAAATCATTTAATGGTGTGTTGAAAAAGTTGCAGGAAGGGGTTCTTGCAACTTCATGTGCAGCATGGTACTAGCGTTCTGTTACCCAAGGCAGTAGTAGCAGTGACTGCTTTGGAAATGGTGATACCAGTGCTGATGAGTGGTGGTGGGTTTGGCATTATTGCTAGTTGCCCAAAGCAATGGTACCACTAACATTGAGCATGGAGACACAGAGGTAATGTTGGTGCCTACTCACAATGACTTCCAGGTACAACTGCAGAAGACTCAGCAGTAGGGGGAGGCTGGTCCACAGGTGTAACCAAATGGCCAGAGAGACCTTGGTAGTCACTGAAGCCAAAAGCTCACAGACCACACTCACAGATGGGACAAATATGGGAACTTCTGATGGGTAGCGAGGGAAAACATTACAGAATGGGATGAACCAGAAACATGTTTATTACTACATATTGATCTCATTTTTGTTTATTATACCAGGCCAGTTCTGTTTAAGAGAATATAGATTAAAAAAATATTTCTAGGAATTTTGCATTGAACATGAATGATGACAAGTTTTGCTTCAAGATAGGTATTTTAAATTATAAGAAAATCATTCCATCTCCAATTTTTACATATAAATAAACTAAGGAATGTGTATTTTCCAAGGGATTTTACAGTCTGTACTAAAAAGATTTTATGATTTTTTTTTTGGTTTAGCCTATTGGTATATCACATTACACAGACTTCCATATATTGAATTAGAATAACAGACATATCAATTTAAAAGTATTGAGAACTTATTCTGTGTAAGGCATTAGGTGGGTTAGGGAATAGTAAAAAATAATGCATTTGTAGTATCTGATACAATTGAAAATGATCATGTTGATGACATGATTGCAATTAGGGAGATTGCTTCCTTTCATTTTAAAGAGATGTTCTTGCCACACGATCTCTCACTTATTTTTATTGTATATACTTTACAGTTATTTAAATATAACTCATTTGAATAAAATTCTTAATTATCCCCTTTGCCTATACAGAAACAGTCATGGTATTCTTAAAGATTTTCTTTGATTCTGTTCAAGTTGCTCGAGTTATATTTACTAGGAATACTCATAGGAGGATTTCTAATTTTCATGGTGTGTTTCTTTTTTTTAATTTCAGAATATTACAAGGATACGAATGTTTTGGTTACATGGATTGCTTTTGTACTGCTTGAGTCAAAGTTATAAGTGTGCCCATCACCCAGATGGTGTTCATTGTACCTGTTAGGTATGGTTTCACCCATCCCCAACTCCCCATCCCACCCATGGTGTGTTTCTAAAGCTGGGCTTGCTATTGATCACTTCTTATTTCTGTAACCGCCATCCTTATCAAAATTGCTAAAAAAGAGTCTACTCACTAGAACACTCAGATATTGAAGCAATTACACAACAGGAATCACAGCACAATCCAGGCTCAATATTCACCCATTTATTTTTCTAGTCTCTTTTTAACTCGTGTGTCTAAATTCCTGATGACAAATCTGGGGAAGTGTTTCTCCAATGAAAAGAGATTCAAAGTACCCTCCAGATCTTTGGCGGCCAGGATTAGGAACAATCTGAGACTTCAGTTACTTAGAGCATATTTCAAGAATACAGGCCTCTCCAACATCAGGACTACCGAGGGCCCCTTAACTCAGATCCTGAAAAGGACTCACCTGTTGAAACTCAGAATTCTCTCTTATAGGCAGGACATCAAAAACATCCACATATTCTTTTGCCTATATTACCTTGTATTAAAATTGCCCAGAGAAAATTCAACTTAGTATTTTAATTTAGATCATGTAACATACTTGGTGCATGAATATTACTTCTCATGAATTAGTAATTAAAATTTTCTTCTAAAATGTATACTTTTAATATTCTTCTTTCTGAAGAGAGAAAATGTAAATCAGGAGAAGAACAGTTACAATGCAACATGCAGCCAGTGGCTGGGAGAGGAATAAAGAGAGAAATGAAAAAAAAATGTACTAAGACTTCTATCCCTTAGATTTAATTAAAAACTGCTCTTTTTGTTTGCCTTTTTGGCATGGCTGAAGATTAATATTTTTTTTTTCATTTTTCTATAAAATTAAAAATGCCCATTGTTTCTTTTTAGTGGATGAAAAAAATTTTAAATCAGTCTCTAAAATAATACTGCAAACCAATAAGCAGTCATGTCGTAAAAAAAAAAAAAAAAGAAACCAAAAGCAACCAGAATAAAAATTCCTAAAAAGCTTTTCATTTGACTTTTCCTAATTGAGAATATGTCTAGTTACAGATGACTGATTATTTCATTTTACAAATATCCAATCATTTATTAGAAGGAAAGGCTTAGATTAAGTGTTTAGTGGAGAGTTTTCTTATTCTAGCCTATAGTTAAAGTGCTGGTTTTTCATAATCTTATTCTCATGCCCATTTATTTCTACTCAATATGAAGCTCACTGTATTGACTAAGTCAATCATTGTGTTTCTTGTTGTTGTTAAGATTCTACTGTTGGACCATGACAGAAGTCAGGAACAGAAAAATTAGTAAAACCCAGTAACTGCCACAGGGGAATTCAAGTCTAGTGGCAAAGCTGGCAATAGACAAAGTAATATTCCCATTATGCTTTAGATTGGTGGAGTTATACTAACTAAAGGGATTTTGTTGATAAAAACACATTAGCAGAAACACTAAGAGATTATATCAAGAACCCAGAAGGATTTCTAGAGATTATCTAGTTCAAATCTCTTATTTTACCAATAAGGGCATTAAATCTCAGACCTCACCGACAGTGGTTAGCTGAACTGGCAAGGGACTGAAATTTTCATACCTCTTAATATTGTATTACAACAATAGGTATTCGAATAAAGGAGCTGATTCGACCTCCACCAGTAGATATGTACCTCACCATCTGTTATTTCTATGTGTTTTGAATTGTAGACAACCTCGTCTTTTATCCATTGGCATGAATTTAAAGTCTTAGTTTTATAATGTAGGTTTTACTGTTATTCAGCAAATCAGGAGATGATTGCTATTGAAAAGATTGTTGTTACAGTTTCCAAAAGGAGTGGGCACAGCACACCATGCAGGGCCACATGAGGCAGTCAGGAGGCACAGGGAGTGGGAGGAAAGCATGGGCAAGGGACTCTACTGTGGTTTCTGCAGGAAGGAATGGGTGAGGCAAGGTAAGCAGGTTTAGGATAGGCTAATTTGGATAATTTCCATGGGTTCTGGGGAGTAGGGGCTGTCATGAGCTGTCTGGTATCTGGCCCTGTTGTGATTAGGATAGGGGAATATTGGCCTGGAGTGTAAGATCCTGATAGAAGGTTTGTGGCCTCTGGATTGGTTAGTTTGCAAATGAAAGATGTGCTCCAAGGCTAATCATCTTCTATCTCTATGAATTGGTTAGATGGGGTGGGGTTGGGAAGTCAGGAAATGGGGGACATTCTCTCCCTGGTCAGTGAAGCCCCAGATGCCAGAGCATCAGGAATATAGAAAATAAGAAAATATAGTTAACACAGGTTCCTTTCAAGAAACACACATTTTATTCTGATTGGGGATAAAGCTGCCCCTTAATAGTACCAGTTCCAATTATCAACATTATAACCGTATATGAAGAAGTTTTCAGTTTATTTGTATAATACTTAATCCTAAGTACTATCATATAATCTTGTTTCAAGGTTATACTATAATCTTATAGACAAGATACTAAATATTTCTGGAGCTGAATGTCTGTTGAACTTTGGCAATAGTTTGAGCTTTCCAAATAAAAAATACTAATATAAAACTTCAAAATATACATATTTCTATGGTTAGTAATTACAATCCCACATTTAGAAGGATGAATTTTTAATTTAGTTTAGAAAAAAACAACTCTTTGAGTGGAAAAAACCTAAATAAACTACATATTACAATAAGTTATACCTATAAGTTCATCTTTTGAAACTTGGAAAAACCTTTGTCTTAGAAATTGTTGCAAAAATGGAAGTTAGGGTCCCACTTAGCCACCATTAACACATTTAACCAAATGTATCTAAACTTTGAATTCAGGGATCCTAGAATTCAACTAACTAAAAATTTTGAGAGTAGAAATGTTTTTTGCATAGGAGAAAGATGGATGTATTTTTGGAAAATGTACCTATTTGTGAAATAAGCAGAGTTAGGTTTTATACTTACTTACCTATCATTTCCCCCACAAACTCTAACCCAACCTAATCCAACCCAACAAAAAAACAAACCACACACACACAGTTCTCTCCAGGCATTCAGTCCCTCTTGCTGTTCCTCCTACCCAGAAATGTACCCATCCAACTACACAATATTCTAAAACCATATTTCTCCTTTCCTTCTAAATCAATACAGGCTCAGTTTAGGACATCAGTGTAATTTCACACAACTAGAACTTCTTCAACTAAATCACATTAAGGTATAAAATGTGATCAATCAATCTTCTTACCCTCTCAAAGTATTTGAATTTTAAAAAGGAGATACTTGTTCCCTAAATAAAATGACAATAGAGGGCCGGGATAAGGTGTGTGTCTTCATCATTGTGACAATACAAAGTGTATATGGTGATGACTTAAAATTATAAGATTTATTAATTTGGAAAAGAGGACTTTATTTTTTATGATTGGTTGCAGGCTGGGAAATGGAGCCTCTGGTTGAGATAAAAGAAGGAGCTTTGTTTTTTTTTTGTTTTTTTTTT
>VBSM01001562.1:5835973-5888473 GCA_008086735.1 Cheirogaleus medius
AGACGCTCTAACTGGCGGTGTTTCTCGTCCGCCATCTTGCTCCGCCCCCTTCTGACCAAAGAAGGAGCTTTGAGGGAGGAAGGGTGGAGCAGGAGTTTTATGCCAAAAAGGTTATAGAAGGAGCTATAAATATTCATGAAAGGGGTCACACATGTGTGTGATAAGCAAGCATATATGTTACATACATCCTATGTTCACTTTGGGGTAGAGACTTAACATTAAAATGCAGTAAAATTATGCTCTATTCATCAAAAGGTGAAACAAAGAACATAAAGATATTTTATCTGCAGCATCTGTAAACCGGTCAAAACCAGTCCATGCTCAGTGGTCATTTATCAGGAAGGAATGCTTTGTAAACCAGTCAGCTAACATGTAGAAAGTGCAAAAGGGGAGGAGAGTCTGGCTGCATGTCAGGTGGTTGGTTGAA
The DNA here is from genome assembly GCA_008086735.1 of Cheirogaleus medius. NCBI lineage: Eukaryota > Metazoa > Chordata > Mammalia > Primates > Cheirogaleidae > Cheirogaleus > Cheirogaleus medius. Next base: position 5,836,401 of record VBSM01001562.1, read on the forward strand.
GTTAGTGGAGGAGTCTTCCATTCTTTGTTTTCCAGGGCTGGTTTCTGTTTAACATTTAGGAAAAAAAGTCTGGTAATGATTAGTGAGGAAGAGGGTGTACTGAAGTGTGACTGATCTCCCATGTCATAGTTGGGCAACTTAGTTTTTAAAAGTTTCTCTGGAGTCTCCTTGGCCACGAGGGGCCCATTCAGTTGATCAGGTGGCTTAGGATTTTATTTTTATTCCACAATAGAGTGACATAATTTTTAAGCAGAGAACGATAAGTGAGCATATCAACTCACTATTAACAGATCCTCCCCTGAGGCCTCCTCATATAAAAAAATTGCCCACCCAATTTAACTATGGTTAGGTCAGGTCCTTAATACTATTTCTATTTTTCACAGTGTCTTCTCTTTTTCTAATTATCAATACACATATTTTCTAAGAAAGCCAAGATTTTCCATAATAAATAGCTCCCATGTTAGGGACAAGGAATTCCCAATGAGGGGCAAAGAGAGGATGACAGTCGCTATTTTTATGGGTCAGTGCTTTGTAAATGGAATAGTGTCATGCAGTTGTAGAAACAATTAACCTAACACATATCTGAGGATTATGTCCTATGAAGATTACATGAACCAGTGCCAACATTGATACAAGGGAAGGATGGGATACCTCAATGTGTACATTGAAGTATAGGGAGTTGGTTATTTTAGGTAACAATAAAATATCAAATACTTCTTCCAGGTTTGCTAGAAGATAACCTACAGGCAGCCAAACCATCCAAAAGTTGTCTTTGGCTCTGTGGAGCCATTACTCTGGAATTCAGAGGTGTGAAGAAATCCTGGGAGGGAAGGTGTCCTCTATCAGAGTGCTATTTCTCCCATCTATGGAATGACCAGGCCCAACCCTGCTTTGCTTCTGAGGTCAGATGAGATTGGGCACATTTAGGGTGGTATGGCTATAGACCAGAGTGTTATTTCTATTCTTCACCATCAGGGTTGCTAGCTACCTGTAGCTGGTTGCTATGAACTAGAGGGTTGCTTAAGTGACAGCTAGAATTTGTCACTCTCTTGAAGAGAGTAGGCTTGAAAACTAGCTCTCAGATTATTTATATGTGGGCTCCAATTTGCTATGAAGATAAGAAAGCCACTGAAAAATTGCCCTTTTGTAATTTTCATTTTCTTAATTCTTATAAGTGCCAGGTAGTTAAAGGACTAGTTAAAAAATTAGTGAAAAGGTTAAAAAAGCTCTTGGGTTAGACTTGCTCCTTAAAATGAAAACACACACACTCACACACTCACACACACACACATACAGAGGTTCATTAGGCCAAATGATTCATTAACCTGATAATTATTAGGCTTCTTCTATTTCTCAATTATTAGGTTACTTTTTGCTGGTGTCCTTATAAACTTTCTGTAATGAAGAAAGAAATAACAACACAAAAATCCCCCCCCCAAAACAACAAAAAAACAAAATCCCAAAAAATCCAACCCACTTCTGCATCCACAAACATAAAATTTCTACCTAATTTGAAATTTCTGCCAATAATCTCAACAGAAGAATATGCCAAATAAGTGAATATTTTTAGTTCCATGCGCTAAACAACAGATACAGATCTGTGATTGAAGATAAACAATCTGTCAGCTAAATATTTAAAAATAAGGAATATAGTTTCCTCCTAATACACAGCATTCAATGGTTTTTGAACCTCAGATGGATTTTGTCAGTAAGGTCTTGGTTTTTTTTTTCCCTCTGGTGGATAGTTAACTAGTTTGTTTAAAAGGATGTTAACCTTTTCAACTAGCCACTGGATATTGTGGAGGGAAATGCCTGCATCTGTAGACATCCTCCTGACAGGTGTTTTGCAACAGCCTGTTGTTTTGACCTTGGTCTCTGGCTCATACGATATATCATGATTCTTGTCAAAGAAATGCATTTTAAAAGGGAATCATTTCTAACTCCAAAATGATATTAATCCTTTTTCCTCATCATTGTCATTCTTTATATGATGAAGAAAGATCTTTGAAGTGATGCCTTCATTTGGCATATTATTCTAAAATCCTAAATAATGTTGTCATAAATTGATAGTGTTCTATTGAGTCATTTGACACTTTTAAATATTTGTTTGACAAAATGAGTCATTGATTAAATACTATAATTTAGTTATTTTTAAAAAGAATAAAATAAAATAGACTTTCTCCTCCAGGTTTGTTTAATAAGAAGCATTTAAATTGCAAAAGAGCTACCCCCAAGAGACTTCTGCCAGTTCTCTCTACTTTAATAAGAGCACAAAACAATATTTAAGTAAAACTAGTACAAATTTTGGGAAGTTTCCTATAGAATCATAGAAATATAAAAAGTTGTGTAAATCATATTTTCAATCAGTCTTTTTTCTTCAAAGCCATCTACAGCTTTTCAATTCATTAAAAAATACTTTTTAAGCTCTCTGTCACTGAGACTTAAAGTATATTTTACTGGGATCTTTGGCCTCAAGGATCTTATAACTTGGTATTTTGTTTAACCAAGGTTTTATATGTGTGCGTGTGCGTGTGTGTGTTTAGCTTCACAAATTCTTACCGTGAAAGTGAGAGATTCTTACCTTGATTGATTCTATTATCTGTTTTTAAGATTATGGCCTGGTGGTTTGACTTCATCTTTGTGATTTGTAGTACAGCTTTGTGATCTTAGGATTGGAGATGCTTCTACAATGTGGGCACTCTTATTCACACTCTGTGTTATGTGTTCATTTTACATTCAGTTTGTGCAACGCATTTATGAATGTATCTGTTTATAGGCCCTTGTTTGCAGCTCTGCCTCTCACATTCAAGGTCTGCTTAAAACTACCTATGCCCAAACAAGGCAGGTGGCTGAGGTTAAGAATTCAGCTATGTGAGCTCCAGCCCTAAATCTTTAGTAGTCTAGGTGCGTCGCCTTAGGCAGGTTACTTAACATTTCTGTGTCTAAGATCCTTCATCTGCAAAATAGAAGCAATAATATGGTAAAGCCTCCTCCTTTACATTACCAGTTTAAATTGAATTGAATAAAATGCAAAACCTGTTTTTGTGAGATTAATGAAATGAGAACTAGGGCTGGTGCGGGAAGAATTCCCGGGACAGGCAGGAGGAGACCTCTTTTTCCTTTGGGCTTGTCTTTACTCTTGGTCCCTGGGTGCATGTCCTCTCATTTTCCCATGTCAAGAACACAATCTGAAGCACACAGTTGTACTTTGAGGACTTGGGAAGCTGTTCACAGCCTGTTGAGTTAACTGCTTCTCAGAGGAGCAAAAATATATTTTACCACCAGCCTCCAGGTCGCCTTTTGTGTCTTCAAGCATGGCTGCATAAAATAGACTGAATAAGGGGTAACCAAGAGTGGAGATTTTCTTTTTACACATCATTGACTATTTCCTTCTCTCCCCACTTTGTCTTTTCATGGAGAAATTACAAGCTTTGGCGCTTTAATTATTATGTCTATTAGGATAATCTAGCCTTCTTCAATGCACAGCAATTTAAAGCTTCTTTCTTATTCATCATATTTAGTTTTATTCCTTAAATTATTTTTCTCAAAATTCAGATCTATTGTAGCAGGAGTTCTGTATTGAAAACAGAATTAAATTAAGTCCTTAAAATGGTAGTAATGATAATAATAATAATACTAGTAATACATATAATCAATAATATACTAATATTATTAGCAATATTGTTATTACTAGTAATACTAATCCTGATATTATGAAAACCATTTATTAATACCCGTAATATGCCTGGTTTTTAACATATTTTTTATTTCTTTTGATATTCCTCCAAATCCTCATATATATTAGTATATTGTAGTGAACAAACTCAGTTTCAGAAAGTTATGTCAATATCTCAGTTTGCACAAGTATATTTGACACCAAAAGTCACATTCTTCCTACTACACACAGTCAATAATGGTCTAGCTATAAATTTTAACTTTCCTATTTCTTCACGAGGCTGATACTAAGATGTCCTAGCAATTATTTCTTTAAAAAATGATCATTTATTTGCCTACCTGGTTTCAAGGCCCCTAAATTTGGGTCAAGTAGTCTTATGTCCAGATATAATTTTTTTCCTAATATGATTTCAGAAACCCATTTATAGACGGCTGAAGATTTTGTTAGTTTGCTTTGGTTAGATGCAAGATTGTAACTTGATGACAGTAATGCCATGGAAGTCACTTCACATCAAAGGAAGGGCAGCAATTTGGCATGACTCTTTGAACATGTTTTTGCCAAACCAGGAGGTTTTTTTTGGATCTTGTCTGATAAGAATCTGATTCAATTTAAGACTCATCAGAGCTAATCCATTGAAAATCATTTTTCTTTTTCAATGAAAATAAAACACTTTCTTGGGAGTTACTTTATACAACCATTCCCAAGCAGGCTGGAGCCTTCTTCCCCCCACTCCTATTTCCTGCCTTTGCTGTGAAAGCTCTGTGAAAAATAAGCGCAGATGAGAGGACACAGTGACATCTGCCTTCCTGCCTGTGGTTCCATAAGTGATACTTCTGTGGGTTGCAGTTGTACTGATATTGGTAGGAAGGGGAATCCATTTTTTATTATTGAAAATAGCTTTTTTCTCCTTCATTGAAAATGACAATTGTGCGTCACAGGAAAGTGGGAGCTTGGAATGAAGAAAGCGTCAGGATAAATTTAGCTTTTGTCTTTCTTCCGATCTCAATTTGGATATTGTTTGCAAGATGAGTACTGTTCCATCCTCAGGACCAAGGAGATTTTGAAAGGGGTGGGAAACGGCACAGGTGCACTGGGCAGTGAACAATCAGATACAATTCAATCAATGGCTGGTTTTGTCTGTCCTCACAGGAGGGCCTTTTATTTCTTCCCTCCTCTGCTCCTATTTTTTTGGTCAAGCTGTGTGATAAATAATAAGATCAAGGGACTGAATACTAAGATTCTGGCCTCGGTTCCACCTGATAAATTATTGCTCCAAGTGTGCTATTTCTTGCCCTCCTGCTGTTTTTAAAAACATTTTTTTGGCAGTTATTATACATAGAAAACAAAAATGTAATCCATTCAGAGTTTAACAGAGAGAGAGAATGTGTGTATATATGCATGCACATATGTGTATATGTATATCCACATAAACTTGAATTATTGATGTTTGTGCAAGGGAGTTGAATATTTAGGGACAAATTCTTAGATTCTTAGATTCTTAGCATAGATCAAATGTTTAATCATATGTAAGCCATTGAGTTTGGGGAAAATTTGGTGCAATTAAAGATGGTCTGAATATATGTGTTCCACTATTCTAAATTTCCTTGTAATTTCCCATAGTCTTTTATTAAGAAGGTGAAAAATAGTAGTAATGCTGACTGTAGAGGTTAGAGAATGACATGTGTTTGTGTAAGTAAAATTGGGGGTGAGCATGGGCATGTGGTTGAATGATGGATTGATGGCTAGTTGTTAGCAGCTATTAACCTTTTATACAACTTAGTATCACGAAATTCACAGGTTTGACAGAGACTTGGAAAAAATGGGGACTTTATAATTCTAGCTTATTATCACTTCAGTGGTAACTCTAGAGACAGAGCTATTATTAATTATTTTAATAATTATATTTGTGTGTGTATTCTACAGAAATCATTGTGATACTGGGCTTATATGTCATTCTAAGAAGAGCAGATTTGGCTAATAACTATGAAGAGGATATTTTGAATAGGATGTCAGCAAGATACTCACAAGAGATGCCTAATGCTTGCCCACACAAACACTGTGTACACCCCCCCCCACACACACACACAAAGGACCATAACCACAAATGACCAACCACATTTTGGTTAGGGTACTTGCAGGAGAGTGTTGGAGTATAGCAGGGGAGAGGTAGAGATCCCCATGGAGACTTGGAAAGGACAAGTAGAAAAGGAAAAAAAACACCCTGCCTTTGATACTGGTCTCCCCAGTCAGAACCAGCTTGGAACCAGCAGGGACTCTCCTTACGGAAAAAAAGATAAGCAGGAGGCCCCCAGCAGCCCCCATTTAAAAAGTTGCAGAAAACTACAGTCTTTGCTGTTGGAGAGCTCTGTAGTCTTCACAGGTCCTAAGCCCAGTCTTGGGAGTTGCCAGGAATTCATACGGCTACATTACTCAAAGGAAGGAGCCCAACTTTTTCTCCCCACCCTGAGCTGCTGCTGTAAGGTGCCATCTTGAGACTAGAGCCACTGATAGAGTGTGTCCTGCTCCAGGGGCCAGTGGCCACTACATCTCTCTATCCTTAAGGCCCCACCACCATTGCACTGTGCTCACACAGTAATATGCCAGTCCCCAGCCAAGCGGCCACAACTCTTTACCACATAGGAAAAAACTGCCTATTAGCTGCTCCATTTCCCCATCCAAGTGGCTGCAGTGCTCCAACTCCAGTTACTCTGAGCCTGGGTCCAGTGGAACAACCATAATGTAGGTGTTTGAGCCTATGAAGCACCCTGCCCCCTAAGGATCAGGTAGGTGATCTTGTGTAACAGGGAGATGGCACCCAACCTAGTGGAAGAGCAACCCCCCCCCCCACTGTACCCTCAGCTTACAGAACAGCATGGTACCTCTGCTCCCAGCAGTGAGGCTGTGCCTGATCAGCTGCACAAACTCCCACAGCCTGGATCACTAAGCTGACATTGACTACAGCTAAAGTAACTGCACAGAGACCATGCTACTGCACTCACTTGGAACCAAAGCCAATGAACCCTACCTAATCAACACCCTAGGACACATCTTCAGGTGAAAATATTTCTGTACAAAGCTGCTATATAAAATTGGATGACACTAGATGCACAGATATCAATACAATCACACAAGAAACATGAAAAAGTATGGAAATATGACACCAAAAAAGAAATACAATAACTTTGCAGTGACTGATCCTACCCCGCAATGGAAATTTACAAATTGCCTGAAAAGGAATTCAAAATAATGATCTTAAGAAAACTCAGTGAGATACAAATGAATATAGATAGATAATTCAACAAAATTAGGAAAACAATTCATGATCTGAATGAGAAATTTAACAGAGGTAGATATCATAAAGACAAAGCAAATCTTGGAGCTGAAGACCTCACAGAAAGCTTATTTAACAACATGATAGCTAACAATTTCCCAATTCTTGGGATAGATTCAGATCCATGAAGCTCAAAGGACCTCAGTTAAATTCAGTCCAAAGAAGTCCTCTTTGAGGCATATTATAATAAATTGTCAAAAGTCAAAGACAAAGAGAGAATTCTATAAATAAAAGCAGCAAGAGAAAAGTGTCAAGTCACTTATAAGTGAATCATCATTAAACTATCATCAGATTTTTCAGCAAAAATCTTTCATGTCAGGAGAGAATGGGATCATATATTCAAAGTGCTAAAAGAGAAGAACTGCTAGCCAAGGAAACCATACCCAATAAAGCTATCCTTCAGAAATGAAGGATAAATAAAGTCTTTTTTTAATGCTTTCCTTTATATTTGTATACAATCATGGGGCACTTTTGCAATTTTGTTACCTGTGTAGTCCTTAAGTCAGGGCTTTTAGGGTATCCATCATCCAAATGGCATACATTGTATCCATTAATGAATATTTCTTGTTTTCCTCCCTCCTCCAATGTTCTACCTCTTCTGAGTCTCCATTATCAATCATTTCATTCTCTACATCCATGTGAACACATTTTTTAGCACCCACTTATGAGTGAGAACATGCAATATTAATGTTTCTGTGCCTGGCTTAGATAAATGGTCTTCTCCAGATAAGCAAAAGCTGAAGGAATCACCACTACATCAGCTTTACAAGAAATGCTTCAACTGTAAGCCAAGGATGTTAATTACTACCAAGAAATCATATGAAAGTATAAAACTGGTAGAGGTAAATTTATAGTCAAATTCAGAATATTTTATTATTGTAATGGTCGGATGTAATCTTTAAAATCTCTAGTATGAAGATGATTAAAAGTCAACATGGTCATAAGTTAGGGCACAAAACAAGTCTCAACAAATTTTAAAAACTGAAATTATATTAAGTATCTTTTATGACAGTGATGGAATAAATCTAGAAATATACAACAAGAGAAACTTTGAAAACTATAAAAACACAGGAAAACTAAACAATACCCTTCTGAAAACTGAATTGATCAATGAAGTAATTAGAAAGAAAATTAGAATATTTCTTGAGACAAAGGAAAATGTAAACACACCATACCTAAAGCTATGGGATACAACAAAAGTAGTGCTAAGAGGGAAGTGTGTAGCAATAAATGCTTACATCAAAACATTAGAAAGATCTCAAATAAATACCCTAATAATACATTTCAAGGCATTAGAAAAATAAAAACTAAACCCAAAATTAGTGGAAGAAAAGAAATAATAAAGATCAGAGGGGAAATAAACAAAATGGAGACTAAATAAATACAAAAGATCAATGAAGCACAGAGCTGGTTTTTTGAAATGATAAAATCAACAAATCTTTGGCTAGACTATGAAAAAAGAGAGAAGACTCAGATAAATAAAATCAGAGATGAAAAAGGAAACCTTACAATTGAGACCACAGAAAAACAAAGAACCATAAGAGACTATTATCAGCAACTATACACCAACAAACTGAAAAACCTAGAAGAAATGGAGAAATTTCTGGATACACACAACCTACCAAAATTGAATCATGAAGAAATAAAAAGTATGAATAGAATAATAATAAGTAACAAAATTGAATCAGTAATAAGAATTCTCTCATTAAAGAAAAGCCCAGGACCTTATGGCCTCACTACTGAATTCTACCAAACAATTAAAGAAGAATCAACACCAATCCTTTCAAATTATTTCAAAAAATGGAAAAGGAGGAAATTCTTTTAATCTCTATGAGACCAGCATCATCCTAATACTAAAACCAGACAAAGATACAGCAACAAAACACTACAGGCCAGTGTCCCTAATGAATATAGACAAAAAAATCCTCAACAAAATACTAGCAAACCAAATTCAAAAGTACATTAAAATGATAATACACTGTGATCAAGTAGGATTCATCCCAGTAAAGTAAGGACGGTTCAGTATATGCAAATCAGTAAGCATGATATATCCAATCAACAGAGTCAAGGACAAAAACCATATAATCATTTCAATAGATGTAGAAAAAGCATTTGACAAAATTCAGCATCACTTTATAATAAAAACTCTTAACAAATTAGGTATAGAAGGAATGTACCTCAACACAATAAAAGCCATATATGACAACTCCACAGATAACATCATACTGAATGGTGAAAAGTTGAAAGCTTTTCTTCTAAGATTTGGAAAATGGCAAGGATACTCACTTTTGCCACTTTTATTCAACATAGTTCTGGAAGTCTGAGCCAGAGTAATTAGCAAGAGAAAGAAATAAATGACATTAAAATTGGAAAGGAGGCAGTTAAATTATCCTTGCTTGTTGGTAACATGATCTTATATATAGAAAATCTTAAAGATTCCACCAAAACTGTTAGAACTAATAAACAAATTCAATAAAGTTGAAAAATACACAATTAACATACAAAATTACTAGAGTTTCTATATGCCAATAGTGAACTATCTGTAAAAGAAATCAAGAAAACAATCCATTTACAATAGTTACAAAATAAAATAAAATACTTAAGAATAAATTTAACCAAGTAGGTGAAAGATCTGTACAATGAAAACAAAACATAATTTAAAAAATTGAAAAGAACACAAATAAATGGAAAAATATTCTGTGTTCATGGATTGGAAGAATTAGTATTGTTAAAATGTCCATACTACCCAAAGCTATTTACAGATTCAAGGCAAACCCTATCAAAAGACCAGTGACATTCCTCATAGAAATATAGAAAACAACACTAAAACTTGTATGAAATCACAAAAGACCCTGAATAGTCAAAGGAATCTTGAGCAAAAAGAACAAAGCTGGAGGCATCACTGACTTCAAAATATACTACAAATCTATAGCACCTAAAGCAGCATGGTATTGGCAAAAAAGAAAAAAAAATAGAAGAATGGAACAGAACAGAGATAAAAATAAATCCACACATGGATAACTGATTTGCAGCAAAGGTGCCAAGAACACACACTGGGGAAAGGACAGTCTCTTTGATAAATAGTGCTGGGAAAATTAGTTATCCACATGCAGAAGAATAAAACTGGACCCCTATCCCTCACTATATACAGAAATCAACTTTAAATGGCTTAAAAACATAAATGTAAAACCATAAACTAACAGAATAAACCATAAGGTAAATGGTTCAAGACACTGGTCTGGGCAGGAATTTCTTAGATAAGACCTCAAAAACACAGACAACACAAGCAAAAATAGACAAATGGTAGGTATTACACCAAACTAAAAAGCTTATGTGTAACAAAGAAAAAAATCAACTGAATGAATAGACAACTTACAGAATGGGAGAAAATATTTGCAAACTGTGGATCTGACAAAGGTTAATTTACAGAATATATAAGGAACTTAAACAACTCAACATCAAAAAATCTGATCAAAAAATGGCAAAAGACCTGAATAGACATTTCTCAAAGAAGACATACAAATTGCCATTAGGTATATTTAAAAAATGCTCGACATCACTAATTATCTGGGAAATACAAATCAAAACCACAATAAAATATCACCTCACCCCAATTACAATAACTATGTGCTATCTGCAGATAGAGCTATCTGCACTTCTATGTTTATTGCAGCATTATTTACAATAGGCAAGATATGATATCAATCTAAATGTCCATCAACAGATGAATGGATAAATAAAATTTAGTATGTATACACAATGGAATACTATTCAGCCATAAAAATAATGAAATTCTGTCATTTGTAGCAACATGGATGAACCTGGAGGACATTATGTTAAATAAAATACGTAAGGCAGAGAAAGACAAATACCACATTTTCTCACTCATTTGCGGTATTTAAGAAAGCTGATTTCATAGATGTAGAGTAGAATAATGGCTACAGAGGCTGGGAAGGGTAGTGGGTGGTGGGGAAAGGAAAGTAATTGATCAATGGGTACAAAATGGAAGATAGATGGATAGGAGGAATAAGTTCTGGTGTTCTACTGCACAGTAGGGTGACTATAGTTAACAATATTGTATCTTTTTCAAAATAACAAGAAGAGAGGATGTTGGATATTCTCATTACCAAAACATTATAAATGTTTGAATTGATGGATAAGCTAAATACCCTGATTTGATCACTGCACAATGTATATATGTATCAGGACATTAAACTGTACCCCATAAATATGTAAATTATTCGGTGCCAATTAAAAATAAAACTTAAGCCAGGCACAGTGGCTCTCACTTGTAATCCCAGCTACTTGCGAGGCTGAGGCAGGAGGATCACTTCAGCCCAGGAGTTGGAAGATGCAGTGAGCTATGATCATGCCACTGAACTCCAGCCAGGGTGACACAGCAAGATTCCATCTCTAAAAAATAAATAGATAAATAAACTTTAAAAATATGGCTACATCAGATGTCAGCAATAGTGCAAAAATTAGATATTTGTATGATGCAGCTTGCTATTTCTTTACCAGGAACGTTGGGATATTTCTTGGTACATAAAGCATACATCTTTATGTCTAATTTAAATATAGCATTCTATAACTCACCTTTGCACATTCAAAATGGATAAAAATGAATCATTTGAACAAAAATAATTATAGTTTCTTGAATAGAAATCTTCCAGAGATTTAATAATGATTTTCATTTGAAGAGTGCTTTCAATTAATGTGCATATCCAACAATCCGCCAAGGCAGATACAAAGTTTAATTTTCCAATGAGAAGCTTGTGGTTCAGAGAAGTTAAGTGACTAAGGTCACAGAGTGAGTCAGAGGCAGGACACACGTCCAAGACTACAACAATTCTCTCCAGCCTCAGCTCCATCCCCTGAAAATGAACAGACGAAAATTCACCTTTGAATAATGCCTTTACAATGAACTTCATACATAACATTTCATTTAAAACTCACAGCTACTCAGTGAGAGTAGTATTATCTCCATTTTATAGACAAAGAAAAACAGACTCGGGAATTAACCTGCCAGGTACAATGGCTTGGAAAGTGGTGACAGGCAAATGTTAAGGATGTTTTCTGATTCCTAGCTTTTGGAACAATGTAGCATGATAGAGGCTTTCAAAGAAGACTGCTTTATCCCCCTTTCCTCCTGTGATAAGATACTTAACAATTCTTGTTTTAGTCCAAGACACCTGGGAATAAAAGTCAAATTCTGGTCAAGCCATTTAGTTTGTCTACTGAGGAGATTAAAAAGAAGGTAAACTTAAATTTGCTAAAAAGATAATATAACTGAAGCTAGAGTTTGGCACAGGACTTGGGGAGGGGGATATGGGAAACTGATATTGTAACAACGTCAAAATACCGCTGAGAAGTACAATAGGTGAATGTAGCTAATATTAACCCTGCAATGAAAGCTACACGTGACTTCATGACTTGTGTTTGAAGATTTCCCTGGTGGGGTGGGGATGGGGTCTTTTCTCATGGACTACAGTAATCCCTCATTATCCATGGTTTTGCTTTTTGTGGTTTCAATTACCCATGGTCAACGGTGGTCCACAAATATTTTGAGAGAAAGAGAGAGAGAGAAGAGGGGGTGGGGAGAGAGAGAAGAGGAGGTGGGCAGAGACAGCACATTCACATAATTTTTATTACAGTATGTTTTAATTGTTCTATTTTATTGTTGTTAATCTCTTACTATGCTTAATTTTTAAATTAAACTTTACCATAGGTATGTATATAAAGGAAAAAATATAGTGTATAAAGGATTCAATAATATTGTGTTTTCAAGTGTCCATTGGGGGTCTTGGAACGTATTTCCTGTGGATTAAGGGGGGACTACTATACTGAGTTGGAGTCTTATGTATACTGTACAGAGGTTGCCAAATAAATTTTTGTTTCAATTCTACATATCTTCATGGTGGTTAGTTCCTAATTTCCTTGCATTTGGGGAAAAAAATGAGCTATCTGCTAAAATTTTAGCTTATTCATTGGATTTACTTATTCCCTCCCTCTTTCCAGATCAGATTTGAGTAGATAAATAAGACCAATGGAGAACAGTAGAACACAAATATGCAGACTCAAGGAGTAACCTCACTTTATAACAGAGTTCATCTTTTTTGCTTTGAGCTTCCTTACAGCCCGGGCAAAAAGTGGCAAACTCACTGAACTTTAAAAGATATTTTTTTCCAGAGCTTTACAAAGGGAACTCCCAATGATCTAATGAAAATGACATTCAAAACAATTTTTCAGGGATTCAATCATTTCCCTTAATCTCCTAGTTAATTTTAATAAAATCAGAGGGCTTAATAGTAAAGTGCAACTCAGTTCAAGCAATCTATGAGGGCCTAAGCCGAGTGATCTACATGATCCAAAAACCTGCTGATCTTTTTTAGTCCAAGGACAGAGTTCAAGTGCCAGCCTTAGAGCAGTGTAGGCTGGGATGTCCTTAAGACAATCTTCCTTCAAGTTCATATGTCTCTGACGAGCTGGAGGCAGATGTGGAGGTTTTGCTCTCTAACTGTTGAGAGCTGAGAGGCACCACTAAGAAGCAATAAATAGCCAGGATATAAAATCCTGGCCCGATGACAGCTGAGCAGAGAGGTTATCCAGCAGCATTAAGCCAGCTTACCCTGTGGCCTGCAGCCACCACTCCAGTGACTGCAACGGATTTCCAAGTCCCCAACCCTTGACTCTCGCTTGGCTGTCACTCTGGCACCCCTCCTGCAAAGTGCCGCCAGCATTTGGTCCTTGCTGTCCTTCACCATCGGAACCAAGGGCCAATTCCACCTTCTCCAGTACCCACTCTCGCTTGAACTTGGCTGATTCCAAACTCACCAAGCTTTGTGAAAGGCCATGCAGAACAAAAGTCAGGCCTGGTGTTGATCTGGCATATCATACTGGCCACTGCTGTAAGCTGTAGAAACAAAATGGGTTAATTAGTACTGAGGTGCTCTCACAAAAGGTGAGAAGGGCATCTTCTGGGGAGAAAGTCTAGGCCTTGCTGGGGTGCAGATGGTGGTGGCAGGGCTGGCTCACTTTGTTTGTACATGGCTAATGCAGCTCTCTAATCCATGCCCAGAGCCCATAGCTCAGAGTTCTTTTAACTAAACCAAGCCAGCCTAGCTATTAGTTTTTTTGCTCTTTGAAATTCATACTGACATAAATCCATAGAATTTTAGAGTATTTTAGCGATATTCTAGTCTAAAGCCTAAAAACATGTACAGATAGCCTGGGAGTCATAGTGGCCCCACAGGTATGTGCAGTGATCTTTAAAAACAAACAAACAAACAAGACAAACCAAAATTGGAATTCATGGCTGTGAGGAGGATGATCTGTGGCTAGCATGTGCTCTGGCGCGGGCTTCGGAAATTGGAAGAAAAAGTGAGTGAGTGGCAGCAGGCAGGTGAGACATGCTCTTTATTGTCGGGGGGATATGGCAGCGGCTAGAAGCTCACCGAGAACATGACGAACACATATATATGGCTCTGAACAATGGTGGCAACATGCCATGGGAAAGCTTGATCACATGGGCTCACACAGGAGATAACACCTTGGTTACATGAGTTTGCTGACTCACGTCTCCCAGGAAGGCCGGCTAGCTGGGACTGGGCTGGGGTCGGGGGGCACCAAGGCCAGAAAAAACACTGCAGCAGTCATCTTAGTTTGGCCTAAGAAACCTGTTGCCTGTACAAATGCAATTTCCCTTACAATGACCAATTTATAAAATTTAGAAGGCTTCAAGTTTAAAGCTGGCTTTCCAGCTTTTCTTTAAAATTAGATGTGCCACATTCGAACTCACCTTGCCATATGCCACAAACAGCTGGACCTGAGTGGCTTTGGCCCATGTCAGACCAGCCACGAACTCTCTAATTCCCTATCCCCACCATCTCCCACTGTCTTCCTGACACGGAGTCTGTTATACTCGGCTAGAGCTGCTACAGCAAAGTACCACAGACTGGGTGCCTTAGGTAACAGAAATTTACTTTCTTTTTTTGGTTCTGGAGGCTCAAAGTCTGAGATCAGGGTAGCAGCATGGTTGAGTCCTGGTGAGGGCTCTCTTCCTAGGTTACAAGGGCAGCCTTCTCACTGTGTTCTCACATGGGGTGAGGGTCGGGGGAGAGAGAGGGTAAGCTTTCTATAAGGACACTAATCCCATTATGGAGGCCCCAACCTCATGGCCTCATCTAAACCTAATTATTAATACCTCCCAAAGGTCCTGTCTTCAAATACCATTGCATTGGGGATTAGAGCTTCAAAATATGAATTTTGGAGGCCTACAAACATTCATTCAGTCCATAGCCAGATCTAAGTGTCAGTTGCCATTTATCATACTGCCTATCACTCTGCTCTTTATTCACTTGTGTCACCTGCTCAGTCCCTAAAACTCTTGAGCATGAGATGCCTGAAGTCATCCATTGTGCCATTTTACCACGGAGGGATTAAGGCCATAGAAATTGTCCTAATCCTGTTAACCAGAATTAGATCCCACTGGTCTGGCTTTAAATTTAGGAATATTTCTTCCTTTTCTGATGTATCTTACTTTCCATATCTCTGTAGACTTATGTTTTACAATCAATGAGTATGATATCGAACACCATACATTACATGTTTAACTGTTACATCAAATCAAATATTTAGGTTATTAAGTATGAAATGTATGATTTCCTTAAGTACTAAGTTTGACAGTTGATATTTCTGACATTTCACTTTGGCACTTCTTGTTTTATTTTTATTGTGAAGGTACATTCTCAGTTTTTCAAATGAAAGTTTTGATTTGTGATTATCTTTCAAATTTTTTTAGAGCAATTTTTGTGAAACCATGGATAAGTCAAAAATTTGTGTTATCTTCTAATACGAGTTCCGTCATGGAACCAATGCAACACCCACAGCTTGAAATATTAATGAAGTGTTAGGGAAGGGTGTGGCTAATGAATGCACAGTACATTGATGGTTTGAGAAGTTCTATTCTGGTGATTTTAATCTTGAAAATGAGCCACATGGGCGACCTGAGATTAAGGTGGATAATAATGAGCTGAAAGCTGTAGTGGAAGCGAATCCATCTCAACCTATTCGTGAACTAGCAGCACGGTTTGACGTTGCTGTTCCAACAATATTGGACCATTTGAAACAAATGGGCAAGGTAAAGAAGATGGATGGATGGGTTCCATATGAATTAAAGAGCATCAGCAGAGAAATCGTCTCGAAGTTTGCCCTTTTTTTGGCTGTCATGACATAAAGGCAAACTATTTCCACACCATATTGTTACATGTGATGAAAAATGGATCCTTTTTGACAATTGCAAGTGTTTGGCACAATGTTTGGGTAAAGATGAAGTGCCGACTGAGTAGATTCCATGGTATACATATACCACATTTTATTAATCCACTCATCTATTAATGGGCATTTGGGTTGTTTCCACATCTTTGCAGTTGTGAATTGTACTTCTATAAACCTTCGAGTGCAAGTGTCTTTTTAATAAAATGTCTTTTGACTCAAACTCTACAAAAAAAAATTATGTAATCAAAATGCGTGTACCCCTGTAACATTCTGAAATACATTTTAAAAAAAGATGAAGTGCCAAAACACAGTCCAAAACCAAATATTCATCAAAAAAAGCTAATGGTGTCTGTTTGGTGGTCCAGTGCTGGTATTATCCACTAGAGATTCATGAAACCTGGACAATTGATTACAGTGAATGTCTACTGCAACCAGCTGGACAAAATGATGAGGATGCTTGTGATTAAGCAGCCAAGATTGCTCAATAGAGACAGGCCAATCCTGTTGCAAGATAATGCTCGAGATCATATGTCGCACAAACAACGCTGCTTAAACTATAGAGGCTGGACTTGGAAACTGTTTGTTATCCACTGTATTCACCAGACCTTGCACCAACTGACTACCACTTCTTCCAGGCTTTGGATCACTTCTTGAAAGGAAAAATATTCATTTCTCAACATGGGAGACGTTGTGGGAAGCGCCTTTCACAATTTCATCATCGCCACTCACTCGCTAGGCTTCTTCGCTGCTGGCATAAGCAAACTATCGTTAAGATGGCAAAACTGTGTTGATAGTTTAGGTGCATACCTTGATTAATTGTATGATTCTTGTTTGAGATATAATAAACTACACTTTTGATTTGAAATCAGACATTTCATATTTAATGATCTACATGCATTCAAATACTTGATTTTCTTCATAGATACTTGATCACATGTAAACAGTTTCGGGAATCTTGGTGTGTATGTCATTTTCTTATGATATTCTTCAAAATTGTGTCTTTATTTTTTTCCATAGACATATAAATATACTTCCAAATTACAACCCTTGGAGTGTTATTTTGCCAGGGGGATTTATAACAATCCACTACATATCTTGAACTTAATGTGTTTTGATGAGATAAAGTTTTATTTACCTATAAAGTCCATATAACTTAAATCAGACTTTTTATTCAAAACAGGTAATTTCATAAAAAAGCCAGGAAACTAATTGCTTAACATAATTTACACAGAAAATACAATGCATTACATTTATGGATCACTTAGCTAGCATTGCTCAATTGTCTATTTGCCTATGCCAGATCTGAGTAATAGCCTTGAAAGTGTGTTATCCAGAGATAATTGAAAAATGCCCAAAGAGAAGAATCATAAAATTCAATGTGTAGAGTTGAGGCTGGATTCTGAAATTAGATTTTCAAGAGATGCATGACAATGGGTACAGGAACTTAAGTGCCTATGCAGAGGAAGACTAAGTAGACTTGGAGTGACTCATGTCCATCTCTCTCCTCTCCTTCCCCTGTCCACACACACATATGAAGTAAGGACCAAGGTACAGACTCTCTCAAATACGTAAAACAGGGAAAGGCTCATTCATGAAACATATACCATTACTCATTTGTATTTTTTCTCTCTCATATTTTTGTTAAGTAGAGACAGTTCCAAACTCCTTCTAAAATGGCCCCAAGCAAAGGAGAGAATGTATTTTAAGCATTATTTCACTCTGCATTAACTTTATATATTTTTCCTTTTTTGAAACCATATTCTTAAATGGAAAACTTAGAAAAGAATAAATGGTATAGAAAATTATTACTGGAAATAAAATCTTGCGAAAATATCTAAATTGTACATTATCTTGCTGGTGAAATCTGAGTCCTACTGCAGACTTCCCGAAGCATATTGGCTCTGGGTTTCTGGGGGAAGGTGCTCTGGATCTCTTTTAAAAAGCACACATGCTGCTCCATGTGGTGCAGCAGCTGCTAAGGTAATGATGCATTTTTAGTGAAAAAATACCATAAATAAACATACAAAAAATCATATGAAACTCTCTCCAACTAAGCACAAAATTTGGCAGCAAGTTTAGAATCTAAAAAAAAATTTATAACTGATAAGATAATATACCAGTCCAGCCATTTCCAAATCTTATTTCTACCTACATATTTATGCACATATTTATATAACACACATCACCATTATATTTACCTTTTCAATATGCCCAAGAATTTAATCCATGATTTTCAATGTTAATATATTCCAAAGGTGTGGAGGACTCACAATTAAATGCCTTCACCAGTATGTAAAATTAGTTAGCAATGAATTAACTAATTGTATAATCAACTACTTTTTTGTGTCACTAAATTAAATGAAGCCTGTACTTCTTTTTTGGAATGATGACCCTAAATAATGATAGGTATTCTTAGAAAATAAAGGTGTTTTTCTATTTTCTTCTGAATATTAGCTATTTCTAAGGTACACTAAAAGTATTTGAAATGGTTTATATGTGTGGAAGAATCTAAATATCTGTACCAATTTCTCTTTATCTGAAATGACTCAATTAAAGCCAGTAATTTATTCATAAGAGAGTTCAAAACCACAATAACTGCATATTAGCAGAGAAAAAGAAATAAAGAACTGGATGAATATAAGCACTAAAAAGATCTCACAACTCACCAGATTCACAAAAATTAGTATCATATAACACTAATGTCTGGATTGAAAGAATTCAACATACTGAGTTTAACAGATAGAACTATCAAGGTGAAAAGACTCAAATAATGAAGTAAATATATTTAATAACTGTACATTAAACCATTACTTTAACAGAACTGTAGGAAGTAGAGCAAATGAAGTGTCTTCAAATTGGGTAATCTATACAAGGTCTAAGAATGTTACTCAGTACTTTGACTAGAAATTATTTATTTATGAATCTATAATAGTTTGCCATCTTTGTGAAACTGGTTCAGTAAATATGTTGACAATCCACAAACTTTAGGAGTTGCTAGGGATATTTGTTAGAGGAGGGCTGGAGAGATAAATGAGAGAGAAGGGGGCAAGATGAGTAGCAGAAATGCACTGAGAGCTAGGGGTAAAAGAGAACAACAAGTTCTATTTGGTTCCATCCTTTTCTTTCCTTCCTTCCTTCCTTCCTTCCTTCCTTCCTTCCTTCCTTCCCTATCTCTTAGATTTTCTTTTCCTTTTTCACCTTCCAACTAGCTTTGAAGTATGTCAGATATGAAATCTTCAAAAAAAAAAAATAAAGCCACTAATATTGTATGTATGAACATGTCACAAATGATGTAGTGATAGAATACCCAGTTGGATGGCTGACATGTATTAGGGACACCAATATTTTAGAAAAGTTCAACACAATTTTTTATTGTGTCAATGTAAAACAGAAAACCAAAACCAAAAATTGTTATTATAACATGTTTAAACATAGATTTCCTCTATTTCTGGTTTTTATTTTTTTAATGACTCTAATTTCATTTCTTAAATGTGGATATTACGGCATTTATTCTTTGAAAACCTCAGAATGCCCAGGTCTCACCTCCAGAGAATTTAATTAGTCTGAGGTAGGATGCAAACACTGGGATTTTTAAAAAGCTCCCCAGGTGATTTTTATGTGTGGTCAGGGTTGAAAACCACTGCATTGGAATTTGAGCATCAACCTTGAGGTCAATTGCATTATGAGCTGAATTCAATATTGAACAATGGCATGTATGATTCAAGTCTTAAGGTTCATCTTTCCCACATTTCTCTATCCCTACCCTAATTTTTGCTTGTTATCTATTTGTTATGATTCAAACTTTAAACTGGAGGAGATCATTAATCATAGATATAATTTAGTGACAGCAGGGTCATGTCCCACTAACTAAGTACACCTTGTTTGCCTCAAAATGCTAATCGTTTTTCTGCAACATTAATGAGGAACAATTTGATATGGAGCCTAACAATCATGTATGGTCTAGCTGCTGTTTTATTGAAATAAAGTACTTTATTAGGTGATGGTAAAATGCAACAAGGTATAATTATGCGAAATCCTGAATCACATAGCACCATACTTATGAAAGTTTGGCACCAAGGAGGAGGGGAATTTTAATGGTTTTCAAGATTTTCTGGAAAGGAAGATATCTCATTCTCACAGGGTTTTAATATTTCAATATTAAACTAATATTTTAATGTCCTCTGCTTTTATCTGTGAAGTTGTCAAAGGAGGGGATTCTTGTTTTCTTCTCTGCTGTTCCCACTCATTCGTTTAGAATTGCCTGTTTTTTAAAAAAAGGCCTCAAATTCTCAAAGAAAAGTAACCAAGCATGTTTTAAGTTTGATTTAACATCATTGTATTTGTATTTACAGTCATTGTATTTAAAGATGTTTTCTCTAAATCACTCTTAGAACAATCTACAACTTAAAAAAATACTCTTAGTAGAGTGTTTTTACGAACATTATAAAACATGTTTTGGGCACATGTTGTTGGATTTTAAGGGGCACCATTGTACTTTTTAATCTCCCCTGCTAAGATTCCTTGTCTCAACACTGATAGAAATGGTGACTAATTTTTATACTATTTACAAAGATTGTTTAAGGATAACAATGATGAGGCCCTTAGTACATTTCAGTTCCAAGAAGTATGATTGCCTTTCAGAGGACAGCACCAAATATATTGATTTAGTCCAGACTCAGAGATCAATTGATAAATAATAGATGATAAAAATCCATTTGAGAGTAGGTGAAAGGGTCAGGTCATACTTTATTGAGAAATTTCCCCATTCCTACACTGAGATGAGCTTGGATAGTCTTAACTGTAGAAATAACTTTTAATTGGTATCTGTTCATTAGTTGGTGGGTATGCATGGGTGTGTGTGTGAAATTTGTTGATTAAGTAGACTATGAACTTTTCGTGAGTAGAGACTACATCCTATTAATATGTGTATCCCCAGTGCCAAGTACTGAGCTTAGTACATGTTAGTAGGTGATCAGTAGAAGTTCATTAAATTAATTATAATGAAATGAGGGAAAACATGGACAATGGAAGTACTTTTAGAACAGCAAAATGTAATATTTTTTCTCTAAAATCTCCCTTACTGCATGTGAGAAAGTGTAGCTCTAACTAAATTCAGAATATCCAAAAGAGAAATGTATTTAAAAAATTTTTAAGATTACAATCTTTGGTAGTCTTGGGAATCTAGGAAGGAGATCAATGTATATTTTTCATATGCTTAATCATGTAAGAAACAAATGTCTGGAATATATAGAAATTTATATGGACTCTGCATTTCCCCTCCTTTCTTTCTGAGTTGCTCAATTATGTAGGAAAATTTTCAAGAGGAAGAGAAAAGGATGGCGTCTACTATCCAGGGAGAAGGAGAAGGGCTTTCTGAAGTGTTCTGAATGATGGCTGTGTTTGAAAGGCCCAATTTCCAATAAGACAAGACCATCTTTTGAGCTCTGCAGGATGCCGCTGTCAGCTGCTACTGAAAAACCGTTTGAAACCAGTGGATCAATCTGGTGTTTTTAAGCTCTAGTTTGAATGAAGCTATTTATTTCTGAGTGTGTTTCATCAACTCCACTAAAGACCAGAACTTGTGGGGGCAGCTTTCACTATCTTTTTTGATAGCTTTAAAAATGACACGGATGTCTTACAGGAAAACACAGAGTCTGTGTTTTGACGTCAATGACTTGGGCTTACACTTGTGCACACAATGAACCATACAAAAGTCTCCTAACAAGAGAGGCATCATGCTCAAGGTGTCCGGATGGGAGCAAGCACTGTGAGCTCTTCCAGACTTGAGCTATATAAGAATATTTCACATTTCAAGGAGTCTGGGAGCCTGTGGCCAATTATCTTCTATGTTGACATGGAATTAATAAAAAGCTCATCAGCAAAGTCTACTTTCAATTCTATGGTACATACGACAACAGCAACTACATAAGACCAAAGCTGGTGCCTTATGTTGGGGAGGAACTTTAGAGTTTTCCCTCTCTAGCTACAATCTTGAAAATCTTTGAGATTCCTTATGGTAGGTAGCATAGACTTCATGGAAGTATTTTATTTCACTGCTTTTGTAGTCTCAGTCAGCTAAAAAAAACTTTGTTCTTTCTCTTTTCAATGTATAGTTATGAAAAAAGATACACTTTAATTTACCTAATGAATTATGGGCTTTCTGAATTTATCAGAATGAAAATTACTTAG
This sequence comes from Cheirogaleus medius, assembly GCA_008086735.1. NCBI lineage: Eukaryota > Metazoa > Chordata > Mammalia > Primates > Cheirogaleidae > Cheirogaleus > Cheirogaleus medius. The sequence goes on from VBSM01001562.1 coordinate 5,858,873, forward strand.
AAACAATGCAATGAGCAAGATTTCCATAGTAACTTATTTTTCGTTATATATTTATTATTTCTTTATCCACTTAAGTTAACATGATTCCTTCTTTAGTTTATTAATTCATCATCTTATACTGAGTCATGTCTGAAGTAGGAGAGTTATCTACGGAGAATAAGGAGAATTCTCTTAGAACAATGTACAGACTTTGTTCTCAATGAAATGTTAGGCAAATATAATATTTAGATGTTTTATGTTTTATATATGTTTCGTTTTCTATTACTATTTAAGCCACAAAGTTAGTGACTTAAAATAACACCCATTTGTTATCTCACAGATTTGTAGTTCAGCAATCTGGACAAAGCATGGTCCTGCTGGTTCTTTTCCCAGGTTTTACAGCCTGAAAGCAAGACGGTGGCAGCTTGCCTTCCTTTCTGAAGGCTCTGGGGATAAATCTGCTTCTAAACTCATTCAGGTGCGTCACAAAATTCAGTTCCCTGTGGTTGTATTGATAGACACAGACCAAAGCCCTGTTTCTTTACTGGTTGCTGGCCTGGGATTCTTCTCAGCTTCTAGAGGTTCCCTGCATTTCTTATTTGTAACCCCCTTCCTTAACTGTCAAAGCCAGCAGGTCAAGTCTCTCTTGCTTTAAGTCTCTCTACTCTCCCCCTGTGTCTGACTCTTCTGCCCTCCTATGCTACTTTTAAGGGCTCATGTGGTTACATTGGACCTACACAGATAATCTTAGCTATACATTTCCTTACTTTAAGGTCAGCTGATCAGTGACCTTAATTCAATCTGAAAAGTCCTTTCATAGCAGTACCTGGATTACTACTGAATAAACAATGGATGAGAATCTTGGAAGACATCTTTAGAATTCTGCCTACTGCAATACACACACACACAAAATGAGAAACATATTTTAAAAAAAATTTTTTTTAAGAGACTGAGTCTTACTGTGTTGCCCAGGCTGCCCTCAAACTATTAATACTAGTCTCAAGTGATCCTCCTGCCTCAGCCTCCCAAGTAGCTGAGACCACATGTGAGCACCACCACACCTAGCCTGAAAAATATATTTTCTATAAGAAAGTCAACCACAGAAATTATACCAGTTGCATAATTCCATTGTAACATAAGAGTGTGGAATTCTTTCAAATCCGCTGGAAAATCTCCATTGGCCTTTCATCTGATGCCACAGAAAAGGCAAATGGCCTACAGAGTTTATGTGATCTGGCCCAACACTGCCTCTCACCACTGTCCTGTCTCTCTTCCCCCTGGACACTACAGTCTCGTCCAGACCCTCAGAACTCCTGAGGGTTCTGTTCTCCTAGTACAGCAATCACGTTCCACATACTGACTTTACATCTGCTATAATCACTTCCTGGAACCACTTTTCCCTCCAATATCTACATGCCTTTCTCTCTACCCTTCTGGAAGTCAGGGCTCAAATCTTACACTCTCAGGGAGGTCTTTCCTGATCATGCTTTTTACAATTTCAATCACTGCTCACCCAACCACATCCTAGCCCTCTTCCCTGCCTTATTCCCCCCACCCTACCAATTTTCAGCTATGAATCAGTTACTCATTTACTCAATAAGCTTTACAAATGCAGAAATTTTCATCTGTCTCGTTCACTGATATCTGTACCTCAGCACCTAGAACAATGACTGGTATATGGTAAGCACTCAATAAAAATTCATTTAAAAATGCCAAATGAATTAAAATAATGAGCCCAGATTCTCATTCTCTGAATTGCTAAGTTAGTTCTTTATCTGGTGAAAAAGTATATATTGTTATGAATTGCTTAAGTTCATTTTCTACCCTCCTCAGCACTCTATCAATTTTAGCAGTAAAATCATGAAATAACAGAGACTTTAAAAGAAAATTAAAACATAACTTATTCACTTCCTTTTATTTCTGGGTATTTTCCTCTTCATATATTTTTTCCTGTCAATTGTTTTATGAATAAGTCTTAATTTCAGGTTGTGGAAAACTTATCTAAGATTTAATCAGTGGTCCAAGAAAGTAATGGCACACCTATTTTTATATTTGATATAACCCAACTGTCACCTGTTTCTTTCTTTTACTATTAATAGTCAATTGAATAATATTGATGTCCTTCATTAATACACTTTACATACCTAGGATCCTCATTCCTCAGCCTCCTGAGTAGCTGAGACTACAAGCACACACCACCACACTTCACTAATTTTTCTGGTTTTTTGTAGAGATGGGGTCTCACTATGTTGCTCAGGCTGGTCTTGAACTCCTGACTTCAAGTGATCCTCCTGCTTCAGCCTCCCAAAGTGCTAGGATTACAGGAGTGAACCACCATGCCCGGTTATAAAACCTCTCTTGTCTGCATGTTATGTATCTGCTATTGTCCAGTCTGAGGAAAGACATGTTGTAATGTAATCAATTACTATCTTAAGCATTGGTAATTTAAGCAATGCTGTGCCTTTATATAACTTTAGCACTTTCTTGGTAGTGCTAGATGCCATCATGGTAACTAGATGCATACATTCTCCTGTCTCATTCTGTCATAGGTTACCTAACATGATGTCTGCCATATGCAATAGGAGTTAAATGTCCATGTCCTCTCGTTTGTCTCCTCACATCTCTTGCACTCTCATTCTAACTTCCCAATGGTGAGCCTTACGTACTTCAGTTATTTTTTGCTATTAACTCTATGCTGATGTCTTCCCAATCTATAAACCCAAGCCCACATTCTCACGAGCTCCAAATCCCTGGATTAGTGCAAGCACTTCAAACTCCACATGTCAAAAATCAAGCTTATCCACCACACTCTGCTCCTGTTCCTTTGTTGATCTCTGTCTCTGTTAATTGTATTTCCACATACTTGGTCTCCAAAGCTAGAAGCCACAGAAACATCTTTGACATTCCCTCTAGCTCCCTCCCCTCCTTCCCACCCATCTGATTACAGAGAACCCCCTTCAATTTCTGCTGCTGAAGTAACTCTCTGATCTGTTCCTTTCTTTCCCCTGTTACTGCTTCTTAACTAATTCAGGTGCCCACTTAGACTGCTTCACCAGTCTCTTACCTGGCCTATTAGCTTCTGGTTTTTACCTCTTTCTTTACTTTTTATATTTGTTCTAGAGAAATTTTTGAAAGTACAGATCAAAGCATGTCTCCAACACTACACATTGATGCCATCATGCTGAATTAAAAATTATCTTAAGTTTTAGCATGCTCTTCAAGACCTTCCCAATTGGAGCCCAAATTTATTTTTTAAACTCATATTCCATCTTTTTTCCCCCTAAAACAAAGAATAATGTATTATTTCCTAAGCACATGATAGATATTATTTTAAACCTTTGTGCCTTTGGTTAGGCTTTCCCTCTTGCTGGAATTTTCTTCACATTCCTCCTGGCTTTCTTTCTTCTCCTTCCCACTCTAGTACAACACAGCTTCTAAGACCCAGATCCAGTGTTGCCTCTTTGGTGAAATCTTCCTTGAAGTCCCCAAAAGAGGGCAAGTTGCTTCCTTTTCTGTGGTTCTAAATCACCTTATTCATAACTGTTTTAAAGCCCCACAATATTATGTTAGTGTTTATTGTCTATTCACCACCAAACTATGTGAGTCCTCTGAGCAAGCAACCGTGTCTTTTTTAAATCTTAGTATCCCATGCATGAAGCAAAACTCCTGGCATTTCAAAGATTTAGCAAATATTTGATGAAAGAAAAGGAGTAGAAAGCAAATTTATAGAAACTGAACTAAAATCAACACAGTGAAATATTGCAGATGAATATAGAAGGGAGTAAACTAAGGAAGTTAATCCTGGGCATTTCTTATGAAAGATCTTACCTTCCTTTCTAAATAACTTTTATAAATATCCCTATTTTGTTTTATTGCATGAAATTAAATGATCATGCTCAGAGTGTAAGCAGTACCCATTCTATTTGTTATTGTCTTCATCAGTATCATCAACAGATATTTCTAGAGAAAACTCTCTGTACTAGAAAACATGGACAATTTTATTCAAAGGGTAGATCATACATTGCCTTCTTTAGAAAATTCATCAAAAACTTAAGAAAAGAACCTAGTTAGTTCTCTTACAGAATGTGGAGAAATGTCATACAATCTAGAGACATAGTCATATGGAGTCATGTTTCATCATCAAAGAATGGCATAGGAAGGGGCATTTAAGGTCTGGTGCACTCATTAATGGAACTTAAACTGTATATACAAATTCATGAAGAAGTAATTAAAATGTATTCAATATCTTGTCAACCTGGCCAATGCATACTAACCCTGTAGATCTGTGGTGTGGTAAAGGAATCTGTATTTGTCATTAGTACCTCTACAAGAGTGCAACGTAGATCACCTAAGAATCACATTTGAGAAACATTGATCTAGCCTCGAACCTTCGTTTTATAGATGAAATGACTAAATTACAAGGAAGTGGTAGTTAATGTTAGAGCAAAGTTTCAAGCTCAGTCTTCCAGATGCCCGTTTTAGTACATTTCTAGGCCTTACTATTAATATTTGATCCTCGTGTTGGCCAATTCAGAAACCTGTTCTTGCTAATTTTTACTCTTGTCCATATTTTCGGGTTAAATTTGGTTTCCTTGGATTGAAGAAAGGAAGAAAAGTCTTAAAAAAATGAAGATTCTCATATAATATATGCCTCTATTTTCTCTCATTTCTTTCTTTACTTTTAGGGATCAATGGGTTCCCTCTTTGGAGAAAAGCCAAACCCACACCAAAATCTCAAGAAGATTCATAATCTCTATATCCTAAATTCTGCTGAGTGTTTATTTGCTTCTCCAATCAATTTGTATGCATATAAACTTTATATCACACAACAACCACACTCCTTATAATTACAGACTGCATTATCAACTTTCATATCAGCACAGTGCAGATGTGCAATACAACAGTTTATTTAACAATTGAATAGCTACATCAGTGTTGAAGGGGTGGGCAAAGAGAGAAACAAAGCTTTCACTCTCCGTTTGGGTTTTATTTGTAATGACAGCTCGGCTGATAGTGTTTTCTAAGAACAAGGGGAGTCCTGATGGAGAGAACCCTCCCATTCCCATCAGATCATTGCAAATGTTGATTTGGGACAGCTTTTTTTCTGGGATAGTTAAGAGTATGAAGGCTTCTGACCCTGTCAGTGCTGTTGGTTTTAGGCATCATTCTCTCTGTTGTATGTTCATGACAGCATTAATTCTCATCATTGTCTCTTGAGCAGAGCCCACTGAATTCAATATATTATCGTGGGGATAGTTCTTGAGAGCTCATTGTTCCAACCAACATCTTTCACTCACTATTTCTTTCTCATTTTTAAGATAAACACTATGGAGCTGATTTATTATCTACTCATTCTTTTACTAATTAAAGTTAAGTACTTCAAATATACAGAAGAGGATAGCAACAAAGAGAACAAACAGTCATGTACCCCCACCCAGCTTTAAATAAAATCTTGACATTTTGCCAATATTTGCTTCAGATTTATTTAAAGAAGGAAAACATTACAGGTGGAGTGGAAGCTCCTTGTGTAACCTTCTCCAGTCCCTTTTTTCTTTCTCTTCAGAGGTAATCACTTCCTCAAAACAAGCTTTTTATTATTTCCATTCATGTTTTTCTTTTATTAGTACATATATATGTATCCTCAATAATCACTTTGCATGTTTTCAAATATCATTATCTACATATAACTTTGCTTTTTTCATTCAATATTGTTTTGGAGATTTATTCCTGTTAATGCATGTAGTTCAAGGTTACTCATTTAAATACTTTGTAATATTCCACTGCATATATTTCATTATCTATTCTTTTCTTTAGTTATTTCCATTACTTTCAAAATTACCAACAATGTTGTTATGACAGTTTTTGTACGTGTCTCATTTTGTGCACGTGTAAGTGTTTCTCTTGGATTTATTCCAGCAGGTGCAGTTGCTGTGTTGAATGATATGCACGAGTTCTAAATAACTAGATCTTGCCAAGGCAAATGCTTCAATCTACATGCCTAGCAGCAATGTCTGAGACTTCCTCATGCTCTATAGTCTCACTATCATTTGAAATTGTCCACCTTTTAAATTTTGGTCAATGAGAGATCCATATCAATTTTATTGTTGTTTTGAGTACCGTAGCTGCATTTGATACATACATTGGCCTTTTTGGTTTCTTTTCTGTGAATTTCCTGTTCATTGCCCCTCCTTTTTTGAAAAAAAATGTTTCTTTTCCTTATGAATTTGTTATGGTTTTCTAATTATTTTGAATATTAATATTTTGTCAGCTATATGAAATGCAAATATCTTCTCTTGTGTTGTGCTTGCCTTTTCACTTTTTAAGAGACTTTTTCTGAGAAGATTTAAGTTTACAGAAAAATAGCACAGAGAGTACTGAGATTTCCTACATATCCCATCTTTGCCAACACAGTTTCCCCTATTATTGATATCTTACATTAATATGGTACATTTGTTACAATTGATGGATCAATATTGATACCTTATAATTAACAAAAGTCCATTGTTTACATTATGGTTCACTCTTTATGTTATATAATTCTATGAATTTTGACAAATGCATAATATCATATGGCTACCATTAAAGTATCATAGAGAGTACTTTCACAGCCTTAGAAATGCTACGTGTGCCACCTATTTATCCCTTCTCCTCTTCCTCCTAATCACTGGCCACCACTGATTACTGTTTCCATAGTTTTGCCTTTTCAAGAATGACATATAATGGAATCATACTTATGTAGCCCTTTCAGACTATCTTTTATCACTTAACAGTATACATTTAAGGGTGCTGTATGTCATTTTGCAGATTGATAGCTCATTTCTTTTTATCATTAAAAAATATTCTATTTTATGGAAGTATCACATTTTGTTTATCCATTCACCTGTTGAAGGAGATCTTGGTTGCTTCCACTTTTTGGCAATTTTGAATTGCCAAAATTCAAAAATTCAAAAAGGTCTTGGTTGCTATAAATACTCATATGCAGGTTTTTGTATGAACATAAGTTTTCAACTCATTTAGGTAAATACCTAGAAGCATGAATGGTGGTTCATATGGTAAGCATATATTTAGCTTTATTAAAAAACTGCCAAACTGTCTTCCAAAATGGCTGTAAAATTTTGTGGTCATACCCATGAATGAATTCCTGTTGCACCACATTCTTGAAAGCATTTGATATTGTCAGTGACTTGGATTTTAGCCACTCTGATAAGTGTGTTGCATTAATTTTGTTTTCTCATTTTTTGTATTTTATGGTACTTTGACATCTGTGGGCCTTGCTGATTAGGGAGAGACTGCTCTTCTGTTGGATAGCTAATTCCTAGAGACAGAAAATGACTCCCTCATAAGCATGCCTTTCATGGGCAAACCAACCAATCAAAAACCCACAGTCCCCTCACCCCCACCTCCTTTATGGAACTCTCACACACTAAATCAACATTCCCTTGCCCTAATCAACCCAGAGCCAAGCACCAGACAACTTGGGACAGTTCCTACAACCCAGAGCCCATTAAAACTATTCAAACTAGCTAATCCTCAACTTGCTTACTTTTTCTCGCCCATTTCTTCCTGAGAAAACTACACTAAAGGCTTTCCCATGCTTTCCCTGGTTCCATCTGCCCCTTGGCTGATGCTGGTGTTCCCCCATGTGGCCCTGCACAGCATGCCATGTGTCTCCTGTTTTCAGGATCTGTGAATATAGAAATGTCTTTCATGACAGTAATTTCTGTGTCTGCATGTCCTACCATATCTGATTAAAATAAATGAAGAGTACATTTTAAAATAGTGTAGCAGTATCTTATTGTTTTAATTTGCAATTTTGTAATGATGTATAATGTTGAACATATTTTCATATGCTTATTTGCCATCTGTTTATCTTTGGTGAGGTGTCTGTTCAGATCTTTTGCCCATTTTTTAATTGGGTTGTTTGTTTGCTTATTGTTGAGTTTTAATTGTTCTTTAGCTATTTTGATTATAAGTCCTTCATCAGATATGTGTTTTGCAAAGATATTTTCTCAGTCTGTGGCTTGTCTTTTCATTCATTAAACAATGTCTTTGGCAGAGCAGAAGTTTTTAATTTTAGTGAAGTTCAACTTATCAATTTTTTTCTTTCATGCATTGTACTTTTTGTGTTGTATCTAAAAAGTCATTGCCAAACTCCAAGTTGCCTAGATTTTTTCCTATTTTATGTTCTAGGAGTTTTATAGTTTGCATTTAGTTTTAGTTTTGCATTTGCATTTAGATCTATGATCCATTTTTAGATAATTTTTGTGAGAAGTATAAGGTCTGTGTCCAGATTAATTTTTCTACATATTACTGTTCACTTGTTCCAGTATCATTTGCTGGAAAGACTATCCTTTCTCCATTAAAATGCCTTTGCTTCTTTGCCAAAGATTAATTGACAATATTTGTGTGGGTTTATTTGTGTGGATGTATTTCTTGGCTCTCTATTGTGTCCTATTGATGTATTTGTCTATTTTGCTAATACCACTTTGTCTTGGTCACTACAGCTACATGGTAATTCTTGAAGTTGGATAGTGTCAATCCTTTGACTTTTTACTGCTTGATATTATGTGGTAATTCTGTTTGTTTTCTCTCTTGAGATATGAATTTTAGAATCAGTTTGTCAATATCCACAAAATAACTGTCTGGGGGTTTTGATTGTGATTGCACTGGATCTATAGATTAAGTGGGGAATAATTGATATTCAATAAATTTGTGCTTTCCTATCCATGAACATGGAATATCTCTTCATTTATTTAGATCTTTGATTTCTTTCAATACTGTCTGTCATTTTCCCTGCATAGATTTGGCACATATTTTGTAAAATTTATACCTAAGTATTTAATTTTGGGGGTTGCTAATGTGTAAATATTATTGTGTTTTAATTTCGAATTCCAATTGTTCATTACTGATATGTAGGAAAGTAATTGACTTTTGTATATTAACCTTGTACTATGGAACTTTACAATAATTCCTTATTAGTTCCAAGAGTTTCTTGGTCTAGTTTTTGGGATTTTCTGCATAGAAAATCATATCATCTGCAAACTAAGAGAGTTTTATTGTTTACATCTCAAATTTTATACCTTTTACTTTCTTTTCTCATCTAACTGCACTACCGAGGCTTCCAGTATGTTGTTGAATAGGAGTGGTGAGAAAGGATATCCTTTTCTTTCTCCTGATCTTAGGGAGAAAGCATGTAGTTTCTCACCATTAAGTATGATGTTAGTTGTAGGTGTTTTATAGATGTTCTTTATCAAGTTGAGGAAGTTCCTCTCTATTCCCAGTTTCTTAAGGTATTTTAGCATGAATGGGTATTGGATTTTCTCAAATGCTTTTTCTGTATCAATTGATATGATTGTTTGCTTTTTCTTCTTTAGCCAGTTGATGTGATAGACTACATTAATTGATTTTTGGAATGTTAGGTCAGCTTTGCATACCTGAAATAAATCCCCATTGGATGTCTTGTATAATTCTTCTTATACTTTGTTGGATTCAGTCTGCTAAAATATTTTTGAGGATTTTTTTTGCATCTTTGTTCATGAGAGACATTAGTCTGTAATTTTCCTTTCTTGTATTGTCTTTGTCCATTTATTATATTAGGGTAATGCTAGTCTCATAAAATGAGTTAGGAAGTGTTCTTTCTGCTTCTATTTTCTGGAAAAAATTGCATTTAATTAGTATTATTTCTGTAAATCTTTGGTAGAATTCACTAGTGAAACTATCTGGGCCTGGTGCTTTCTGTTAATTGTTGATTCAATGTTTTAAATAAATATAGGCCTATTCAGGATACCTATTTATCCTTGTGTGAGTTTTGGTAGATTGTGTCTTTTAAGAGATTTGTCCATTTGATCTAACTTATTAAAATTATTGGCATAGACTTGTTCATAATATTTTTAAATCATCCTTTTAATATTCATGGAATAAATAGTGACTGTCCCACTTTCCTTTGTGATATTAGTAATTTGTATCTTCTCTTTTTTTTTCTTGGTTAGTCTTGCTAGAGGTTTATCAATGTTATTGATATTTTCAAAAAGAGTACTTCAGTAAATATATTAACAATTCTAGATCAGTTACAATAACACCTTAATATCTTGTGACCTAACAACTAAATTATAAAGATAATCAGTACCTACACACCTTGTTGTTGTTTTATACTACTAAATATTGGGCTGACTTATTACTCAATAATAAAAGATATATTTTGGTATTTGAAAGTAGGGTGCTTTCATAACAGAAACTTAAAATTCATGACAGTGGATTTGGAATTGGGTTATTGGGGGGACTTGGAAGGACCATGAGGATAATGTTAATGAAAGTTTAAAGCATCTTGAAAAGAATGTTAGCAGAAGATTGATGGCCAATGAATAAGCTATTGGTGAAGGCTTAACAGAATGTAAGAAAAATATTATTGCAAGCTGGAAAAAAGGAGACTCTTGCTATGTGGTGATAGAAAGTTTAGCCATACTGTCACCTGTGGCAATATGAAAAATAGAAAATTCTCTCAATGAACTGGATGATCTAGCTAAGGATAATTTGGAGCATAGTGTTGAAGAGTGTGTCCTGGCTTCTTTTAGCTGCTTTTAGTAAAATGTGAGAAGAGAGAGAAGATATGCTGAAGAAAGACATGTTAAGGATGCAAAATTTGCTGCATTTGAAAAACCAAATTAAGCTTTTAACTCCCAGTCTCTCCCAATGACAAACCATGCTAAATTTAAAAGAAAATATCTTCTGGGAAGATATGAAATCTGGGTTCCTGTCAGGAAAATATGGCCTCAAGATTAAGCCAAGGACATGAGTTTAAACCCTTCGATGAAACCTCAAAAAGATTTAGATTGAGACCTCAAACAAACAAAAATCCCCCTAAATAATCTTACAGACATACTTCAAATTCTTTCCATTAAAAAAAAAAAGTTTCCAAGAATCTTAAAGGCGTTGTCTCATAACAGCCTTATAGGCAAGACCCATTTAAGAAAGGGCTTATCTCCATAAGATTTGTATGTGTGACTTTTATCTAATGGAATGAACCCAATAAAGCTCAAAGAAAGCCACAAAGAGTTTAAGAAAAATGTTTTAGTAGAAACACCACCAGCTTAGACTAAAAGGGATAGAGACAGCACAAAACAAAAAAGGGCCTTTGGACTCCTGAACTACTATGGGCAGGAAACAGGTTTGCAAATTCACTTGGCTATAAACACTGGCAATTTCTTATGGAAAAGGCAGGAAGACTCAGAAGGCAAAGCAAGAATTCCGAGGGAAGAGTCAATGACATGGAAAATCATTGCTAAACATTAAAATTGAACCCCAACCAAGATGATAGAACCTGTCCTGGCTGGATTTCAGAATTACTATGGACTAGAGACTTCTGTGTACCTCTAATTTTTCCTCTTTTTAACAGAAAGGTTTACAGAAGCTATCTTATCCAGTCCCTTCATTGACTATTATATGTGTGGAGGGAGGATAACTAGTCTCTCTAGTTTAGGGGTCTTTGGATCAAGAGGAACTGTAGAGGAGGAGTTATACTTGAAGAATCATAAGGAGTAAGCCTCATAAGTGTCTGGATCTGCTTTAGATGAGATTCTGGACTTAAGATCTGAGGCTGATGTCATAATAGATGAAAATTTGGGGGGACTATTGAGGAGGGGAAAGTGTATTTTGCATCTAGGAGGAATATAAATAATTTGTGAACAGATGGCAAACTTTGATGGTTTAAAAATGCCCTCAAGTTCTCTGACAGTCTTCCCATCAAGTGGTAATGTCTAATTCTTCTTTTCTTGAATTTGGGTCAGACTTAGTAACTTGTATTCAACAAATAGAATGTAGCATGAGTGACCCTACATGACTTCCCATGCTAGGTTTGAAAAGGTAATACAGTTTTTACATGATTTTTCTTTCTTGGGATACTCGACCCCTTGGAACTCTGCTACCATGCTATGAGAAAGCCAAGAGACAACATGGAAAGGCCATATATAGAAGTTCCAGCCTGAGATCCAGCGGAGGCACCACCCAACAGCTAGCATCAACCACCAAACACAAGTGCTTGAACTTTCAGTTGATTCCAGCTCCCAGACTTTGAGCTATCTGAGCTGACCTGAAAAGTGGAACAGAGATACAATGTCTTCATTGAGCCTGACCAATTGAAGATTTTTCAGCAAATCAAATGTTTTGGTTTCCTGAAGTCACTCATATTGGAGGAGCTTGTTACACAGTAATACATAACCAGAACACCAGGAGATGCTGTGGTCCTATTCTTTGTCTGTTGATTCCCTAGCACTTGTGGTCCCCAACCCCTCAGGCTGTAAACTAGTAGTGGTAGGTGGTCTGTTAGGAACTGGGCCACACAGCAGGGAATGAGCAGCCGGCTAGCCAGAAAAGCAGTGAAGCTTTATCTGTATTTGCAGCTGCTCCCCATAGCTGGCATTACTGCCTGAGCTCCGCCTCCTGTCACATCAGCCTCCTGTCACATCAGCCTCCTGTCAGATCAGCTGGTGCATTAGATTCTCATAGGAGCCGAACCGTACTGTGAACTGCAGATGGGAAGGATCTAGGTTGTATGCCTTATGAGAATCTAATGCCTGATGATCTGAGGTGGAGCCGAGACGGTGATGCTAGTGCTGTGAAGCAGCAGCAAATACAGATTATCATTAGCAGAGAGGTTAACAATGTAATAATAATAGAAATAAAGTGCACAACAAATGTAATCATCCCAACCCCCCCCTCAATTGTGGAAAAATTGTCTTTCATGAAACTGGTCCCTGGTGCCAAAAACGTTGGGGCCTGCTGCCCTAGCATAAGAAGCCTCAGATTTCAGTTCAATGTTACCATTTTTATGCTATGACTAGCAGCAGTAAAGTTGTAAATACGATAAACCAATTGTTTTCTAGTGAGCTATTTTGTAGAATGAGTGCTACTGCTTCTTCTACTCCTTGGTTATTGGGCTCACATATACTGGTAATTCAAGAAATGTCATTGTATATTTGTCGACGGTATAGAGCAGTGGTCCCTACCCTTTTTGGCACCAGGGACTAGTTTCATGGAAGACAATTTTTCCATGGACTGGGGAAGGATGGAGGGAGGCAACAGTCAGGTGGCAAAGGAAGCTTTGCTTGCTCCCCTCCTGCTGTGTGGCACCCCCCCTTCCTAAGTTTCATGGAAGAAAATTTTTCCATGGATGGGTGGGGGTGGTGGGGTGAAGCTTTGTGTCCTGGTCCCTAAGAGGCCTTGGACCACCAGGGGTTGGAGACCACAAGTATAGAGCATAAATTTCATCTTACAGAGTGAGGGCTGCCAGATTTAGCATATAAAAACATAAGATGTCCAGTTAAAATTGATTTCACACAAAAAGTGAATACTTTTTTAGTATAAGTTATGTTCTATGCAATATTTGTTATGTACTTAAACTAAAAATTATTTGTTGCCTGAGATTCAAATTTAATTGGCTGTATTTTATCTGATAACCCTATGTAGAGTAAATACTCAGCTTCACAAAATGTTACCCTGAGCTGGCTATTCCACCATTCTATAAAGCCACCTGCTCTGGATGATGGTGCATGTTAAATTTAATAAAATCTATACAATACATGCTCACTGTCTCAATTCTTTTACTGTAAAATGAAATATCGACCAAAGAATTTTACAATGAGAGAATAAGGCATTCAGTAAGTGGGTGGATGGGGATAAACTCAGAATTGTGAGCAGTCAAAAAAAGCGTTTTATTTGAGAATGTTTATTCCAGGAAAGGTAAATGACTTTCTTTTAAGGATGAATTGGGTTCAACATAATAAGTCCCTAGGCTGGCTGAGCTCCTGGGCTAAGGCTGCACATGAGCAGTTTAAGCAGGACCCAAAGGCACGTGTCAACTGGAAGAGTACGGCTCTGATGCAGCATCTATTCCTGTTGCACAGCTTCCTTTCCTTCAAGTAAATCCTACACCCTCATGAGTGGTTTCCTAGAAAATGTTCAGTGAATAATAATAATAATAATATAAAAAAATTAGCCAAGTTTGAGGACAGTGCTGTTCAGAAGTAGACTATTGTAACATCACAGCCCCACACAGGATTACCCTAAAGGACAGTGGGGAAGGGAAATCAGACCCACTGAATATCTCAGGCCCAGAATTAGAAGCAGTACTTCTAGTTGTCCTCCTCTTCTGGAGTAAAATGAGAAGTGAGAGCTATGGATCTACACTGATTAGTGGACAGTGGCTAACAATTTATCTAGAGGGCCAGGGACTTCAGATGAACAAGACCGTTGGTGAGGAGCTTACTATCAAGAAGGTGTGAGGAAGTATGTGGACGGTTCTTTGAGGAAGAAAGGTTGTAATGATCAGGCAGAGAAGGCGCTTGCTTTATGAATGCTAGTTAGCCTCTTTCCCATCACCCCTTAGTGCTTGCTTGAGCAAGGAAGAATAAAGTAACAAAAATGTAAGAATGAGGGATTATGTATGTTGTATTAGTTGGAGTAGGTTACACAGTGACAACAAATAGACCTCTAATTAACAATGGCCCAAACATAATGACAATGTATTTATTATGATTATTACCATACAAGACACATTTTTTCTGGTAGGTAGGTGGCCCATACCCATAAAAGACTTCCATGTTTACTGGAATGTCTGCTAACATTTTCTAGTGAATATGTAAGAGAATATGGTCAGGGCAGTTTATTGAAACAGCAACAGAATGCTATAGTTACCAAGCAAATAGAGAGAGAATTAAAATTTGCATAGAGTCCTGCAAAATTGTTATTCAGTAGGCGTGACACTTTGGAAATTATTTCTGACATATTTTGAGGCTTTTAATCTTTCCAAATATCCCACCAATGACAGTAGCATTTGAAAGTATTTCTAGAACACTAAGAAATTGACCATTATTGGTATAAGGGTGATTTGTTTACACAACCATCTTATCTGTTAGATTTTTCACTCCCTTAGGACAATGACCATTTTATTTGCCTTTGATTCCCAGTTTCTCAGATAGTGCCTACTAGAATAAAGTCACAATGACATTAGGTGAATCTGCCATAAAGGAATTTTGCATTCCTTTTGAAGAATGTAAATGCATGCAAATGCCAAATCATCAGACTGAGAAGGTTAGAACTAATATTAAAAACAGAATCCTGAAGTCTTGACTTCTGTGCTGTAAACACATGCCACAGAGGCAGTTCTGCATTTGCTTCTCAGTTGAGTTAAATCTGGGCAGGGTATAGGAAACTTTGCTTCCTGATGAATATTTAGTTCATGATGGGAAATCACTTCAGTCTCTGGATGGGGTGTATGAAGAGTAACATGGAAAACAAAGAAAATAAATAAATCTATTTCGTACAATCATCTTTTTATAAGGTGCAGAGAAAGTGCTCTAAACCACGCTGTATGGGAAACTGCTAAAAAAAAATAGAAAACAGAGCTTACTATATGCATTAGGCAAATTCAATTTGCACATAAATTAGAAACTTGAGCAGCAACAACTCTAAGAGTGGTGAAGAAAAGCTACTGTATCAGCAGGTTCACAATCTAGCCAGTTTGGTATCTTGACTGAGTTATAAATAATGAAACCTCAATCTGTTCTTCAAATATATTTTATGAATAGTTTAGAATTTTTAGAGCACGCGTCATAGGTTCAGAAATAAAGTCTAATTAACTAAAGGAGAATGTACTAGCATAAAAGCCTTCTGACTTCATAAAAATTCCTTCAGTGTGCTGATTAAAATGGGTCATGCTCACACCTAGAAAATATTGCTAATTTTTAGAGATGAATTTAGTTTCAGGTTAAGGTTTGTCATGAACTGCACATGCCATCTGGAGAAAGGCTTTGCTTTTATGGCTTTCATATGTCATGATCAATATTTTCATAGTCCTTGTTTATTTGTCAGAAGTACAGAGAAGATGAGTCATACTTTTCAAAAACAGATTCCACTTTCTTCTTTGATGTTATTTCTGAAAGAAATCTTGTATAAAGTGAGATTATAAAATGCCTATAGTTTATGAATAAAATCATAATTATTGTTTTAATCTGTTAAGAAAATAACACACACACACACACACACACACGCCCAAACTGAGAAACATAACATTTAGAATTCTCATAGGGAGAATGGTATGGAGATCAAACCATAGCAAAGCAAATGGCTTGCTACGGTTCTAAAGGAGTAGTAAATAGCATGAATCACATTTTATTTCTCAGTGGAATGTCTTCCATTGAGAAAAGTTTGACTTTCTATGCTGAGGAAAATGCTGGAAGAGGATTACAAAAATTTATCCCAGGCAAGATATAGATAATTCCAATGTAGTAGATATTAGCTGTTCTCTAAAATATATCCCCTCTTTTTCCTGGACACACAGCTAGGCTTTTCCTTAGCCCATCTTGCGGTTTGATGTGGGCATATGGCTTCATCTAACCAATGGAAGGTGAGTGATATCTGCAGGCAAGGTCCATGAACACTCTTATATGGGCTGCTCCTTGCTCTTTTCCTTCTGCCTGTAGGATGCAGATGACGATAAGACTGTAAGAGATCAAGGAGTCACAAGATGGAAAGATTATTGTTAAGTAAATTACCATGTGGAGGACAACTCCCTGTTGACAAAGAACATGTGTTTCTTGAATGACTGGGAAATGAGAAATAAATTTTATTGTGTTTGAGTTTCTCTCTCTCTCTCTCTGTCTCTCTCTCTATATATTCTATTAGTTTTAGTATTAGCCTATCCTAATATATCTGGTTATAATAATTTTCTTATATCTTAATTTATTGGGAGAAAAGGAATAAAAACAGATGGAATAAAGCCCTTATAGGCTGATATGTATCATGTGCTTGCTTATAAAGTAAACTCTGAAGGTTTCTTTGGGATTTCCCTACTTAATGCTTAATATAGGCAAATTTTGGCTTTGTTTGGGTAGATGATGAAGTTTGGAGCACTGGGAGATTATAATATGCTGTGGAACACAAGGTGACTTAGTAGGGATGGTATCTAGATTCCTCCATCCTAGTATTCTATTTTATTTCCTAGGATGTCCAGGTTTTGAAAGCTTTGGCTCTGTCTTACTATAATGTAAAGACCCATTACAAAAGCAACAAGGAAAACAGTTTCTCTTTTGTAGAAAACTCTTACACATCTCTATTTGTATGCAATGTTTTTGTTTCCATGTATTTTGTGTTGCTGTCACTGATATGCTAATGATATGCTATTGCTATCTGGAATGCATTCAGCTACACACCACTGATTTCATTTTTGTGCAGAGAAGCAAAAACCTGAGACTTTAGCAATGATTACAATCTTCTGCTCAGTGAAGAAAGGCTGGGAGGCACAGATTTAGATACATATATACCGGAAAAAAAAAAGATGGTGATAATCTTATTAACCTTGAATTTTTCCATCTCCTTTGAGTTTTTATGTTGCAGAGTGAGATTTCTGGCAGGTGGTGGCCAAATTTTAATTTTGTTGTTGATTTATCACTCTCAATACTCTTTCAACTCAATTTATCAACTCAATACTCTTTCAGGAAAAAAAGGGGTAGGGGACTGCTTATATGGAAACAAATCAGAAACTCAATTTCCAAAAGCAATTTTTAAAAATTAGTGTGCTATTAACAAAAATAGAAATTATTCTGTATGTTTTTAATATTTGTTAAAGAATTAAAATTCATGACCATATGATGGAAATATACATGTATGCATGTTTGTATGTGTGTGTATATATATATATTTTAATATTTAACTTTTTAAACAATACCCAAGGAAATTTTCTTATTTTTGAAGAACAAGACACTACAGATATGCATGTGTTTCAGTAATTATTCCTGAAGAAGCAGCGGAAAATGTTTTTCTGTCAATTTAAGAAACATTTAATGAGAGCCAACTACATGCCTAAAAGGCAGAGTGCTAGCTGGTGGAAAAATAGGTATGAATTAGACATCTAGAGAAGTTCCCTTTGACAAGTCAAAAGTGAATGTTAACTGGCAATATACTTTCTATCTTACAAGGGACAAGTGATCCCTTTCCTGGGATATTGCTTACACATCAGCTAAACAGAATATCAAATTTCCTTCTATTGGGAAGCTGTGTAAACCTTGGCTTTGGAATTAGAAACTTGGGTTCAAATTCTTGGTTTCAGTAGACATATCTCTGTTTTGGGCAAGTTCTGTTTAGGCATGTTACTTAACCTCACTCTGTCTTAGTTTCCTCATCTGAAAATGTATACAACAGGAGAACTTAATATAAGTCAATGACTTAGCAAGTGCTGTATTCATGCTAAGTTATCAAAAATAGTGGTGCTTTAAGGAAGAAGGAATATTATCTACAATTAATTTTGGAGCATTGTGCAAATAACTGAACAATTAACTTGTTTCTAGTTTAAATTGTACCTATTGCATTTTCAACATATATAATTTTATCTACTACCCAAGGACCTCCTTTGAGGTCAAAGAGCTCACCTTTCCAGAGGAAGAAGTTGAGTTTTAGAGGGGTTGAAAGATTCACTCAAGCTCATGGAACCAGTAAGTGGCAGAAATTGATTGGAATTTTGATCCAAATATGTGTGATTCCGCCACACCCTACAGTCTTCCTAAAAAGTTAAATTGCAAAGCAATGGTAAAGGTTATCAGGAGTAAAAATACTCATACAAGTAGGTCTTAGAAAAAACACAAATACTAAAGAACTATCCAAGTCAAGCTCAAAATTATCTCATCTTTAAACTTAGATTCTTTAAATGTCAGTTTCCACTTAAGAACCATTGTTGGGTATGTTCCCAGGCAAGCAGAGCCGAAGAGTTAGAATTGCTTTGAAAGTGTGTGTACAGCCCAACCTGTTCTATTGTGTGGGGTGGTCCTGGGTAGAGCCTTCCTCTAATCTTTGATAGTACATGTATATAGCATGATGCAAACAATATAAGCCACTATTCTCAGTTGCCCTGTGCTTAAGTGTCTGGCTGAACAATGGATTAATCCAACTACCTACAGTTTATGTATGTGTTGCTGTGTGAGTCCTAGAGTAGAAGGAGGGGTAGCAGTGGGTTGAGTAAGGACCATGGCTATTATTCTGCCTAGGAAGCAATGACATCTTTTGGGTGATGTACAGGCAGCTTTACCTATATGATCAGAAAATCTTATTTTCCTTCTTATCTTCCATTCTTTCCTAATCACCAATCCAATCCCCCCACCATTTTATTTTCAACTGATAAAAACCCGCTTATTCCCTCTATGACAGAAAGTGTTTTTGTGTCGTTAATAAAGAGGGCGAATTATTGCTTAAGGGGTGGTTTTCTGGTTGAGAAAGAGAGCTAACACTCAGTTGAGATATAGTAGTAATTGAGTGGAGCATGATGTATTAGTTACTTACTACTAGAGATTTTAATAATATTTAAAGGCCTTCTGAATATTTAATAGGGAAACAAGTTTCCTGTGTACTCCCTAAATTCATTGAAATTCAGAAAAACAAAGATGAGAGTATCTAACAATTGTCTAAAAGGGATTACTAGATCTTTTCTAAAGGATATTTTGGGATCCTTAAACCTTGAAAGTGGCTCTTATGTTTTACAAGGCAGCCTCTCACCAGTTATTTACCTCAAATTAGAGATTTCTTAAAATTCTTTGTAAAATTGGACAGGTGCAGGTTGAGACAAGTGGCATTTAGCAATTTGACTGTGGAGCACATTTTCCAAGACTAAAAATGATGGCAAATGTGTATACATAATGCTTTTGAGCAGTGCTGTCCGACTGAGCTTTCTGAGATGAAGAAAATAGTCCATATCTACATTGTCCAATATGGCAGCCACTGGGCATATTGACCACTTGAAACAGAACTAGTATGATTATAATTAAACTTAAATATATAGCTAGTAGCTACTGTATTGGATAGTGTAGCTTTAGAGAGATTACTGATGTTAGTTTGTCATTGCTGTTTAGTGATTTCAAGAGATAATAAGATTGTGGTAATAGGGCTCTAAACTCTAGCAGATTGTGGCAGCAGCCATTTCAGCTTGCAGCTTGCAGTACTTACTTTACAGATTTCCTTTTAGATTGAAACTTCTTAATAATTCCAAAGTAGAAAAAGAAAGTGTTCTTTGTTTAAATATGGCCATTTAAGAAAATTGTTGCTACCATTTCCTGGTTGATTTAAATACTTTAACCTATCATTCATTTCTTTTCACGGATAAATTTGTTTTTAGATTTCTATCCAATGATGGTAAGTCATGCCTCACAGGTCTGACAGGTTTCACATGAGAGCATGTGGACATATTTATTGGCTACCAATGGGTATAATAAAATGGGCAAAATGAACAAAGGATAAGGTAGTTCATGCAGCATGTAGTCCCATTATTTTGCAATATAAAGAACCCTCATCTTATTGCAGATCAAAAAGCATTTCACAAATTCCCCAAACAAACATAAATAAGAGAAGAAACATAAAACTATATAACCCCATGAAATAATGTTCAGCAGCAGTGGGAAATGTAATGGTTCAGCATTAAGTCATTAGGTTGAACAGAATCAGTGCATGAAGAAGTCAAAAGTTATAAGAAACCAATCATCTGCCTCTACTTGTAATTTTCTTTCATTCCTATATTGAGAGACTTGTCTGCCCAAGAAGCAGCAAACTGCACGTGTCCTGGATGTGACAGAGACACCAAAGCGGCATGTGAGAAATACGCCTGTCTCACTGCTTGAAGGAATTCCTGTTTCAAAGGGAGTTTGCGCCTGAATCACCATTCACAATGTAAGATGAATAAAGGATGAAAAATCAAGGGCAACAAAGTTCTTTGAAATGGACTAATCTATACGCAGGTGTGAATCTATATCCAGTAAAAAATTAAATAACAAAAACAACACACACATACACTCACATTCTAAGAAGTGTGAAATGAAATTTCTGAGTGTACTCAGAAAAGCAGTTTTTAGACTTCTCTGAAGTGATAATTGAATCTAATGTTACAATCAAAAAAATAAAGTCTGGGACAACTGTTTTCATATCTTGAACAGAAGGTCATTAGTTGATTTCCCCCAATAAGACTTTTCTGAAGTCTCTCTTAAAGGTAATTGGCAATAAATCATAAATAAGTGGAATAAATAAGAACATGCTATTTGAAATGGAAAATGGAAAGAAATACCTGATAATGCAGTTCGTAATCTGTTTTTGCTTGAAATCTCTAGATAATCACTCATTTCTTTCATTGCATTCTGCCGTACACACATAACAACATCATATTAAAGTTATAGCTAACCCAGTGGGTATAGTTGTGGGAAGTAATATCTTAATATAGGAAACAATTTTATCTTTTATTTTCATTGCTGTTTCTTTGTCATTTTTATTTGACAGTTTTCCTTGACAAAAACTATTTTTAGTGACTACTGGTCTCTAATTTTATCAAACATTTTATAAGAAGAATGCAGAAAATTGGGCAGAAGCCATTACTTTATGAAGTAAGCTTATTTCTGCTATAAGCTATAGGAAATAAGGCTAGAGAGATATGCTGTGAATTATTATTCTTTTACTATGGTAAAAAACACATAACATAAAATTTACCATCTTAATGATTTTTAAGTGTACAAGGCAGTAGTGTTAAGTATATTCACGTTGCTGTGCAACAGATCTCCAGAATCTTCTCATCTTGAAATACTGAAACTCTATACTCATTAAACATCAATTTACCCCTCTCCTCTCCTCCAGTCCTTAGCAACCACCTTTCTGCTCTCTGTTTCTATGATTTTGAGCACTTTAGATAATTCATATGCATAGAATCATACAGTATTTGTCCTTCTGTGACTGGCTTATTTCACTTACATATGTCCTCAAGCTTCATCTACATTATAGCATATGACAGAATTCCCCTTTTTAATGCTGCATAATATTCCATTGCATGTATATACCACATTTTTTATCCATTTATCTACTGAGGGACGGTTGGGTTGCCTCCATCCCTTGAGTATTGTGAATAATGCTTCAGTGAACATGGATATGCAAATAAATCTTGGAGATCCTGCTTTGAATTCTTTTGAATTCAAAATATGTACCCAGAACTGGGATTGCTGGATCTTATGGTAATTCTATGCTTAATTTTTTGAGAAACTTACATACTGTTTTCCATAATGGCTGTACTATTTTACATTTCCATCAACAGTGCATAAGGGGTTGTAATTTCTCCACATTCTCACCAACATTTGTTATTTTCTGGTCATTTGATAGTGACAATTCTAACTGGCATGAGGTCATATCTCATTGTGGTTTTTATTTGCATTTCTCTAAGGATTAGTGATGTTGAGCATCTTTTCATAGGCTTGTTGGCCATTTGCATATCTTCTTTAGAGAATTGTCTATTCAAGTCCATTACTCACTTTTTAATCAGGTTATTTGGGGTTTTCTTGTTATTGAATTGTTGGGTTCCTTGTATGTTCTGGATATTAACCCCTTATCAGATATGTAATTTGGAAATAATTTTTCCCATTACATAGGTTGCTTTTTCGCTCTGCTTATTGTTCCCTCGGATGAGCAGGAGTTTTTAGTTTGATGTAGTTCATTTATCTATTTTTTATTTTGCTGTCTATGATTCTGGCATCATATCCAATAAATCACTATCAAATCCAATGTCTCGAGACTTTTTGCCTACTCTTTCTTCTAGAAGTTTTATAGCTTTAGGTCTTACATTTAATCTATTTTGAGTTAAATTTTGTATATGGGGTTAGGTAAGAGTCCAAATTTGTTCTTTTATATGTGAATATCCATTTTTCCCAACACCATTTGTTGAAGAGACTGTCCTTTCCCCATTGCATAGTCTTGGCATCCTTGTTGAAAACCATTTGGCCATGTCTGCAAGGGTTTATTTCTGGCCTTCTACTCTGTTCCATTGATCTAGATATTTGTCTCTATGCCAGTACCACAACATCTGGATTACTGTGGCTTTGTAGTATATTTTGAAATCACAAAGTGTGAGGCTTTCAACGTTTCTTTGTTTTATAGATTGTTTTGGCTATTTGGGATCCCTTGAAAATCTATATGAATTTTAGGGTTTTTATTCTACTTTTGCACAAAGTGCTATTGGGATTTTTATAGGGATTACATTGAATCTGTGGATTGCTTTCGATTGTATGGACCTTTAAACAATATGAAGTCTTCCACTCTGTGAGCATGGGATATATTTTTCATTTATTTGTTGTTTCTTCTTTGATTTATTTTAGGAATGGTTTATAGTTTTCAATGCACAATTAATGTACTCCTTTGGTTAAATTTATTCCTAAGTTTTTATCTTTTTTGATGCTGTAATAAATGCGATTGTTTTCTCTATTTCTTTTTAGGATCGGTTTTCTTCTGAACTCTTAAAAAGGTAACTTAATGTTCTAATATGAAACAAGCAATTGACCATCTTAAGTTCTTCAACAAGGCAAGATGTCAGAACAAAGAGCATTATTTTATTACCAGTGCTGCTCCTAGAGTACTGGATATTCTGATTTAAATGTAGAAAAAATATTTTAAAAAATATTTCATGGTGGTTGTTGCATATTGGAAGACAAACATGATTATCCTTTTCAGTGAAAACTGTATTAGGAATCAGAAATTGATTAAAAATTGTTTTTCATCATAATCTGGTGAAAATCATAGACTTTCTGGAAAGCATGATACTGAATGAATCATGCTACATTAATAACAATTATAAATTAATATGTAAAATGGTACAAAATATAGTATATACTTTGCATTCATGCTGTATCTACTCATACCAAACTGTGATGTTAATTTGTTTTTCTGAATTTAAATGGCAAGCTACCATTAAAGACATAAAGAAATTTCCAACAATAAAAATAGCCTGGTATTTTATTCATTTAATGACATAAGGATGGTCTCTGACTTAACAATGTTTTGACTTATGATTTTTGACTTTATGATGATGCAAAAGCAATAGGCATTCAGTGGAAACTGTATTTCAAATTTTTAATTTTGATCTTTTTTCAGGCTAGCAATATGCCCTAAGATGCTCTGACACAATACTGGGCAGTAGCGGTGAGCCACAGCTCCATTAGTCACATGACCCTGAGAATAAACAACCAATATTCTACAGTGTACTGTGTTGCCAGATGATTTTGCCCATCTTTAGGCTAATATAACATTCTGAGTACATTTAAGGTAGGTTAGCCTGAGCTAGGATGTTCAGTAGGTTAGGAATATTAAGTGCATTTTTACTTGAGATATTTTGAATTTATGATGCGTTTATTAGGATATAACCCCATTGTAAGTCAAGAAGCATCTGTAGATTCTTCTTGATTTTTTGCTACCAAAAAAGATATACCAAGTACCTGCTTTAGTGCACCTTGTTCACTAGTGTAGGCAGAAACAGAAAACAAATCAGCAAATTATCTGAATAAGACAATTTTAAATTATAAATTCCATGACAAAAATAATGTAGAGAGATGGGTTAGAGAGAGACTGCTGGAGTGGAGGGCAATTGGTTTGGGTGGGTAGAAACAGTTTTTCTGAAGACAGAACATTCTAGAGGAGATGAGAAGAAAAAGAAAAAAAATGGCCGTGTCAAGATTTGGGGACAGGATGCACCTGCATAGGGGAACGAATGAGTTCAAATGTCTTGGCATCAATGACCTTGGCATGTTCAATACAAATGAATTCAGTGTCGCTGGAGTTGAGCAAGGAAAAAGAACGGTAAGAGTTGAGATCAGAGTGATAAGCGGGGTCAGTTTATGCAGGGCTTTGTAGACCATGGTGAGCAGTTCAAATTTTAAGTGTAATCAGAACCCAATGGAGAGTTTTTATTTTTTTTTATGTCAGCAAATTATGGGGGTACAAATTTTAAGGTTTCAAATAATGCCCTTGCCCCCTCTCCCCCCATAAGTCTGAGCTTCAAGCGTGACCATCTCTCAGATGGTGCACGTCTCACTCATTATGTATGTATATACCCGCCCCCCCTCCCACCCGCCCAGTACCCCTTAGGTGCTGCTCAGTTAATACCAGTTTGTTGGTGAGTATATGTGGTGCTTGTTTTTCCATTCTTGGGATACTTCACTTAGAGAGTTTTAAGCCCTTCCATGGAAATGAAATGATAGGAGCTATATATTCAAAAGGTAGTTTTGACTGTGGAACAGAGAATGAAGGCAGGGACATATAGTGGATGCAGTAGGAGCTGAAAGTGGCTTAGATGAGGCTAGGCTTCTGCTTTGGGTCCATAGATCTTACAAGGTGGCAGGTTGCCCAAATAACATACAGCAAAATCAATGAATGGAAAAAGCAAGGAGCATATGTGATTTATTGAGCATACCAGTGCTTTACTAAATTAATTTCATGACTTCCCTTTGAGTTAAACTTTTGGATATTCCATCCTATCCCAAAGGTGATATATTAATAAAAATAATTATCAAATTTGTGTTTATAAGAAAATATGAGAAGAAAAACCCATTTAAAACAGACAAACTAAAAAGACTTCTACTTTGTGGGTAGGTGAGTTATGTTTTTCATGTAAAATGACTGAAAAGTATATTTTTACAAGAAATTGATTTAATTGAAATTATTGTTAGGCACTGTAAATATGTTTGGTTCATGCCACAGTTCCCAGGAATTTATAAATGGGTTCAGAATGTTGTTCAGGCACCAGAAAATAAACCTCCAAGCTATTTACTACCTCCATGATATATAAAGTTTGCAGTTTTGATTTTGTGTGATTATGTTCAGCAATGGTGACCTTTAGAGGCAACAATATTGAAGTGTAATGAGGAGATGTTTGATCACTGGTATACAATGAAGAGTTGGTGCTACTTCTCCATTTCTTCCTGGAATTCGTGAAATTCAACTGACAGGCTTTAACCTTTAGACTGCTGAAGTTATAAAATGTATAGGGATTTAGGCTGTTTATACAACACGTTAGATATATGAAATTTTTAGACACTGCAGCTTCCTTTATCATCAGGTAAAATGATTTTGTATATTTAATAATATGAGTCACTGGTAACCATGACAGGCTGCTCTCAGGTATATCCCAAAGTATATGAAAGTAGGTTGATGAAAATAGAAGTGAGGCCATCAAGACAAATAAATAGGAAGTGGGCATTCTCCCCAGACCATGCATTTTCAAAATAGACGTATAAGGCTCCTCTACTTCTGTTTCCTTTTCTTCCAGGGCAGCACAGAAACTAGTATGAGATAATCTGTGTGTCTTGCTTGCTTGTTAAAAATTTCATTGAAATCAAGAATGTTTTAAATAAAGCAAGGTAAGGGTGAGGTGCTGATGGATTAGAGGCTGTGCTCATCATATGGAATTGCATTTGGAGGTGTAACTGGTGGTGAGAATGTTGGTAAAGGAGAAGGGAGAACTGTGAGAACAGAAGCTCAAGATCTGTGGCCCCAATAAGGTTTGGAATGGTTCATAACAGGGCAAGCAGTGTGTAAGGAATTATTCCTAACTCTTGTTCAGAATTCATTTTACTAAATCACTCATTTCTTCTCTGATGCTACTGAATAATCGACAATGTAACCAGCCCGTCCTGAGTAACTGTAGGAATTTGATTCTCTCGTTAGGAATTTATAGAGTACAATCGTCCCTCAGTATTTGTAGGGGATTGGTTCCAGGACCTACCCTGGATACCAAAATCCTCAGATGCTGAAGTGCCTGATATAAAATGATGTAGTATTTGCCTATACCCTACACACATCCTCCTGTATGCTTTAAATCATCTCTAGGTTACTTATAATAGCGAATACAATGTAAATACTATGTAAATAGTTGTTATATTGTATTGTTTAGGGAGTCATGACAAGAAAAAAAAAGTCCATTCAAGTTCAGTACAGGTACAATTTTTTAAAAAAATATTTTCAATTTGCAGCTGGTTGAACCACAATAGAACCCACTGATATGGAGGGCCAACTGTGTAGGACAAGTGTGTTCCATTTCTAAGTAAGTTCGTGATTAGAAGCATATGTTTTAGTAATAGGAAATTAATCTGTAGAGGGGAAAAAACTTATCCTAGGTGTTAGTTTAAAGACACACATATAAAGCTGAGCACTGTGGCTCATACCTGTAGTCCCAGCTACCTGGGAGGCTGAGGCATGAGGATTGTTTGAGCCCAGGAGTTTGAGGCTGTAGTGAGCTATGATTGTGCCACTGTACTCCAGCCTTGGTGACAGAGACTATGTTTCCAAAAAAAGTTTTGAAAACCCACACATACATATAAAAGAAACAAATGATTAGAGAATTAAATACAGAAACTATTTCTGGGCATTCACTGAAGTAAGAAGTTTCCACCAAAATGGAATGTTCATGCTTCTTGCCTAGTTAATAGTAATAAAACAGGTTTGTTAAATGCCAAGTTACATGTGACAATTCCAGATATGAGTCAACTAGCATGATCATTGGCTTCTACAAACTGGTTCTTCTGAGCACAAATTAAAGTCATAGTTACTTCATAATTACATAAAAGAGATGGGGAAATGTCAAAATTATATTCAATGCTAGTGAGAACAGGAGCAGATCTAAGGGCTTCCATGTGGTATGACAATATCACAAGGCCTGACTCAAGGTGATACTCTTAGAATCTGTTGAAGAAGGGCAAGCAAAATGGCATCGCAGGATCCTGAAACCCATTCCATGACACTTTGACATGATAAAAGTGTTCAAACATAGTCTCTTTGGAGCTTCAATTTCTGAGCCTTTTATAATATCACTAGAAATCATTTTATACTTTCACATTTTTGTGATCTAAGTGAGATATAACCTATAAGTGTTAAAAGTCACATCATTACTATTTTAGAGTTCAGTGGTTTATTTTATTTATAATCATGGCAGGTGAAATAATCTTGTTCTTTTCTTATTTTTAATTAATATTTATGGAGTACTTAGTATGTACCAAGCACTATACATACATTATTTCATTTCATCCTCACATTAGCCAATGAGATATGTTCTTTTATTATTTCACTTTATAGATGAGGAAACTGAGGAATTTAGAGATTAAATATATACGACAGGTCATCAGGCTTGTGTGTGGTAGTGAAGGGATTTTTACTCAGGCTGTCTGACTTCAGTGCTTGTATTCTTAGCCACTATGCATATTACTAAGAAGGTAATTATTAATAAGTAATGTATTAGCTTGGGTTGCTATAACAAAATGCCACATACTGGGTAGCTTAAACAAAAGTTTATTTGCTCACAGTTCTGGAGACAAGAAATCCAAGACCAAGTTGCCATCAGGGCTCGTGCCTGGTGAGGGCTCTTCCCTTGGGTTGAAGAAGGCTGCCTCCCCACTGTGTGCTCACATGTGGTATTCTTTGTGCAAGGAGAGAGAGCGAGTGAAGTCTCTGGTGTCTCTTCTTACAAGGACACTACTCCTACTGAACCAGGGCCCTACCCTTATGACCTTATTTAACCTTAATTAAGGTCACATCTCAAAATGTAGCCGCGTTGGAAATTAGGGCTTCAATGTGTGAATTTTGGGAAGGACACAAAAACTCAGTTGATCACAAATAATATCTCCTTAATTTTCATAAAAGAGCTATTCTCCAAATTATTACATCTTGGTCTATTGTATAAGGTGGCCATTTGCCCACTGTTTTTTTTCCCCTTACACTCACGTGGAGGCTGCTTCTAACTTTTATCCAACCTTTGCTTCCAGAGGGCATCTCCACTGTCCTGGGCTCAGGGCCCCACCGGCTGATTGCTGGGGTGACTATGACCATTTGATCTTCTTCTCAACCAGTCCAGCTCCATATGTCTCTCCCTGCATGGAGCAGGAGGAGATGTGGACCCCTCAAGGACTCTTTTCACCTATTTTCCTGTATCTTTCACTTCTTATAATTTTGATACTTCTACTTTGGATAGTTTCTGATATGTACTCAACACTAACCCATTTTCACTTTCCTTGTGCCCCTTTCTGTCTATTTATTTATTTTTATTTCAGCATATTACAGAAGTACAAATGTTTAGGTTACAGATATTGCCTTAGCCCCACCGGAGCTTCAAGCGTGTCCATGCCCCAGACAGTGCACACCACACACATTAGGTGTGTATCTGTCACATTATCCCTCAGCTTATTTCAATCAAGACAGCCTATTAGTTGAAAAAAAGGTGCCAGAATCTATAAAAAATAGGTCTAAAAATAAAACTATTTAGTGCTTTTAATAGCTAGTTAGAAAAAGTAATTCTTCATCAATTGAAAATGAGTAATCATTTTCTTAGGATATTAATTTGTAGAAACTAAGATTTTTTCTTTTATATATATCAACAAAAGATATAAACATATATATATCTTTATATAGATTAAATGTTTTTGAATTTTATATAGTATCTTTGTTAAATTAAGAAAAGAGCTATAACCATGACATGGTAGCCATTTTATATAAACTCTTCTAAATCATTTTTAGGGATTTAAAGAATTGAGCAAAGATGCTATTTCATGGGTATGTTGTTGTCATTCATCAGAAAAGTAAATGAAAGGTATAAAAGAAAGTGAATACAGAAAATGTATTAATTACAGCTTTTGTTGTCCAAAGATTATATCCTTGAGTTTTTTGGTTGACCTTCATTACCACTTGAAAATCTCCATGTTCAATAAAAAGAATAATAACCAGTGTGCTTAAATGCAGACATGATTTAACTGCTTCAACTGTGCTTTGTTATTTTATAGATAAATATGTTTTAATGGCAGTGCA
>VBSM01001562.1:5893473-5917669 GCA_008086735.1 Cheirogaleus medius
GTTTTGAAAAGACGTTCAATAATTCTTTGTTAAATTGAACTGAATCATTTATCCTATATAACCTTTCCTCTCAGGCCATTTTCCCACCTCTCTTTACTCCACTGACCATTTATATCTTTATTTGAAGGGAGGGTTGCTTTATGATTCTTCTATGATATAGTTCTATCTCTGGATCATGCTGTGTTTAGGAAAAGCTACCACTAAAACCAATGCATCGTGATCAAATTTTTATTAACTACAACTCCTTGAACCTCTTTAATAATTCTGTGTCTTATACGGTTTGTTTTTCACTACTTTTAGGCTGTGGAAATATTCCCAATAAGCTTTATTCTATTGGGCACAGTTTTGAACACTTTCTCAAGGAGTTAAAATAATACCCCTCTCAATTTGTGTCATTTGCCAATTTAATGAGCCTACCTACTCTTCTTCCACCCAGTTAATTGGTAAAGATGTTAAAGTAGGTGAATCATTGATTGCCTGGGCATAGTCTTCCATGACATTTCTGTACTGTCCTTGAAGTTGTAGAATCAGGATCACATTTTTAAAGGTAATTTTGTGAGACTGTGATCAAGCTTAATAGATTTATGCACATTACTTTATACCACCAGTTTTGTCCCACAAAATTACTGGAATCAACAGTTTAGTCTGTTCTTTGTTGCTCTTTGTGGCATTGTATTGCTCTTGTGGGGGTTTAATATAGGCTTTAAAAATTTGTGGCTGTGTATTAGATAAAAATTTAGGGAGGTTCTCTATTTTCCTATACTAAGATACAGAATTTCTTTTTTAATTTCAGTGATTCTTAACCCGTGAGTATTCAAAGATAGAAGCTTATGTAAAACTGCCGTCTGGTTTTTAATAGTGTTGGATAAAATCCAGTAGACTTTATATATTTAATGCACACAGACTATTTTAATAGATAAGTTTGTTTCCTACCTCTGAGTTTCCTGCCTTGAATTTTGTATTCACTGTATTTGTAAAGATGGAGGTGAAAGAAGCTTTATAGCCTTTTTTTTTTTTTTTGGTGCCATCTATTATCAACCTCTTTTACCCATTTAATAAAGGAGACACATTTTCTTTCATTTTTTTCCATTTTCCTCTTTAAACCTCCAACTTCACTTGACCCTGCCATAAAGTCCTAGAAAAAGTATATAGAGGTTTGAAAGGCAAGCAGTTTTTACAGCATTCTAATACATTTCAATTTTGTAGCACAATGAATACTGACAGTATAATAGAGACTTTAAAAACAAAGGTAAAGCAAACTATGAATGCTGTAAGATTTTTAATTTTTCTAAACTCAGCAGGTGTAAGGAAGCATTTTCTTGCATATTAGGCCTATCAAGTCATTATAAAATTGAAGAATTTAATCTGCCTGCATAATACTTTGAATTCACATCAGATTTTTAAAATGCTACTTAAAAATCTGATTTTTAAAATAAAATACTGTAGCAGACATTTATGTTTCTTATAGACATCTATATATTTAAGTAATATGCTTTAGACTAGTAAGATTTATTAAAAAATCTGACTGCAACTTATAAAGTTAATTTTTTTTTTCAATGGCTATAATAAACTTACCAGATCAAAAAACTGCATCCTTTTATTGTAATAACTGTCACCTGGGTTAAGAATTATGCTTAGTTTAAAAAATGCAAACAATACTACTACTTCTAAATTTATTTTGTTAATGAAGCCACTACATAAATTTAGCACTTTTTTTTTATTAATTGCTCACACTGAAAAGGGCTAAATTCAGAATAACTCTCTGTTTCAAAGACCTAATTGCCAAGGACCTAGCCTTAATATTAACTAGGATAATTATTATGCAAAGCATACCCACCCAGAATGTTTGCATAGCTATCACAAGCGCTTTCATAAATGATGCTTTAATTAGTCTTAATTAGAATTTGTTTAAGTCAGCAGGGAATGCAGGGCCCGTGAAATGATGTATGTAATAAGCATCAGGCTCACTTTTTACTTGGGGAATAGAGCTGACAAAATCACATCACGTTAAATTGATTCAGTCAGAATTAAAATTCTTATGGTATTAATTAAATGGAGGATCTCATTAGCAGGCTGCAGGGTGACGGAACGACTCTTTGGCGACCAGATGTGAGGGAAGAAGCATGGAAGGAGAGCACCATTAGACCAAAAAGTCATCTTCTCTTAGATATAGACATGATGACATTCAGCTTGGTCCAAAGTCGTCCAACTATAAATATTATTAAGATACCAGGAACTCAGACCAATTTTTTTTTTTTTTAGGTCATTTGACTTCTTCAAGCTTCTGCACCACTGTAAAAAATTCTGAGTATTCAGAAACATTTTTATTTGATAGACCAACTCAGTAAACTTGGGAACCAATAAATAATTAAAATGTATACATATTTTTAATGGATGTGAAATTCATTGAGAAATTATACCTGAGGTTCTTTCTTCATTTCTTATCTACATTTCTTCTCATGATCTTCTCTTGATTTCAAAGATTACAGAAAAACATAACTTCTCTTTAGTCAGAAAAATAATAGGGTCTCCATTAATGTATTCACAGAGCCACTGGTGATTTTTCTTCTTCCTACTGTTTGGTAAGGAAAAAAGGCACACTTTTTGTTATTTATAAAACAGTTTGAGTTTGCAAGTCTAGTCATGGATGGATGGTATTTACTTCCAATTAACATATGTTTTGTGAATGGCAAGGGGCATATTTGGTGGCTATGTACATTTTTGGTCAATATTAACAATTTAAGGCTTAGGCTTCATACCTTCCAGCATTTGTAAAAATGAATATTTTTCTTATAAATGCTGAATGAGTAGAAAAATATGAAGGCTAAACCTTCCTATTAAAAGACACTAAGTTAAACAGCTGATATTTAACCATGGAGGAAGTGAGTCTTATTTTCCATAGGAAAACATAAGCTTTTGGAACACATAGCCAAATCTTAAAAAACACACCAAAAAACCCCAAAACAGAAAGTTAATTTAATAGTTGGAGGAATTTAAAAGTTGTCTCTACTTACAATGTGTCATAAATGTGTCATAAATAAGTAAATTAGTAAATAAAAGTCCAATATCTACTGTAGGCTACCATATATTTGGAAAAATTTCCTTGGGTTTTATGGATAGTAGATTACTTATGGATAGTAGATAGTAAATTACCATATTTTAATTATGAAAAATGTAAACTACTTCTTAGGAAGAGATATGTCCTTGCTTCCAGATGTGACTCAGTTTTAAACTCAGTTTCAGTCTCAAACATCAGTTTCATCTCTCTACTAATTTTTATTTTTATGGAAGTAATTTCATGTTATGTCATTTCCTGTTCCATTTATACTTTTTATCCTCAAAATGAGGTATCAAGATTTAAAGACACAATACAGGTTGTTAAAAAAAAAACAGCTTAACACTGTCTCATTCCACTTTGAAGTGTTTTGTATGTTTTATATTTTGACTGACTATTTCACCCATTTCTGACAGGTTGCTGAGAGTTTAAGTAAGACATAACAACAATGACCAGGCATTCAAATCTCAAGAACACTTAAAAAAGTCAAAACACTCTATGCCAATGCCTTTTCAGCAGAATGTAACATATGAACATACACTTCTGTAGCCATTCACTTTTTAAAACCTCGCTCTTGAATTGGTTTAACGAGGACAAAAATTGATCTAACATTGGGCCATTTCCTTGACAACATGAAGCAAGAAAATGCAAGTTCATTCTGAGTTGATCCTTTTTGCAAAGATGCTGTTATGCAGAATAAACATGGAGTGCAGTTCTTCTTTAACATTTTCAAACACAAAGTCAAGTGGCTTGTTCTTCAACGGTGTTATGTAGCATATGCCAGATAAACCAACAACCATACTGGTGACAGGGCATTTTGCATATCAGTAACTGAGTAAACACACATACTAAGATGATCTGCAAATGGTCAGCCTTGAAATGAATTCTGTGTTGGATTCTAGGAATTTATATGAGGTCTGCTTGCTTTAACATTCTTCTATAGACTTATTTTGGGCTTTAATTTTTTTTAAGATGTCCAAAATGATAATCCTAGTTTGGTGCCACAATCAGTCATGAGTGGAAAAAAAACCCCAACACATCCTATTTAGGAAACTGGCTTTCTCGTGGCTATTTTTCTTCTTGAAAAAAACATATTTGTTTTATAACTATGCCTGGAGCCAACTCCTGTTTTCCTTGCCTTTAGCAACAGACAAACCTCTACTGAGGCTTTTTACAGCCTACAGGAATATAGTAAAAAGGTTACATAAACATTCAGAAAAATAAATTAATAACCCCAAACCTTCAAAATATACTGAAGAGGGACAGGCTATGTGTAATGCAATTGTTTCGATTTAGGTAAAGCCTGTCATCCAATATTCAATTCTATTTGTAAAATTAATAGCTCTTCCATGAATTGAATGAATTTAAATTTAGAAACTTCTCCTTGCTACCTCTTGAGAGGTGAAGGGTAAAGGATTTAGAAAGATAGAGGCACACATTTGCATACTGGCTCCTCCACTTACTAGCTTTGAGACATTTTGGAGATCATGAAAACTTTGCCCTACATGAAGAAAGAATGCTTATACTATCCCTTAAACTGTACTCCATGAGGGCAGGGACTAAATATGTGTATCTTTGCCAGAGCCCCAAATATAATCTCATTCAATAAATTTTTATTGAATAAATGAGAATAAATCAAATTACCTTATGTATGTCATGATAAAAAAAATAAGGGTTTATTTTTAGCAGCTCCCAGATCATTCTTGAGAGCAGCGTGTGGTAGAGGAGAAGAGAAGAGAAACACAAGGCACTCACACAATAAGAATTTTTTTTCCAGCAATGGGAGGACCAAAAAAATCATACCAAGAGTGGATCCAGAAACCTGGAGAGACATGTTGCTTGCTGTAGAATTTTGTCTAACTTAGGCTAGGAACAGCATCAAAACTCCTGTTATAATATGAAAAAACAATGGAAAATTTGAAATTTTGAGAAATTTGTCTTGTTCATGGAACAAATTTAGGAGTATTTAATTCATTCAAACATTCTCTTCAAAACTTTCCTTGATATAAATATAATCTTTTAAGATGACATGGCTAAATTCCTTTTCCACAGTAAATTAAATTATAAGACCAAATAAAGACCAGACAAAATGATTTTTAGAAAGCCAGGAGGGGGGAAAAATCATGCATGTCTGATTTTTTAAATTATGGCAAATAAGAGCGGGAAGGAGCATTTTGGTTTGGTGGATTAATGCTAAATCAGAAATCATGACGTTGTCTATGTAACCCTAGGTTAAGTCTCATTTGCGACCCCTTCCACTGCTATTAAATGGTCAGGAACAACCCTTGTGCCTGAACTCCTAGGGATGTTATAAGAGTAATATGGTGAGACTTTAAATGGCATTTATGTTCTTAGGATAAAGGCCAAAGAAGGCCAGGAACACAAACAATCTGTATAAGAGCCTAACCACATTTCAGTAAAGTTTATTAGGAGAGGAGGTCCTTTTATTTCCTGGTACCACAGATCTTACCAGCTGTTATGTTCTATGCTTACAGCATTCTAGTCAAAAGTTTTAGGTACTTTGAATTATTTATTTCTTAACTGCCTCCCAAACTGCTCCCTTAACGTGTAATTCTTTCATAGAGTGTTATACACACAGCATCTTTGTGCAACCTGGGAATTTTGTGCCGAATGTCGATCATAGTAACGAGTGACTTAATGTCTGATGTTTGGCTGCTGACAGCTTTCAAGCCCTATGTCTCCCTCTTTTCCTTCTGCCCACACCTAGGCAAGCTGATGAGAAAGTCCAAATGTTTTCTCCTTTGGCATCGGTGGGAAGTTCAACCAGGCAAACTCCAATGGCTGCATGTGGGGGCCCTTGATCAGCCCAGCCCCTTAACCACCTTTAATAAAACTTGATGGCAAACACTTTTCCCTGCTCTCTTAAGCCATTTTCAGACTAACTTGGGAGCCAGCCCTCCTCTTTCCAGACAGGTTCATTATGTGAATAATAAACATCGTACACCTTCTTGGTGTGTGTGCGGCATCAGCAGTCTCGACATCCGAACCAAATCTTGGGAGTGGGGGATCGAGGGGCCCATTTCCCTCTGCAGGGTGATCATAACACCAATTAAATATGTATCCTTGCCACACACTGTGGTTCATGATAAAAAATGGAGGATAAGGATCTGTTTGTTTGTTTATTTTAGCACAATGTGCTTTTCGTCTGTGATTTCTTTTGGATCCCGGATGCCCTGTGGACCAACAGCTCTGTAATAGGCCACAAAGAACTAGATATTGATATGACTAAGAATATCAACAGCAGGGACAGAGGTTAGCATGCAAACTTGAAGGGCTATCAAGTCCCATTTCTTCAGGGCACAAGTTGATCTCCAGCTGGGATCAGAAATTTTCCCTAGTGGTGTAGCACTGCCTAATTAGCTGCATTAGGGAAGACAGCCTTTCTCTGAGCGCTGGCCACAGTTGGAGACAGGAAACTCACCTACTTCACTGGTAAGGCTGTAACACTTAATTAATTAATGGTTGCAGCATATTTATGATCTTGGAATAAAAGGGCTATAGGAGTGAAAGTATTACTATATTCCTTCCTATTGCTAAGGGGAAACATGAGCTACTTTGGCAAACTAGTGAATCCAGATTGAAATATATTTTTCCCCAAGATTGATGAATTACAAATACCTTCAGAATGTCTTTCCTTTCCATTAATTCTAAAAACTTGGGTCAGTTTTGTAAAATCTGACCTATTTTTACTATAGACTTTCATGCTTATGGAAAAAAAAGCTTCAAGGTATAATTACACGTTCATATTATAGCAAAAGCTGTTATTTGCTGTAACGGTGAAGGTGAAGGGGAAAAATGAAGAAAGATTCTTAATCCAGTAATGAAAATTCTCATTGTCTATATAGTCAAGGGCTCAAAGTAATGATGATGTGCCTGAAGGAAATTAGGAGACAGGTCTAACTGAAATTTAACTCAGAATAGCTTTTTTTTTTTTTTTCCATAAAGTAGATGCAATGGATAGGAGCAAACAGCTCAACAGAACTACTAAGGAAATAAAGGTGAGCAGAGATTGAGCCAGAGACTAATAACAAAGGGAAAAAAGGGAAATCAAGTCATTAGAAAACTCTGAAGGGAGAAATTAGGCAGTGGTTCCAGCACAGGGAAGTATTAGTATGATGACAATTAGAAATCCAAATAGAATGATGCATTAGCTTTGAAAAGGTGGATCACTGATATAGCCTTTCTTTTTATTTCATAGTGACTAGAGAAAAACAGCACTAAAAATTTTTTCCCCTTTTATGTTCTGTGCCAAATATCTCTGCTATGTGAGCCCACCTCCAAATCTCAACTACGTTATGATGGCACCATAAATGCAGAAATAGAATTTTGTTTTCTACTCACTTTCTTCTCTCTTTTCACCAGGAATATAGCATGGAAAACATATTTACACCAGGCTACTTCACTGGGTTTTAAACTCCCCAATACTAGGGACTTAGCAGGTAGTGGGACCCCAAATGTGTTGATCTATCGTACGAGGCACAATTGATAAAGACTCAGCAGAAGGCTTTAGAGAAAATGATAGGTACGGAAAGAAAACCATTTTCTAAAGTGTCCAAAGCAATTACCACTTGCACTTTGACCTTGTCAATTTTAGTAAGTAGTAGTAGGAAGGAAATGCCTGAACAAAAGCTTTGCTGAAAGAAGACTTGGATGAAATAAGGAATTCAGCTACAGGATAACTGATGATCAAGATGATTTCTGGGTAGTAGGGTATAGAATATTCCCTCATAACATGGTTTCATAATGCTCACAGTGAATTGGCAGTTCAGAGAACACTTAAAGCCTGTGCAAGACAATGCTGTTAATTTAAAATAAAAAGGGGATTTCTTGCTCCCTTTTGCATTTTTAAGCCTCTATCTTCATCAAAAAATGAAAAAAAAAAGTGATATAATAATCTGGCTTATCCAGTCTCCTTTAAGTACACAGGAAAAGTTCCAAGTGTAGAGATCCTGTTACCAAGCAAATTACTGACACCTAAAAACATCATCCATTTTTCTCCATAGATTAGATTTTGAATCCTGTCCTATTTATGTTTGCGCTTGTCTTAGTCTCTGTGTTTGTCTACATATTGTTCATTATGAAAAAAGTATAAAACATTTGTATATGTAACATATTATGTATTTATGAGAATATCATGGATATGCATACACATATGTCTCTTTGGCCCAGTTAAAATTCAGGAAATGGTTCCTGCATCTTGAACAAAGTATGTATGTTGGAGGTCAATTTTGAAGTTTAGATTCAGCAGACTTTGTATAGTGAGAATTTTCTATGTTTGGAATAAGAGAGCAAGAAAATGCAGTGAAGTAACCAATGAACCTATAATCCCATGGGTAACTCCATAAAATTCTCTCAGGCTAATTGGTTAACTTGACCTCTTATTCTTCATACTCACTGTTTGAAAATATTTGGGACTGTACCAACTAATGCCTTATCAGTATTCGGTTTTATTGCCAACACATGTAGGGAAAAAGCAAATCGAAGAGCATAAGGCAAGAAGATTAAAAAGTAGCATAGGCTAAGGCCTATGTTTAACTCTCATCTTGTCTATGGTTCAAACCTATTAGTATCATTAATTGGGTTAACGTCACCAGAATCTGAGAACTCAATGGTCCTATATACCATGTGGGTTTTGATGGGAATATGGGTAAATACCACAGAGAGGTAATCATTAGTGTTAAGAAGAACTGAAAACAGGAACATGAGACATTTAGAAGACAAACAAAGGTATAGGGACTCTGATCTTACTAACAAAAAAGTGAATGGAGACTGGGTGGTGACTGTTGAGAAAACAGCCCTTTAAGATTATCTACTTACTAAGGTTAGGTCTGAAAATAAGAATTGGGTAAATAGTAAATAACATACTTCAGGACCCTAAGAGATCCACAGTTATCAATCTGTGAATTAATCATTAAATTTTTGTGAAGGAAAGATATGGTCCTTACCTGCAGGGATATTAGAGTCTAGTAAAGGAGAGAAGATACACATGTGAACAGTTAAATCTCTCCAAGGCATTGGCATTATATGATAACTTCCAAGGGAACCTGAGATTTTCAAATTAGCTGATGCTAAAATCCATGGTATGAATTTCAGTAACTGGGCAAGTCCACTCCTTCCTCCCCAACCCTGTGAACAATTTATAAACCCAGACATCACTCCAGAGAAAGATGAAAGCCACATGAAAGTGCCCAGAGAGTTTCTCAGATGTGCTCAGGAATTGTCCATTCATGTTTTCTGCTCTAGGTTCTTCATTGATTTCTATAAGACTCTTTAAAAAAGTTAGTCTTGTCATCTTTACAGCGGCTGCCAGTGCCTTCCGTGAGATCACTCAACCTTCGAACACCATCACTGCTCCTTCTGCTTGTAAGGCCAGGGTCTCACAGCAGTTTGCAGAACAGTGGAGAAGACATACTCCCTAATTTGTGTCACTCAGTGTCACATAGCTCCCGAAACTGGGCTACTTGAATCCTAAGTATCATAAAACCACTCTGAAGAACATATTAAACTTTTGGTTCTAACTGCTGTAAAGGTAAAGGGGTTTATGGGACCACATGAAAACAAACTCAATGCCATTGCCTTTATGGTTCGTGCTGTTTTACATATTCATCTCCATTTCCCAGGTCCCAGGTACATTTCTCACTTTTTTTGATCCAAAATAAAACACCCATGAATATCAAGTATTGCAAAAAGAAATATTGCCTAAGTGGAGTGGAGTTGTGTTTCAACCTCTACTCTGCTTCTACTGTGCTTAGGATCTGCTGTGCAACCGAGCTGTCATGATACGGTAAAGGAGTTCAGAAGGGTGGAAACTTTCTCTAGCCTAGGGTGGTAGGACCAGGAAAAGAATAACAGGCAGCACTTGATCTTGCTGTGAGGATAATTAGAGTCCTACAAAAGGGAAGAAAAAGAGAGATCAAAGTGGCCTTCCAGGTAAGAGTGGTGTAGTGAATGCTGGTGTGCCATCCTCATTCCTGCTTCAGGATCCAGAAACTCATTTCCTTGGCTGCCAGGAGAGTTGGCTGGGGAAATTCACAGCTCAGTCCTTGTCCAGAAATTGTCTTCAGTCCAAAGGACCTGTGACACCGAAGGTTAGGGCAACTTGTACCCAATGACTGGTTAATGTGAAGGTATAAAAGCCAGCCTCCTCGATTCATAGTGAGACAACTCTGCAGGCCAGCTCAGCTCTGGAGCTCCCCGTGGTTTTGGATGACGTCTCTGCTGCAGCCACATCACTGTTCAACTTCTCCCTCTGCCTGATCCTGCTTCATCGCTTCCTTACAGGTGCTCCCCAAAGACCTTTCCCCCAAACTTCTTGCATGCAAATCTCACTTTTATGTCTGTTTCTTGGGAAACCCACCTTAAAAAAATAAGTAATAAAATAAGATTTTTCAGGGGACAATGAAGTTATCAGACTAGCTAGAGGGGAAGTTTAGTTGGGGGTGGTTGTTTGAAATATAAAGCTTAAAAATCAGGTATGTAAAAAGGCCCTTAAATGTCAGGCTGTTGTGTTGATACTTTATCTAACAGACCGCAATCTGCAAACACATGGCACATGAGCTTACAGGAACATCTCCATCCTACACCTGGAGTGGCTGTCATCAGTCAATAACTGCCCTCTTCTCTGCACAATCCCAGCTTGACTGCAGAATCTTCTCTAGGTGGAGAGTCAGTGTGATTCATGTGCTATGATGTCTACATCCAAGCCAGCCATATAGTTTTAAAAACCACCCAATATCATTCTAATTTCTAATAAGGAATCCTTAAACATTGAGACTCAAGGCACCCTTGTTATTCAAGAGTATTTATCCTGTAGGCATTTGGCACATAAACTTTAATGTTACCTTGAAGTGAAAATTCTAGGCATGGAGAACAGAAGGGATGTATGTAAGTTATCCACTATTTGGGATAGAGATTTCTTTTTGAGAAACATCTCTTTGAGAATGCCCCAAAATAGGCACCTTTCTTTAGGCTACTGTTTTTTATAATCTCATCAGATAGGATAACATACATGTAAGATGAATAAATAACATATTTTTTTCAATGTACCAAATGATGACATACAGTTAGACACAAACTATCACATTTCCAGTTTTGATTCTTCTCCAATATCACAGCCACATTTAATTCTGACATTTTAGCATCGCAAATGTCTATGCAACCTTACTAAACATGTCTTCAGCATGGCCAGTGAGGGTCTGTGTCTTGACCCACAGTGTCATGTGTTACTTCTGTAGGGTGACTGTACACCTGTTTGTCCAGGAAAGTTCCAGATTGTGCCATGCTCCACTTCATTATTATTAATCGTTCCTCCTCCTGCTCCCCAAAGGGATATCATCAGTCTATACTTAAATAACTTTTTATTAATGTTTCTGGTAGGAATTGGGTTTCAACCAAAGAAATGGAGCACAAATATTTATAATTGCATTCAGATCTCCATGGTCTAAAAGAGATTTTGTGCTTGGAGAATTTTCATCTTTCTTTATAGTTGAAACTTCAGCTGGAGGAGGAGAAAGTGGTGAAAAGGCCAGCAGCTTTGATATACTCAGAGCATGGGCTATGATTTCATCTCTGTTGCTTCATATTACACATGTGGCCCAAAATGCAGAAGGAACCCTGGGTAGACCATCAAGAGGAGCCATTATGGAAGGAAGGAAGGAAGGAAGGAAGGAAGGAAGGAAGGAAGGAAGACTCTTCCTTATCAGAAAAGGCCTAAGAAATGTGTTTGGGGGTGGCTGATATGGCTGCATGCATATGAGAGAGAGAGAGAGAGAGAGAGAGAGAGAGAGAGAGAGAGAAGGAAAGAGGGAGGGAAGGAGAGGGAAGGAGGGAGATCACAATTTTTCTCATATAAAAACACAGTCTCTGAAATGTTTCCACCTATCCTCAAGATGTCATTTGACAAAAGGGACCAACAACATGTCCAGTGAACCTTGAACAAACTTTTTATCTTTGAGTCAAAATTTCATGCAGGACTTTATTTTACATTTTTTTTTATATTGTTAGGGACCTCCATGATTTCCTACATCAAATGCCCCATTTTTTCAAATATAAGTATTATAACTACCTTGTTTATTTTAATCACAACCAAGAAAATGAAAGTAAGTCCAAACCCAGGTGCAAAGAGATGTTATTAGAATTTTTTAACTAAATATCTTTTACTTTGCACTTTTAATATGTACCATTTTGATAAATGTGATGATTCAGTTTTAGGTCTTAACAAAGGAGAACAAACAAATAATGGTAAAGGGAGTATTATTAACAGACAAAATTGTCAGTAAACTGCTCAAAACACACAGCATTTTGGGATCCCTTAGTGTAGAGTCAAAAGACCCAATATACTTAGTGGACC
The DNA here is from genome assembly GCA_008086735.1 of Cheirogaleus medius. NCBI lineage: Eukaryota > Metazoa > Chordata > Mammalia > Primates > Cheirogaleidae > Cheirogaleus > Cheirogaleus medius. The sequence continues at coordinate 5,905,899 of VBSM01001562.1, forward strand.
TTGAGGGCATCCTTGTATTACAACATCAAACAGTAAACACTATCAATATTGACAGTGATGAGGACTCAAATAAAGATTCGATTACATTACCTCTATTTTGCTTAAGAAGGCAGAAATTTTAAGATATTTTAGATAAATGTAAACAAATTTATTAAAGAAAAGCAATTTGGTGTTCAAAAACACAAATATTTGTTGATATCTGGAAAATACACTAAAAGAGAAATATGCAATCTCTAAGAATTTTAAAAAGTAGAGACAATATTGTTAAAAAAAAAAGCTAACCAAAGACAAACATGTATTTTCCATATGTCTGCATTTATCTGATACCACAAATAATAGAATTAGTAAGAAACACACAGGTACATAGGCACATACCCCTCAATCATAGCAGCTGCTAACTAGAGAAGAAAATCTATGCTTTTTTCTGAATTTGCTTTTAGGAGTGCTCATTATATTTCCAACTAATAGAGAGTACTGCACTGAAATTAATAACTTCACACTCAAAAAATCCTTTCTTTTCCAAAATATTCATGAGTGGAAGGACCATCTTTTTCTAAAGTTGCAAAGGCTGTCTTTGCTTAAATCAGAGGCTCCATCCCATATAAAAAACAAATATTTATTTATCAGGAATGTATGCCTGAATGTACCGTACTGTGACTCTCCTAAAGAAACTGAGTCTGCTTAGCTAGCATCTAGGTGTATTCCTTGAGAAAACGGCAATAATATATTGGTTTTTTAAAATCTGTAGTTAAAGGTCAGTATGTTTTTAAAAATAATATTTTATGGAAATATAAAATAATAATAAAATGACATTAAAATAGTGTTATTAATAATTATACAAGCTAAAGAGGAAGCGGGGTATTTGTTTAAAAATAACAAAAGCATGAGGAGTTGGATTTTTTTTCCTAAATGTGGACAATATTACAGGAAATTTTGGGGCTCCGCATGGTTTTCTTCATACACACATTTATTTGGCTTGCCAGTACTGCTTTTCCCTCCACTTCTCTTTCCTCATTCCCTACTTCCACCCTCCTAACTTGTCACTCTTTTTTATTTTTTCCAGATAGTAGCATGACAAAGACTTGCTTTTAGTCTTGGAAAACACTAGTAGCAATAAAAAGATGGGAATAAACCTTTCCACACTAGGCAATTTTTCCACTTGGCAGATATTTTAACACTTCACAGAAATTAAGTACTTTTTTCTTTTTCTTTTTTTTTAAACCCAGTCCAAACCTACTAAAACATTCACCATCTCTGCTGCCTAATGCATTTATTCATGGCCTCTATATATTTTCCTCCATAACCTCTTCCTTCATGTCTTCATTTTAATAATATTGCTTATGTGAAAATTGCTGGATAAATTATTCAATTTTTTCTATTATCCAGTATATCTGCAATAAAACTAATAACCCATTTCTGTAAATACATCAATAATAATTTAAGTTAGTCTTCTCTGCTTATTTGTCCGTCTGCCTGTTTGCCTCTCTTTAGCTTGCTCTTTGCACTGGGTTCTCAAGCCTTTGGCTGGGATGAACTTGAAGTACTGTGTTTCTGTTTGTTATACAATGAAGACAAGCTGCTAAGTAGATGCAAATGCTAATTCTGTAGTTACTTTTCATTTCACATGAAATTTCATTAGTGTTGTTAAGTATGGAAAATTAATTACTCCTTAATCACAAGTCCACAGAACTTAATCACCAACTACAAATAACTATGTTAAAGGGTAATGCAATGGATTAACCATAAATCAACAAAGCAGGAAAATTCTACATTAAGGCCAAAATCCAGGTGAATACTGGTGACCTATGGTTGCTAATAAAGAAATAGATGCAATCCCTTGTGCCAGAACAATATTTTTCAAGCATTTATTTATCGAATGATTTTCAAAAATATATTTTCTTTGGGCCAGACTTGGGGAATAAAACAATGATAAAATCATCTCTACCTTCAAAGAGGTTATAGTCTACTAGGAGGAGCTGGGCAAATAAACAAAGAGACCAATTAATTCTTTGATGAGTGGTCTGTATAGGTGATTTGAAAAGATCATAGAAGGAGCAGCTAACCCAGTCTTAGGGTGGTCTGTGAAAATTTATCAGACCAGGGGCTGTTAAACAGACATCCTAAAGTCAAGATTTACTCATAGATTTACACTTTCTTCAGTGGGACTTACATTTTTTTGAATGGCCAAGACAGAATGTGCTGGAGCCTTTATCCTCACTGGCAGCTGGTGAGAGAGCCTGTTGTTAGCCTCTCTTTCTAACTCTTCCTAACTCTGTGTTCAGTGACATTATGTCAGTTAGTAGCTTGCAACTGGTAATGGTAATGATATTTACACCATGAGAATTATCAAATGCTACAAAGTTGGGCTAAAAAATTCCTCCAGAGAGCGGATTATTAGACATTTACCAGCACACCACTTGGCCAAGGGTCATGGTATTCCTTGATTCTACTAAAGAGTTTAGTGGAGAATAATGAGACAGAATAGCTTTCCCAATATCTATAAAGCATGGTCTCTAATAAAGCACAGATTAGAACAATAAATAAGACATTATCACTGTCCTATTAGAATTTATAGTAGGAAGGATAAGGAACGTCATAAATACATCAATACCAAGTCACTTTAAGAAGTTCAAAGGAAGAGAAGAAGGCTAGAAGGACTGCCCTAAATATATATCTCAATGATTAGTCTATGGACTGTTGGGTCCTTGGGGCCCCTCATTTATTTTCATATAGAGTCTGTGGGTCACTTAGGCAAGAGTGTTGTTGTTTTGGGAGATGGGGTTTCTCAGAGAATTTTTATCACCTGCCATCCTTCTGTGGAGCTTCTACACAATGAAAGCACTAGAAAGAGATAGTGTAACATAGTGTTTAAGAATACTGGCATTAGTCACTGAGTGCCTTGGTCCAAATACTTCGTTATTATGCAGTACTTGGAAAATTACTTGAGCTCTTTGTCCTTCAGATTTCTTGTTTTTAAATTTAAAATAGTAATAGTACTTAACTCATAGAGTTTTTTGAAGATTAAATGCGTTAAAGACATGAAAGTACTCTGAACCTGCTTGGCTCATGTGTGTACTCAAATATTACTATTGTTATTATTAACACATATTCACAAGGACTGGCAGCTTCCACAAAATGGATTAGGCATGATCTGATCCTATCATTTCAAACACTTTTAAGAACCTCCAGAAGTGATTGCTAATCCTTGAGCTTGGCTAAAAGTAACACATATGAAGAATAACCACAGAATTTTGGGTGTTTGCCCAATTTCTCTATATTTTTTTCTGAATATTTGTGATTTCATATTCTTTTTCTAGTATTATGAACAGATATAGTAGACATTATTTCTCTTACTTTAAAAAATATTTAACTAATAAATGAGAAAGAAAATTTATGGATATGAAAACATAGTGAAGTTGACCTCACGAAACGATGTTTTAAATAAAGATAAGGTTAAAATGTTTTTGGAAAGACTGAAGCACTTAAAAAAGACATGAAATTTCTCTTTTGCCTTGCTGGTAATGGAATTACCCACCATCTGTCGGTTCTGATGAACTCTTTATTTAAAAGCAATAAAGAAAAGGCGACCTTTCAACACAGAACCCCTACTTCACTTACAGTCCTGCTTTTGGTGTTCCAGGAATCCCTTTGTAAGACCTTGCTTATGGCTGCAAATGTGACAGGAGCTGGAATTATTTCTGAGATACAGTATAGGCATTTATGCTGATTATTAATCCCTTATAAAATTCCTTGAAAATGAAAACCTGCTATACACGGTCTAACTCCGTAAGACTCAAGTACCATAAATCACCTGTGTAAGGGCCTATGATGTACACTCATTTATGGACTGATGCTTGATTAGAAGATGAGAAGAAGAGAAAGTGAGCAGGGTTCTTTCATGGGTTTTTAAAAAATCCTGTGACTATCTGTTGCACTCAATCCAGGTTGGTCCCAGTAATATAACTGATGCCATGGTTCAGATACTGTTGTGAAAAAGAGTGGTCCAGTGTTATTGGCATCACAACTAATTTGCCGGGATGTTGTGCAAATTGCTGACTATCCTGGATCTCAGTTTCCTTTTTGTGAAGGTGTTGGTTTAGACACAGTGGTTTTCAAACTGTGCTCCAAGGAGCCCTTAGCACCCCAGTGGAGGAGCTCAGCGATGACATTGAGAGGATGGCAACATAGCAATTAGGAATCTGGGCTACCCCTGACACCCCACTCAATAAATCAAGCAATACTATTCTTGTTAATTTTGTAGATGAAATATTTACCAGTTTTGCATATTTGATATAAGCAAATTTTGTTTGAAAAAAGATCACTGGTTAAAGTTGAAACCATTAAACTGATTCAGGCTTAAAGATTGGAGACTCTACAGTTCCCCATTACTAGTTTAAGAGGCGATACTTCATGTAATACTCAAGATTAGCTCTTATCACTTAGATTACTTGACTCATAATTACTTAGAATGTAGATTTCTACATAAAACCTTGATGAAATACAATGAATAGGAAGTGAATATTCAGTATGATTGGGGTCCTTTAAATACTTTAAATGTTACAGGTTAACAAAGCTGTTATGATCTCCCATTAGTTTTAAGGCATCTTTCAATTAATTTCTTTTTACATCTAAGGTGGTAATCACAGAATTTTATACTGGAAAGTTCCTTAAGGGACCTATCATTTTAAAGATGAGTGAACAGAGGGTTACTCAGAGTTGTTCTAGGAGGTAGTCCATGTTTGGGGCTCTTTTCTCTATAACATTTGGTTTTGCCGAAGAACAAATATTCAAGCTACCTGAAGCAACCATCTGGGGATTCTTTGTCACACTTTTCTTTCCTTTTCCCTGTCTCTCCCCTCCCCTCTCCTTCCCTCCCATCCCCTCCCTCTCCCTCCTTCCCTCCCTTCCTTCTTTCTTCCCTTCTTTTCTTCCTTTCGTGCACCAAACAATTTTTGAATCTCTACAAGGAGGCCAGTACTTCATCAGCACTGGGAATATGCAGTTCTATAAGAAGATCTGGTACTTGTCTCATGAAATAACACAATTTAGATGAGCAGATAGGCAAGTGAACTGTTTCTTTGGGTATAGAGTGCTAGGTACTAGGGGAGAAATATTCAAGGGCACTGTTGAAGCAAGAGTCAAGGCTTTTAGATCAGAGAAGCAATTAGGGATGATCACAAGGAAGCAGCACTTGGAGTGTGTTTTGAAGGATGAGAAGGAATTGAGTAGACAAAAGATGTGTGCGGGCCTGTACGTGTGTGGGGGTATGCCAGTGTTGAAGGGAACATTCCAGATGATGCATTTGGGGATCTATAAAAATTTCAGTAATGCTAGATGGAAAGACACATGTCCTAAAGGAGGGTTGGGAGATGACAGCTTTAGGGAACAGAAAGATTGTAATAGGTCTTGTAAGACAAAGTTTACAAGTTTGACTTTTACCCTAAAAGTGTTATGAAGTCAGAGATGGCCATTGACCCATGGGATGCCATCATCAGGCTCACATGGTAAAAATAACTGGAAGGATTGTGTGGAGAGACAGCCAGGGACAAGTCTAGAGATGCAAGAACAATTGGAATGTTCTTTCAGCAATCTAGGAAAAAGGAATGATGGCTACAGTGAGTGGTAAATAGAATTGGCATCAGGGTATAAATCTATGCCAAATCAATTAGCAGTTAACCCTGACTTTACCTGTTGGGTCTAAGAAAAAAAAATACATGGTAAACAATAGATTATTTTGGTTCTTCCAGGGAACTGGCTAAACTTGACAATAAAGATGGAAATGCTACTGCCATTCCACACCCAGCAAATACTCTCACAAATATTAATATTTCCATGACATTAAATTTGGCCTTTCAACTCTCATAAGTTCATCATTCAGTGTTTCCAGGAGAGTTAAATATAGTTATTGTGTTTGGTTTGTTTGCTTGTTTGCTTTTTTGGACAGGGTAACAGAGAAATTGTGAATCTCTGACCTTGTGTTTCCTCTGTCTGAATGTTGGGTGCACTTTCATCATCCTGAAATCAATCTAATACTATGTAAGTTCAGAGAGATATGAACATGGATGTGGGAAATGATCTGTATTGTAAATTATAGAAACACAAAGAGCTTATTTTTTAAAACTGATGGTTATAACTATCATAGACAAAAGTGGATCCAAATTTTACTTTATTTCATTTTTATTGGGAAGATTGAATTTGCATCACCGGGTCAGTGTATTTGTAATTGTGATGTCAGGATTGGCAGCATCAATCTCATTTGGGAATCTATTAGAGAAGCAAACTGTGACCCCGACTTAGACTTAGTGAAACAGAAACTTCACAGGGCAGGGGAGGCAGCAATCTGGCTTTTGACAAGCCCACAAGGCTTTGATGTTCTGATGCACATCAAAGTTTGGAAACTACTGAGTGATGGTTAATTTTAAGTGTCAACTTGACTAGATTAAGGAATACCCATATAGCTGGTAAAGCATTATTTCTGGCTATGTCTGTCTGTGAGAGTGTTTGTGGAAGAGACTGGCATTTGAATCAGTGGGCTGAGTAAAGAAGATTTGCCTTCACTAAGCCATAAAGTTGGGCATGCACAGCAGCATTTCATCATCAAATGGAAGTGGTATGTATGTGACCAGGCCCAAGCAGGTCCTACAAGCACAAGTAAGTTACATGAAGAAATGGCCCAAATGCCTATGGTTTCCACTCCTGACACACTTCTCCTAGCCTGCACCTATGGCCTCATAGGGAGTACTTTATGCTGAATCAACAGAGTAGAAAAAGACTCAGGCCCAGTTTAAAATGGTTCTACCTGATATGTGGGCACCACCTGAAGTGGACAGCAGCAGCACTACAGCCCCTTTCTGGGACATCCCTGAAGGAGAGAGGTGAAGGGAAATATTCCCAGTGGGCAGAACTTAGGGCAGTGCACCTGGTTGAGAAATGGCCAGATGTGTGACTATATACCAATTCATGGGCTTTAGCTAATGGTTTGCTGGGTGGTCATGGACCTGGAAGGAACATGATTGGAAAATTAGTGACAAAAAATTTGGAAAAGAGGTATATGGGTAGACCTCTCTGAATAGGCAAAGGACATGAAGATATTTGTGTTCCATGTGAATGCTCACCAATATGTGACCTCAGCAGAGGAGGACTTTAATAATGAAATGGATAGGATGACTTGTTCTGTAGATACCAGGCAGCCTCTTTCCCTAGCCACCCATGTCATCACCCTATGGGCTCATGAACAAAGTGGCTGGCTTGGCAAGGATGGAGGTTATTCATGGGCTCATTAGTATGGACATCCACTCACCATGGCTGACCTGGTTATGGCCACTGCTGAGTGCCTAGACTGCCAGAAGCAGAGACCAACACTGAGCCCCAGATATGGAACCATCCTCCAGGGTGATCAGCCAACTACTTGGTAGCAGCTTGATGACAGTGTACCATTTCTATCATGAAAGGAGTAGTGTTTGTCCTTACTGGAATAGACACTCTGGCTATAAATTTTGCCTTCCCTGCATACAATGCTTCTGCTAAAATCATGCACTAACAGAATGCCTTAATCATTGTCATGATATTCCAAAGACCAAGGAACTCATTTCACAGCCAAAGAAGGGGGACAATGGGCTCATGCTCGTGGAATTCACCTGTTTTACCTGTTCCCACATCATCCTGAAGCAGCTGGCTTTATAGAATGGTGAATGGCATTTTGAAGTTGCAGTTACAGCTCCAGCTAGGTGACAATACTTTGCAGAGCTGGGGGTAAGGTTCTCCAGAAGACTGTTTGGCAGAACTATGACCTTGTTATTGTCTTTATTGGGAGATAAAGCATGGTTTAACGTGATACATGTGGGTGCCAAATTGACAAGGTGTATACTGAAAATGGCTAATTTTAACTGTCAACTTGACTGACTGAGGAATACTCAGATATCTAGGATAGCATTATTCCTGGGTACATCTGTGAGAGTATTTCTGGAAGAGATTGGCATTTGACTCAGTCAACTGAATAAGAAAGATCTGCCTTCACCCAACATGGATGGCACCATCCCGTTGACTGAGGGTCTAGATAGGACGAAAAGCAGAGGAAAGGCAAATTCTCACTGTCTTCTGTAGCTGGACACCTTTCCTCTCCTGCCCTTGGACATCAGAACACCATGTTCTGGCCTTTGGACTCCAGGACTTACACCAGCGGCTCCCTGTTTTTCAGGCCTTTGGTCTTGGCCTGAGAGTTGCACCATCATCTTCTCTGGTTCTGAGGCTTGCAGACTTGATCTGAGCCACACTACCAACTTCCTGCTTCTCCAGTTTGCAGATGGCCTACGGTGAGACTTCTCAGCCTCCATGATTGATTGCATGATCAATTCCACTAGTAAATCCTCTCTCATCCCTATCTATCTATCATCTATCTCCTATTGGTTCTATTTCTCTGGAGAACACTGACTAATACACACTGTGGCTGGGCTATTATCACTGTGGTTAAGAGCACAGACTCCAGAATCAGATAGAAGTACCTCCAAATTCTGGCTTTGCCACTAAACAGATATATTTCTGTTTGTAAAATGGGGATAAACATATTTCCTATTGCATATGGTAGTTGTACAAACTTAATGCAATAAAGACTCATTCATTCATTCTATACTTACTCATTGGGCATCTGCTTCCTCCCAGGAACTCTTTGGAGATTTAAAGGTGAATAAAAGAGCCAAGGTTCTTACTCAAAGGAAATCTACACACCCAGTACTTTACATGTTGTGGGGACTCAGTACGAAATCTGTGTGGCACATAGGAAGTTCTCAATAAATATTAGTTTTAATGAATATTAGTTAATTCTTCCTTTGAATCAGAATCCAAAAGCAACGCTACTTTCAATTTTCTCCATTGAGCTTTTAGAAACATTATTAAGATCAATATAGGTCTGGCTGGAGCAGCACTTAAAAAAAATTCCTGGCTCTTAAAACAGAAAAATCTAGGTACTATAATTTATGAAAATGAAACTGCCATAAGAATCTAAGAACAACATTTTACCCTAATGAAAATGGAGATAAACTCAAGGGCTGCTGTTTAGGCCATTCCGAAATATTACCACATTTATAAAAGATTCAGAACATCCAAAAGTTTCTGTCCTATCACCAGCTGAACACATTTAAAAAAAATTGGACGGTTCCATTATTAAATGATGCTTGAAAGCTCTCAATGTTTGATGGAGGGGAGCAATCTTCTGGGTGGCCAGGAAAAGCGACTACAACTTTCTTAACAGCCTCTCTCATCTGGCTACGGAAGCCTAGTCATTTAAATAAAAAAAGGGCAGAGAAAACGCTGAGAGGCAGTTTGATCTAACTCAACCTTTTCAAATGACTACACTAATTTTAAACATATGAATTTAACTGTATGTTTGCCCCTCTATAAACAGGGCGAACAAACAGTATATCATTTTTACACTTGAACTGTATTATGATTTTAATGCAGGCTCAGGTGAGGTGAGGTCAGAAGATACAATTAAATGGATCTGGTACCAGCTGGAGATTAGGCTCTGTTTAACCATGCTTGGGTGATTTATCCATCAACAACTCATGTACTGCTCCATAAAAATTGATATCTGTTTAAAAATAGGTATTAAAATACAGTGTACTTTTAAAATTAGAGACTAAAATATTGTGTAGTTGCCAGCAGGTAGTTTATTTAATATTCATGTGCAATATGAAACAGAAAGATTCCTGTTCTTGGAATAAAAATCTATTAGAATAAATTTGCTCTCGTTGCTGATATAGATGGAGCTTCTGTGCTTGGGCAAGTCCTTGGAAACAAATGTAGAAACAAACTTTTAAATCATTCACAAATCTCCGGCATAGTGGAATGGTGATATATAATTATCTCACTTGTTAAATAGCTCTATCTGTTCCTCAAAGATTTATTAATATTTTAATGTTGTTCTTTCATGAAATGCTGTTCAAAAACAAAAACAGGAAAAAAAAAGAAAACAGAAATGCTAAGTAAACAGGTTTCTTAAGGGAAATAAAAAATGTTGGTGCGTTTATATATTCTACTGTGGACTGTGAAGGCTAGACTTCAGTCTTGAGGTTGAATTTGGTTTCTAATAGATGTAAATTCAAATATTTGGATTTTCTTCTAAAGCCAACTTGCAGCTCTAAGTAAAGGGCAATCATTTGTCTACTAATATGCATATCAAAAACTTAAACAAATGAACATTTAAAAGTAATATTTGATTAACTATTCACTGAAAGAAAAGTAATTCTGCCTGTCTAATCCAGTAATTTATATAGTTTAGTGATTTGCTTGTCAATAATGAACAAATTGCCCTAATATATTATTGTAATGCTTCATTTTCATTAAGACATCTGCCAACTTTTCAAAAAACCTTTTCCATTTGGGACTTGACTTATAATTGCAGAGTCCCTTGGGGGAGTTTCAATATTATTCTAATCAATTTTATCCACAATCCACAATATGGATGATTACATTGCAATGTAATTTCCAAAGTTACCTTCTCACATTAGTCATTTGCAAAGAGAGGAGACACTGCTGATGTCTCCAGGACGTATTTTAGAAAAGAAAAGAAACTGCAGCGAGGGAGCAAAGAGTATTTTTTATCATTTGAATGTATCACAACATGAATATGTATATGTACAGATATGCTTATATAATTTACAACCACACTTCAAAGCTTTATGGTCTATAACATTTATATGTTATTTTTATGCAATAAGATGATAATGGATTTTACAACCACAAGACAAAAGTTAGAAACTCCTCTAAGATGGCCTTCCTATGTGTGAACTGCAGAGATAATGCTACAGACTTTTTTCTTTCTTTTTTCTTTCTTTTTTATGTAATAAAGGGAGGTAGATCATAGTTCCAGAGAAAGCTGGAAAAATAACAGTTGTCTTAGTCTCACTACAAACTAACCTAAGCCTCCAAAAATGCCATTCAACTAGCCTCTAACAAGCACAATATCTTGGCTCTCATCTTTACTCTTCATTTCTTTTTCAAACTTCTTTTGACCTAGGTGGGGAAGAGTTATGCTAGTTATTTAGGGACCCACAAAACTATCATCACTGTCTTCTCTCTAGTCATCTACACTATCTTTTAAGTAGTATAAAGCCTACTCTTTACCTCTCAGACAAGCTTTCCTTCAATTTAGCAGTGAGTATTGAAGGGGAGATAAATAGGTCTAATACATATTTTAAATGTATAGGAAGAAAAGGAAATAAGAGTAACAAATAATAAAACTTCTGATAAAGAGCAAGCCAGTGGCAGCATCAGAAAGTTCTAGTTGTTCAGATTTTCTGCTTGTTTTTACGAAGTTTTTCTGGATCCCCATTTTTTAAAACATCAGCAGGGAGTGTCAAAAATGAATCCCGATTCTCAGGATTCTATGTCCAAGGTTCTTTCCTGTTTTTAAAGTATTTATAAATTGTACAACCAATCAGTTCCATTTTAAAGTTGTTTTTTTTAAACTTTTAATGTTACTACTAGGTTAAATGAATTAAACAGCATTGGCTCCTTCTCAACCAAAGTAAGTACTAATTCATCATTCAAATAAATAAAATAGCCATTAACAAAATTAATTAAGTGCTTAGCATATGAAGAAAACTTCAAAATGTTAACTATAGACATAAAGAAGACTTGAACAACTAGAAAGACATATACTGTTTGTAGATAAGAAAATTCAAAACATTAAACCTTTCAGTTCTATTTAAATTAATTTAATCATCACCAAAATAAACCTGATCAAAATATTACCAAGCTTTTTTTTTTTTTTT
>VBSM01001562.1:5917769-5986726 GCA_008086735.1 Cheirogaleus medius
TAAGCTTTTTTTTTTTTTTTTAAACCATGAGCTATGATAAGAAATGTGTTTTATATACATGCACACATACAAGTTTAACAAAACAATATTTATCCTTATGATTTATGATGACATTTGACATTCTTTTTAAATTTTAGAAAATGCTGGTGGGAACACTTTATATTTTTTTACGGTTTTCTAATAGGTTGTGATCTGCTGTTTGTAAAACATGGTCTTCACTTTTCAAAAGAGAAACTGAAGGTTTCACTTCTAGTGATTAGAGACAAGGCCTATGAACTCACAATACATCACATTATAGTTAAGATGCTACCGTGGTAGAGGCAGAGAACCAGGAACTGATTTGAGAGTGATTTGAGAGGAGGGAGAAACAGGACAAAGTGACTGGCTATGGAAAATTAAAGTCAACTGAGGTTTTGTTCCTGGTTAATTGGCTAGATTTGCCATAGAATTACAGGCATCTGAAAAAGGAACTGTCTTGGGAGAAAGATAATGAGTTCACATTGAGGTTAAGAGGGCAGAGGGAGAGTCAAACTGTCCAGTAGGCAGGGAAAACTGTAAGACCAAATATTGAAATGCAAAACCTTGTAGGTTATCCATTTGGGGATGATTAGATAATATTCAATATAATAAATGTGCATTGAATACCTCTCCTATTCATGACCCTATTATAGGTGCCAGGGATTCCAAGATGAATAAAATCAAGTCCCAATATAGGAGAAACTCTTATTCAAAATTTTGCTGATAGTATTAATATCATACTTCCTTGGAATTAAACCTTTATTATTGGTAAAAAAAAATGAATACAATTTATTTTCAAGACCTTTAAAATTTTTACCTTCTAAAGTTTGATCCAATGCCTTTACATCAATTTGCATTGTTTTTTCAGTAATGCATGTAGGTGTGAGTGTGGGTATGGATGTGAGTGTGGTTGGGGAGTGTCTTTCATTTTGACATCCACCAATATTCTTTAAGGTGGCAAGTTGCCTGTTACCAGATTACCTCTGAAAAGAAACAGCTTCTGACAGGGAAATGAGCAGCTGGGTGGCAGCTTACAGTAACTCTGTTATTTTGCACTGATATAGCATTTTAATATAAATGGATGATATGCAGTCTGAAAATAGTCATTCATCTCAAATAAACTCCACAAAGCTGGTTAGCAGTTAAGTGGTTATATTTAGGGGTTGACTTCTTTCTAGGTGCTTCCCTTTCTCTAATAACATGATTTTCACACTGACCATTTGAGGTAGGAGGAAGGGGTGCCAAAACCAAGGCTCAAGCATTACAGCAGTTGAGAAAAATGTCTGCAGCAGATCTTGAAGAGAATCCAGGGTCTCTTATACTGCCTCTCTTTGGTCTCTTTTCTATTTTACCCAAATAATGTAGAGTTTAATCCTTAGGAAAAGTAAGACAAAGAAGCTTGGTGACCATAACAGAGTCAAAATTTAAATCACTAGCAGTGGTTACATATCATTGCAGTTCTGGGTTTTGTTTGAACTCTAAGTTTGTATAGTCTTCGAATCTATAAAGTGAATATGCTATTTCCTAACATATTAACCTTCTAGACGATTGGAGACATTTTCTAGCCCTCTATCTGCTCTACTAAAGAAACTGTGCCTTATTTCACACTACTCAATGAGTCACTCTTGCTAACTAACCACCATGGTGAATAGTCAATTCATTTCAAGTTCCTTCAACCAATAATTAATGCACACATCTCACCCTTGCTACCCAGCATACCTAACACAAATGGGCATCCCAAATAATTTATTTTTTGATATGGACTTCTTTTTTTTAAAAAAACAAAATTCAATATCTTCTGCTTTATTTGAGCTTTCTCTCTTTCTGTATTTTTTAATTTCAAAAAATTTAGGGGTACAAGTGTTTTTTGTTGTGTGGATAAAGTGTATCATGCTAAAGTCAGGGCTTTCAGTGTTCTGGTCACCAGAATAGTATACATTGTACTCAATAGGTAGATTTTTTTACCCTCACCTCCTTTCTACCCTCCTTCCTTCTTGGTTTCTAATGTCGATTACAACTTTTTATGACCCTATCTTTGTTTAGCTCCCACATATAAGTGAGAACATGTGATATCTGTTTTTCCATTCCTGAGATACTTCACGTAGGATAATGGTCTCCAGTTCCACCCAAGTGGCTGCAAAATACATTATTTCATTTCTCTTTATAGCTGAGTAGTACTCCATGGTATTTATATACCACATTTTCTTTATCCACTCATTAGTTGATGGGTACTTAGGTTGGTTCTATATCTTTGCAATTGTGAATTGTGCTGTGATAAACATTCGGGTACAGGTGTCTTTTTAATAAAATGACTTATTTTCCTTTGAGTAGATACCCAGTAGTAGGATTGATGAATTGAATGATAGGTCTACTTTTAGTTATTTGAGGAATCTCTCTACTGCTTTCCATAGTGGTTTTACAAGTTTACATTTCCACCAACAGTGGATAAGAGTTCCCTTTTCACCATATCTATTGTTTTTTGACTTTTTATTAACAGCTATTCTGACAGGGGTAAGATGGTATTTCATAGTGGTTTTGATTTACATTTCCCTGATGATTAGTGATGTTGAGCATGTTTTTATGTTTCTTGTCCACGAGTTAGAAGATTGTGCCACAGGAAAAATGAAGGAAGAGAGAGAGGTGAGAGAGACAGAGAGAGTGATAATTCAGTAAACCAGGATATTTTGATAAGGTTGCATCATACAATTTTTGTGTCTATATAGGTAATGAACAACAGATATTTTAATCCTGTCTCATACTTGGGAGTTACTTCATCCTTGATGAGGTGAGACTCAGTGAAGCATGAGATTACAGATGGGATAAGATTTCTAATGAGGTTCTAGGATGTAAAAAGATCTGATATCAATAATACTTTAATGTTTTTTTAAATACAAGTTTTATAACTGAGTTTTCCATGCTGCATCAAAATGCCATATATCAAAGAGACTAAATAAAATAGCTGTTCCAAAATATCTTTTGTGTCAAAATGGGCAACTTAAAGAAACTTGTCACCTAATGTAGTATAGTGGTTCACCTCCCAAGTATCATTTGGCAACGTCTGGAGAGATTTTAGATTGTTACAGCTAGGAAGAGAGATGTTTCTTACTGGTGTCTAGTAGGTAGAGACCATAGATGCTGCTAAGAACATTCTAAAATGCACAGAATAGCTGTCCACACTCCCCAAAACTGTCAATAGGCAAGGAAACCTTGAGAGAGAGTAATAAAGGTTAGAGGACTAAGAGATTGGCTGAGATTTTTGAGAGCGTAGTGTCAAAAAGAAGGAGAGAGCAACATAACTAGAGTTCTATCCTAAAGGTTTCTTTTATATTCATTTTAGTTTTCCATGTATAATAAACAATTTATCTTGCCTCGTAAAGTTTCCTATTGAATTCTCATCTACCTCTGACGCTGACCCCGGCCTATTGAACTCACTTCTGGGAATTTATCTTATGGAAATAATCTAAAAGAAAGACATGGTCATCACCATGTTCTTTGCAGTGTTATTTATAACCTAAAATTTACCCCTAAAGAAAGATAAACTCATTTAGACGTCATAATGCAGCATTTGAGAGAACAATGTAGGCAGACCTGAAATTCAGGAGCCAGGTCAAAGCAGATGATGTGACTTTGGAGTATTCATGTTGCCCTAAGATTCCATATATTTATCTCTCCAAATGAAATTTCTGATTTCTTACCTGTCTGGCTCTGGCTAGCAAAAAACTCCACTTCAATTATTATTGTTGGTTCTCAACCCCTTCCTCCTTTCAATGTGGTTATAAAAGACTCCCAATAGATATATCAGGACTTATAATAAAATGAGTCTAGCTTATTTTGGGCTAGGAAACTTGGGAAAGACCAGGCTCTTAGTTTGAAGGAGTTTGTATCTTTAGTGTGTCTTCTTTTTCTTATTTTATTATGTGATGCTATTTTTGAGGCCTGGGACTCACAAGATAAATGCACTCAGAGATGCCCTCCCAGACTTCATCCTGTCCACCCAGGATGGGCCGGGGAAGGGTGCTGGCTGGAGTTAGAGATTGAGCCATGCCATCCCTGTCTGCTTTGTGGTGCTTCAACTGCCTTCTGGTTACAGACCCTGCTGTCTGCTTTCCTTCCCCAGACATGTCTTTTTTGTGAGCCTGAAACACCCAAACTCCTTTATTCCCCATTTCTCTTAAGGACAAGGAAGACAGACACTCCATAAAGCTCTTTCCTTTATTTGCAGCAAATAAAAGAAAAATAAGGAGACACAATTGCTAATTTCTTTCTTAATATCTCACTTTTTACAGCAACAGGGTATGCATAGTAATTAAAGATATACAAGAATAAGTGAAAACCATAAGGAAGAAAAATTATAGAGTGTACAGCCCAGAGTTGAAGGTTGAAGATACTTTGCTTCTAGTGTATGTTAAGAGGAAGAGAAGTCAATGTAAAGATAGAAAATTATAATCCGAGACATGGGATAATATTCAGAAAAGGAGATATTGGTTATGATCAAATTTTCCAGAAATTCCAGAAAGATAGATGGAGACAAAGTCTGATACATAATTTGAGTTTGATCACTAAGAGATCATCAAGACTATGAAATCTTCAAGAGTGCAACTTTAGGAGCATAATAAAAGTTAGGTGAGTATACATAGGATTAAGGGGATAATAGGCATATAAAAATGAGGGCAGTTAGATCAGTTTGTTTTAGAGTCTGGCAGTGGAAAGAAGTTAAGAGACAGAACCTGTCTATGAGGGACAATAAAGCATAAGCCAGAATTTGTTAGGTAACTAAATCTATACATAAATTTGTAACAAAAATAGGAGGTTTCACTGGCCACGTGGAGCTTGAAGACAAAGCAGAGATGAGGCAATCGAAGGGGGAGAAACTGAACAAAAGGGGATGAGATTAAGAGCACAGGTGGAGAGAGTAACCTTTTCAAGGAGGGGGGACAAGTCTTTGAGACTAAAGAGAGGAGGTATATAAAGATATTTTTAAGTGAAGCAGTTGGAAAATGAGAAAGAGTCCCCTGTAATAATCTCCACTGCTTTAGGAGAATATAAGGAGAGTGCTTGTTAGAGACAATTATCCGGCTTAGGGACTTGATTCAGAGACTGACGATTTCCAGAGATATTTTCCCCAAATTAAAAGTTTAATATAGTTCATTAAAATAAAATAACAATGAAACACGCTTAGCTCCCTGTAAATTTTTTGTTTATATGCAAATTCATATCTACCACCCAACCTCCTTGTAAATGCCAGGACACGCTCATATAAAATCATTCTTTTTAAAAATTGAATTATGATCACATCCAGAAGTGCAACCCATGTATCAACCTGGACTGACACAATTGTTTTTATTTCTAATAAGGGCCTTCATTTACTTAAAATGTCGCTCCCTCGACATTCTATTTCTCTTTTAAACATGTAAGACCATTGCTGTAAAAAAAGGAAATTACGCTGAATCAAAAGCCAGTGAAAGTATTAGTTGAAAACTTGATAGGGCTACATAGGATCTTAATCTTGAAAATGCAGTAAAATTTGACTCCATCATAATAACCACAAGAGGCAGATCAATATGACGAAGTTAAGGTCTGTTCTATAAATCACTACTTGGTGAATGAATTAGAAAAAAGATAAGCTGTAACCAAAATGGTGAGGAGTGAGACATGAACACTGCTCTCTGGAATTAACTTCAATAAAGTTCAGTGAGGGGCTATAGTGATGGAGAATTATGTGTTGTGCACTGTGGCCAAGGGTTCATCCACTGACAATAGTAACCCAGGCATAGGATCTTGGGTTTGGAAGGCAAAGTTCTCACTTTTTAAATAAAATAACAACAAAAACAGAAAACTTAAATCACAAACATAAGCTGAAGTTGTATATGTCACTATTAGATGTGAAGTTTGCTAAGTGGCATTTACGTATTTATGATGTAAGGGATGTGTATGGGTTAATGATTTTTAGTGTCTAAATTGTTCAATTCAACTAAAGAGCTTTTATTTAGCATTGAGTATGTGCAAAGTACTTCCTAAACATTGTAAGTAGTTTAAAGATGAAAGAGATTGGTCCCTGACCTCCAAATGCTTCGAGTGTTGTGGGTAGAATAATTTACATATATTTTTTAAAATTGTGCAAAGGGCTCTATTCAGCATTATTATGAAGGTTCAAATAAAATTCTATTGAAATGAGAGAGGAAATGTTTATATTCTTATTAGCTTTATAAAAATGTATTAAAATAATTTTTTTCATGTTATCTGTGCATTAATATAAATTAGCACAGTACTTGACTGATATAAATTAAGTATTAAATAAATATTTGATTAAATAAAAATTGAGAGAGGAGTATTGAAAGCTTTAAGAGAGAAAGTAGGATTTATTAATTTAATAAAAATAGTTGTGAATAACTTTCTATGAGAGAGACATATAACACTTGGCAAGATAGTCATATGGTCATAGCCTTTGCCTTATGAAGCTTCTAGTCTGTCAGAATTTGACTGTTAAAGGTTTCCAACAAATTTGAACCACTGTAACACAATGAGAGTTTGGAATTTAAATATAAATGATGCATCAAAACCATGACTATTAAATTAAGCAAGGGAGGAAAAAATGCTTCAAAAATATTTCAAGTGTGGCAGAAACAGTTCTGGGCTTCAGTGTGAAACCTCTGAATAAGACTCAGCCTTGTAACACCATAGTTAAAGAGTCAAGCATCATTCTGGAGAAAGGACAAAAATATATCTGAGGGAAAGAATAAAATCTTGTTTATGCTTTACTCATATTGTCAAAATTTAAAACTGAGCTTTCCATGGATACCAGCCAATGTTCATTTCCTTTTGAAGAAGTCTGATTTTATGACTCAGAGGTGGAGAAGCAAAAGATGCAAAGTAGGTGAGATTGATTGAAGCAGAGAGTTTAAGAGTGAAAATGTGGAAATGCAGGAATTTGAGAGAAAACTTGAGAGATTGACTTGGGTCAGATCACGGAAGGCTTTAAATGCCATGCTAAGGAGTTTGCACTGGATCCAGTGCCCAATGACAGACAAAGCTTTTTGAACAAGAAAATGTATTGTCAACAACAGTGGGAAGATTGGTCTACAATTCTTGGCAGGATGGACTGGAAAGAAGAAATTTGAGGGAGGTGAGTCAGAATCACTTAGTACCACTCTGAATCCCACAAGTGCACATTCTGTGAGTATATTGGCTATCTGATTTGTTCACAGCTCTGGGTATTGTGTAGTATACAGTGAATAGTTGTTGAATTAATGAAATGGTCATGTTTCTCTTATTGGGAAAGTCTGTATTTGCCAATTTTATGTTTATAACAAGACTCATTGATTAAGAGTCTTACAATTTATGTACTAACAATGTTTTCGATGTAGAATGCCTTGGGAAATTTCAAGTCTATTTATAATCACTGATGTCAGTGAGAAGAACAAAAAGCTAATTTACAATTCATTATTCAGCCATTATTCTACCCCATGGGTGGGACTAATGAACATTAGGTTATAGGTGGCAAGCATGTTGATAAGGGAAGGAATAGAACGTCCAAGAGAGGAGTTACGGCTCAGCACTGTTATCAGGCTCAATAAATAGAGACTTTCAAGATAATTCAGTACACTGAGTTGCTGTTGAAGTAGGAGAAATTGTATGTGTTCTAATTTTTTTTTTTTGGTAGATAAAGTAATCTTTTTAAGTATCCTTCTGTTTCATGTGTTCGAGGTTTATGCCCTGGGTAGACTGATAGCTTCTAGAAGGAGTCATGATGTCTTACATGTTCTTGTACAAAATACATAATATAAATTAAATATATGCTATAAATATAAATGCTTATATATAATAAGCATTATATATAATATAAGCATTTATAATTAATGTATAAAATACCAAAGCACTCCATGTGAAAATTCAAAATCTTGGCCAATCTTTGCTTCCTCTAGATAGAAAGACCATATTGATTCCATTATTATGCATTTTGTTCAAATAAAATCCAATTTCAGAAAAACACAATAAAAGTAGTTTTTATTGTGTTTTTATTTAATTTATTAAATGCTTACCATGTGCCAGGCCCTGGTATAAATTGTTTATGTAGACAAATGCATTTGTTTCTCACATCAGCCTATGAAGTAGATGCTATCTTATCTCTATTTTATAGATGAAAGAACTGATACAAGGAGACGTTAAGTGAGTTATCCCAGAGGACACAACTACTAAAAATGGTGAGGAAGAATTTGAACAGTCTCATTTTAGAACCCATACTCTAAACCTGGGGTCAGAATTTTTTTTTTTTTTTTGTAATGGGCCAGATAGTAAATATTTTAGGCTTTGCAGGCCATACGGTCTCTGTCACAATTACTCAATTCTGCCATTTAGCACAACATAACCAAAGAAAATATGTAAATGAATGAGCATGGCTGTGTTCCAATAAAACTTTATTTATGGACACTAAAATTTGAATTTCATATAATTTTCATGTGTCACAAAATAGTATTCTTCTTTTGATTTTTTTTCTCCAACCGTCTAAAAATGTAAAAATCATTCTTAGTTTGTGGGCCATACAAAAATGGGAAGAGGAGCTCTGATTTTGTCCCATGGGCTATAGTTTGCTGATCCCTGCTCTAGACCACTATGCTAGTTAGCCTCTGGGAAAGGAATGCAGAATCACCTAAGAAGTCACTTAGACACTGATAGGAATCTAAGCCACTTAGACTCCAGAGGACTTGTACTTTTTCTGCTGAACTGCGGAAGAACATGAGGACCTGCTAAGGGAAGGACTTGCCCCAGGAAAGACTATTTCTTGGAGACATGGCCTCTTCCTGGGATTTAATAAAACAGGGATCACAGAAAAGAGGTACCAACTCTCAAGACAAGTGATAAGTAGAACAAGAGTTGGCAAATCATGGGAGGGGCAAATCTAGCCTGCTGCCTCTTTTTGTACGGTCTGTGGGCACTACTCTCACTAGCACTGACCACCCTGGAGACCAAGGGCCAGAGGGAGGCAGGGGCCAGGGAGTTCCCTTCCTATTCCCTTCCTATTCCTCTTCCACACCCAGAAACCTCCTCCCCAGTCCCACCTTGCCACTGCCGAAGGTCAGTTCTGGTTGCCACCTACACCTAGGGACTCTCCTGTTGGCAACTGGCGGGCACCAAATGGTAGAATCTCTGTCCAGTGAATCGCCTCACCCCTGGGTAGCTGCCCAAGTTGAAATGGTCGCATTGGATGTGGGTGTCTGGGGCAGACAGTGAAATGGAATAAGGCAGCCACTTACTCCACTGCCTGCTGGGCCCCTCCCTGTGGGTCCAGTCCATCATTGCTCTGGGAGTCTTCTTTAGATAGCAACTGGCCACAAAGCAGCCCCATTTCTAGGAATATCTACCCCATGCAAACAGGGTGGGACAGTCAGGGTTTTCTCTCTTGTTGTATAAGTACACTCATTGTACCCTCAATTTTGCCTCTTGGTCTACAAAGCCTAAAATATTTACTATCTGCCCTGCCCCCTGTCCTCCCACAAATTGCTGACCTCTGCCCTAGATCATTGCAGAGACTACAGAAACAAAGAGGAGGAAGAAGAGGAAGGGGAAGTTGTTTTGAATTAAAAGATGTAAAATTTGGCAACAATTTAGCCCATTGAGTATTTCACTTGATAGAAGAAAAACAACCGAAGCTTCAGTAAAATATGTGCCGAGAATGAGATGGGACTGACAGTTTTTCTCAACAATCCTTGTGTGACAACAGCATTGTCTTTCAAAATGGCACCCCGTGAAGTTTTTCACGTAATTTAACAATGACGATGTGGCTCCAAAACATTTTGACACTCTTCTTTTGGAGTTGCCTTCTGAATTTACAAGTTGCAGAAGATAATCTCTGAGAGGAATGTCACGTAGAATTTTAGAATTGAAAGGGCATTTGAGGAAAAAATTAATCTTGTTCTTTTCCTAATTGAAGAGGACTGATGATTAACAGCAGCAATAATAAATTACCAAATACTTCATTCATTTGGCCCTGATATACCTTAAATATATAAGAAAATGGATTCTAAAAAAAAAAAAGGGGCATTTGAGAATTGATAACAGCCTTATTGTTTTATAGTCACATACTATAAAAAGGTTAGTTCTTCAACCAAAAAGGTTAGTTCCCAGTTGATTATCCTTTCTAGTAGAAAAGCTTGCTAAGTTTGATTCTTTTCTAAATTAATTCATTGTTCAAAGATTAAAGACATGTTTCCATCAAGGATAGTGAAAATAATCAAAGCACATGATATGAAAGCGATTTTACAAACAGAAAATAAAAATGTTCTCAGTGAAAAAAATAATTATTTTTTAGCAGTTGTCCAGAAATTGGCTATATATATTCTGGTGGATATTCTCTAAAAATGTCATATTACTCTATGACCAACCAAAGCGCCTTTAGTTTCTTAACAGTAAAATAAAATTTTTGGAGTTTACTCATTTTTAATTACAAAATAATGTCTGTTTTAATTCATGTTTTCTCTGAGTATTTTACATTGCCTGATAAAATATATATTTTAAAGTAAACATACCAGAGTCACACCAGAGTGTTTTGTCTGAAGTATAAATAAATTGATTTTTTTAATAAAGATAGACCAAAAAAAGGAATGTCATTATGATCATTTTATTATTATAGCAAATAATTCTTCTTAGGAAAAGATAAGGACATTACTTCTTTCCACCACCAGGATGACAGCTAGATTTTTTTTTTTTTTAAATTTCACAGAGATGTGCCACAGAGAGCAACCAAATATAACAACTCCTTTTCACAACCATGTGGAAGCAACTTGCTTCCTGCCATTTCTCTTTTTTGTGATATTCTGAAGTGAAAATGAAATACAGATACTATCAAACTGTGGCTATGACAGATAAAAAAAAAGCTACTTCTGTTTTACTGAAGTGCATTTGTTTTCCTCCTTCATTCTGCAGGAAGCATCACAAACCCACAGAGTCCCTGAGAGATGGATTTTACTGGGAGGCGGAATGCTAACTTTGCTCAAAGATGTGTAAATGCCACGTGCCCAGATGGTCCTTTTGCCTATTCATAGGGAGAGGCTCAGAAACACACATGCATCTTTCTGTGGTCAGTCATAACAGATTTGTTCTAAATAAGCCACACTGTTTTGCAAGATGGCAGGGAACTGTCAGGCTGTATTTTAAGCACAAATGTTTCTGCCAGACAGACACAGCATATACCATGTGCTTCAGAAACACACACACATGCGGCATTAATCTGAGGACAGAATATGGACCTGTGTTGTCATTTCGCCGCTCCGATCAATAAGCTCACCTTTCAGTTCCTGCATGGACCTTTTATTGACTCGGATTTCGTGGCAATCACCAAATATATACACAGGGAAAGATAAGTAGTTAGGTATACATATAGATAGATGGACAGAGATTCCTTCTTATCATTCATGTATTTGCCAAGCCTGATCCTGCATATTGCCCCTGAAGGGGTCAAGGTGTTGGGGAAGATCTAGTAGTCACTTACTCAACTTATTTTTCCATTAAGAGCTACTTACCATTGAAGTTTTAATAAAAGTAATACTTGAGCAACTATTTACGCTTGATGTGTTATATGGTATCGGGTATAGTCTTTGGAAACTTACAGTCTAAGATAGATATTCTAAGATAGAAAGCTTAACAGAGATTTATTTGAAAAAATAGAATCAACTCTTCATTTCAAACACTGCCTTTCAGAGGTTAAGTACAATTTTGATTAGAGGACAAGAATACTTACATAGGGGTTGTTGGTAACTAAATCATGAAAGAGCCCTGGGATTTCTAGTTTCAGGTATTGTGAGACTGGTGGCTCCCATCTGATTTGTCCAGGTGGGCAAGCTGAAGCAGGTGGGCACGTCCAAACCATGTCACAAGAAGACATGACTAGTTGTGAATAGTGAATAGAAGTGGACATTGGACTAGGGAGGAGAGAAAGCATGTTGCTCAATACAGCTAATAAGAAGTTAGCTAGTTAATTATATCCTACCTCATTCCAAACAGAACTAGCAGGAGCCGATAAAGATACATATTTGAACTTGATGGTGAGTAAGTGAGAAGGATGAATTAGGGTAGGAGAAAGGAAAACAAATTCAGAAGTAAAGATTGTACTCAAAATACCTCCTCTAAGAACTTTGCCAGAAATGGCTTGCAAATTTGACTTTGTGCTTCTGAGCAAACAACGAGCAAAATGAGATCAGTTGCAAGATTCACAGTGTTTACAAGGTAAAAGGAAATCAGATTCTTGGTTTAATCCTAGCTATTTCAAAGAAATTTCTCTCCTGTATCTCTCAAGAGGATGCTGTGATATAATAAGCAACGTGTAACAACATATTTGTGGCAAAAACAATAAGTTCTGTTAGATTTTCTAAAAAATAAACTTTTTCACATTTAATACAGATATAACCCCAAAGTACAGTTCAGCAAAAGCAATTCTATTCCAAACTTTTAAAAAAAGGTGGACTATTAAGTTAGAGATAAAGTTGAAAGGGAGAGATGACATACAAGTGACAGACAATTCCTAAAAATATGATTTCTGTGACCAAGCTTTGATTATTTTCTAACAAAAGCTGCAAGTGTGGATATTCTATTTGGAGATTAAGGCAGATTTATATGCATTAGATCAGGCAAAATTAGGGTAGGGCTCAACACCTTTTATGAATTCAGGTGATACCAAGTACAACATACCATACTTTTACCTGAATAAAATAGCACCCACTTTTTGGGTGTTATTTGTCACAGCCGAAATTTTCACTAGCAAATAATGTCACAAAGACAAATGGCCATTTGGGACTTCAGGATTGAAAACAACTTTAAAATGTTTTAATTGTTTAAAGAAAATGTGTAATAAGACCAAGGAGAAACCATTCTTATTACATTGTTGCAATTGACATTATGGGGGGACCGGAAATTTGAAAATGTAGAGTATATAGGGCAGAAATTAAAATATAACATCCTAATAAACTATTTTAAAACCATTCAGGAAATTCATCAATATATTTGCAGCCTGTACTGCTAATATCAAACCGGCCTAAGGCATTTCTTGGGGGATTAATGACCAGAGGGAATTAATGGCCCTTGGCTTCACCTCAGGCCATCCACTTTCCCAGCCAGTCATTAATCCTAAGAAATGTCCCGAGTCTCAATCATTACAGCTTAATTGAGATGTCACAAAAAGGGTTAAAGAAGTTTTGACTATTTTACTACATGAATACCAGCAGTGAAATGCATTTAGAATCCCTGTTTAAAAGACTGTAATTGCCTCGGATTCTTTATATTATCATAACTCTTCAAAATTGATTGGTTTTAGGTTTATGGAAAAATATGCAAATTTACAGAGGATATGACACACATTTCTCATCGTGGGAATAAAAGTAGTTCACACAGAATTCATTTGATTGAGTTTGATTACTGAACAAAATCTAATTATTTTAGATACATGATCAGACTTTTCTAGAGATGCATATTGTTGGAAAGAATTTGGCATGTGTGATTGTTTATCAGTTCAGATGTGCAATGTTAGACAATGGCTCCTTGAGGGTCTGGCATATCTAGGAAATACTACTATCAGGAACTACTTACTCAAAGTAAACAAATTGAAAGAAAGGACTCCTTTCTTACTTATGTAGGATGAACATACAATTAGCCTGTGTGGAGAGGAGAAAAGACCAACCACTTCCGCCTCATCATTTTGGAGGACTACTTCCTAAACAAGTTCTTAAATCAACTGATAAGGATGCCTCATTGGCGTAACAATCTGCCAATGCTAGGCAATGGAGATCGGAAGAACCAGAATCATCTCGAGAGTGACCGACCAGAATAAAAGAACAATTAGGAAAAACCCCAATAGGGAAAAACTTTTTTAAGCCAAATATGCTTGCCAATGTAGAAAGGGAACAAACTCATGAGAAACAGCTCTTAACTACACATTTGATTGGATTGCTTGTAGCTCACATCCTGGCTGCCTGCCAACCAGAGGAACCTCAAATTCTGACTATAGATAACTGTGTTTTACCCAGGAAGCAGTGTCATCAGTTTACCAGTTTGCAAACTTTTTCACATCGTCTATTTTTTTTTTTTAAAGACTGGTCAAATGAAGCAGTAGGATCTTCTACTTCTGATTCTCTTCATTTTATGAGGAATAGGACTGTCCATTCTGTCACAGCCTTAAACACTAATTGTCTGAAAGCGGTGGTGGTGGTGGTGGTGTGTGTTTGTGAGCATATAACCAGAGAAGGTGTATTGACAGTGGATTTCAGCATTACTCCATGAATCACCTTCAATAGTGGCTCTAACTGAGTTAGTTGCCCACTCACTTCTGGAGTATTGTGTTTCAGTAACACCATTTGGAAAGTTTTCAGAATTTTAAACGTGTAGCTGAATATGAGTGGGATTTTTCTTACTGCCTTTATGAAAGTTGTCAGAATCAAAATGGAATCACTTGTGTTAAAAAAAAAAATTCCTGACAAATAGAGCTAAGAAAGGCTAGGAAGATAACAAAAATTATCACAAAAGACTACAAAAACCACAACCTTGCACAAAGCCATAGCAACCTTACACGAAAAATATTTCTGTCCAACTATGTCCAAGGGTGTAACCCTTGTTATTGATCCTTGTAGCCAAGGATATCTCAGAGCAATTATGTAATCCACCTAATTTTTCCTTTAAAAACCTTTGTCTTCCTTTTCCTCCCTCAGTATGCACATAATTTACTATGGCACGCATATTCCCATTGCAATACCCTATTCCCAAATAAATATATATGTATATTTTTTTAGAGAGAGCCCCTCTCCATCTGTTACTTAGGTTGACACATTAAACAGCTAACATGGACCTAGAGTTTGTTCTAGCAAGCGTTACAGCAAGTGTTACAGTGATTGACTGGGGAAAGAACCAAGCAGCACATGGAGGGTCAGAGAATTAGCCTTTACTTCACCAGCAGGCTCAGAGGGGCATGCCACCAAATTCTGAGCCCTGCTTCCTTGTTCTCCTCTGGTTTTATACACTTCTTGGGGTTACACACAACCAATCAACTATGAGCATGAGGAATTATCCAATCAGCGGTGGGATTCAAAAAGTATCCAATCAGCAACAAGCTTTACATATCCAACCAGCAACAAGCTTGACATCAGCAGTGGGATCCCAAAGCATCCAATCAGCAGTGAGTTCAGCCATGGGGCCCCGGGGTGGGGGTTTTTCCCTATCAAGTTGAGGACAAAGAGATGTTATTATATATCTCATGGTCTGAAGAGAGCTGACAACAGTAGAGGCCAGACCACTTGCTCAGGGTTTATTATTAAGAGGCTTGTGGGCTAATTTTGATATCTCTACCCAACAGCCAGTACCCCAACTCCATCTCAGACTATTAAAAAATAACTGAAAGATGAGATAGAGGAAGAGTCAAGGAGTGATCTGGGTCATTAAGAATGCTGTGATTCACACAAGTCCCATCTGGGGCAGGAGGAAAATCCAAGAAAATCATCACCCTACAGATTAAAGTACCTGCAAGCTGACATCTTAATCCCTAAGTCAGATACCTGCCCAGTCAATGGACTTGTTGAACTACTCTGACCCTATCTGAGTAAGAGAAAAGTGGACTGAGGAGAGGTGGGAATACAGAGAGAAGTGACTAAGGTACAGAAAGAGTGCAGGAATTTCCCTTTGGGTAAAGAAATGCTTGGAAGGAGACAGGCTTTAGTTGTCTTAGTGGTACCCAGGCCACAAGAGAGTCTTCCTAAGATCGTGGGGTGAATTGCTGGTGGTGCACACATCCACACACACTTGCCTAGAGTGAGGCTGGCAACGTGAGAGCTGAGGCCTTAACTCAGACATTTAGATTGGTCTAAACTGTACTTTGAATATATGAAAAGGACAAGAAAATGATGGGATCTCTCCAGAATACTTAACTAGTGTGGGAGGGAAATTCAACAATATTTCGCGGCTATACCCTTGCGACGAGGTTGTTCAATAGATCGGTTACTGAGGTAACAGATCCAGGCATGCCCCATGGTGGCCTCTCTATGTGTCCTGGAGGCTTATCACTTTTTCTGTAACTTGTCAGGTTATCAGTTCTCATATTAACAGAATAGTTAGATTCTGATATCAGAACACCAGACAATATATTAAAGGATTTTGTCTGGTGCCCTTTGTCTAGAAGACTCAAGTGGTGATTTTTATTTAATCCTTAGCATGTTTGCTAGTATACAGAAGATCCAAGAGTATTAAATATAATTGATTTTAGCCAGAATAAATGTAATTATCAAAGTCGTTTAATCTTGTTCTTCAAGTTTTCAGGCAAAAACCTTAGAATCATTTTCAATATATTTTTTCTTCTCTTGTTCCTCATGTCCAATATATCAACAAATTCTGTTATTCTATAATCTAACCACTTTTTTCTTAACTCCCTCCACTTGTTCCATCCTGGTTGAAATCACTGGTATTTCTCCCTTGAAGTAAAAGTTACTTAGCTGTTTTCCCTGCTTTTATTCTTGCCCTCCTGCTGTTAACTTCCACCCAGCAGCCAGAGCAATCATGAAAACATAAGTTTAATCATGACACCTCTCTTGTTAGAGCTCTCCAGTGTCTGTATGTCATACATTGGGGAAACACCAAAGTCCTTACAAAGGCCTTCAAGGTCCTACAAGATTTGTGTACCTCCTCCCATCTTTCTGACTTAATCTCCTATCATTCTTTCTCTCCTTGGGGTGATACCCCCCACTGGAATTCTATGTGTCCTGAAAACAGTAACAGCTAATATTTACTTGGCAGTAAAATATTTACTGTGCCAGACACAATTCTAAATACTTTCCCAATATTACACAGCTAGCATGTGGTGGAAGTGAGGTTTTAGCCCAAGCAGAATGAGTCTAGAGCATCTACATGCTGAATCCCTGCACCATACTACCTTTCAGTATGTATCTATGGAGATGGTATGTCAGTAATTAAAACAAGACTTCAGAGTTAAGTGGAACTAGGTCCTGCCCTGGCTCTTCCTCTTCTTAGCAGTGAGATCTCAGCAAATTACTTATATTCCTTGTGCTTCAATTTCCTTATCTGAGAAATGAGGATAAGAAGAATTCCTTGAAGGATTATTTGAAGGGTTAAATAAGACTATAAATAAAATAAAAATTATAAAAGAAAAATTACAATGCTTTGAGAACATACTCTTTGGCACTAATTTGCTAAGTCCCAAAGAGTATATGCTCAAAGCATTATAAATTTTATTATACTTATGTAAATATGTATCTTCAAAGAGAATTATTTTTTCCATTCTGAAGGCTCTTACAATGCTTCGAATTTGGACATTTGGGAATCCATATTAAAATGTCTTAGGATTGTAGACAATTAAATGCATCTACTATATTGTTAAACCGAAGGGCAAAGAGGAAAAGTGACTATTTTATTTGTAATTCTTCAAAGGATGTGCAAGACTACAGACTCCTCATTTTACTTATTTCAGGTGACTATTTTCTAAAATAATAATTTACGTTCAAGCTGTTGGTGATGACTTTCAATTCTTTGCTATGTTTTGCCACAGTCCTCATGTCTGTTTTCTGTCTGATCCCTCCACTGGCCTTGGCCTATTTTCCATATTCTTTCCCATCCCCAACACTTCCCCAAAATGTTTTTAGCATGCAACTGCCTTTTCATTTTATCACATGTCTTGATGAAATCTGACTCATAATTTTTTGTTTCCTTCACTGTTCTTTTTGAAAGCATAGTTACATATGATTATATCTTTATACAGATACCAAATTATATTTACTAAACACCAGTATGAGTTATAGCTATTATTGAAATCTTTAAGAATTTGAAGGGATTATCCAACTTTCTGAAGAGACTGAGATCTCATTTGCTTATAAGAAAGCAAGAGGATATAATATTTCCAGAGCACTGTTCTTTGAGAAAATTTTAACCCATGGGATATGAAAATATCCCTGCATGGTAAGAGCAGCAATACTCGTTTTTGATTCTGTGAAATAAAGATAATGAAGCCAGAAAAGTAAAAGTCCCCTTTTTACAGTTACTTGTATTCTTAAACTCAAACTACTCATTTATTTTCAAGCAATTAGCAAATATATCACTATCAGTGATGGGAAATGTTGTTTAATATTTTAGAAAGTAATGTGAGGAATAGTAACACCTTTGCAAAATGTCTGCTCCATGATGATCTTTGGGCAAAAGAATGGAGACACCCAGAGATAGTAGTCTTGTAGACAAGAGTCTACCTTTTTGTTTCTCAGCGACATAAGGATTTCGACATCTCTGATTTCTGGCTTTAGGCTTGTTGGTAGAAGCTTTTTAAAGGCAACATAAAATAGCCTCACAATTATATGTCCTCTTTCTAGTGCATTCTCTTGTGGATCTCTTCCCTGGTTTTTGTTGAGTTTACTTTTAGCATGGGCTAAAATGGGTTGAATCAATAGAATTTCCCTTAGAAACTAATCCATTTAACATGGCATCTTTTAAATGACAAAATAGCCAGTTAAAAAGTGAAAAATCCCTTCCCTTAAGCAACTGTTTTATTTAGGTGATTCCAAATAACTGGTTATGTTGGTTGATTATTTTCTCAAGTGAAAATGTAGATAGTATGAAGTATTAGGTCAGTTCAAGTTGGGTTTAAATTATCTTAATTAATAACATATATAGTTTGTATTCTATAATATATTGAATGAGTTCTCTAGCCACTTATTTGGTTTCAAGTGTATAAAAATGAATAGTCGGATTCCATTTGTTTAGTTGTTGCAGCAATTTTTTTTATTTCATCATATTATGGAGGTACAAATATTGTTAAGGTTACATATATTGCCCTTGCCATCCCCCCCAGTCAGAGCTTCTAGTGCGTCCATCCTCCAGGTGGTGTGCATCGCACTCATTATGTAAGTATACACCCATCCCCTCCGCCCCCCTCCCACCTGCCCGATACCCTATAAATGTTGGGTTTTTTTTGACATTTTGGTTACATTTTATATCTTTGCCTCTCCCTAGGAAGGGTTAGAGGTATGCCCTTCCCCTCCACAATGCTGACCACATCCCTAAGATGTGGGTCTACCCCCCCCAATACCTGGTGAACGGTACCACCATTTGAGCACCATAGATTTAATCAGTCAGTACCAATTTGATAATGAGTACATGTGGAGCCCATTTTCCTGATCTTGTGTCACCTCACTTTGGATAATGGGCTTAAACTTAATCCAGAATAGTATAAGCAGTGCTCGCTGTCGTTTCTTAGAATTGGGTAATATTCCATTGTGAACATACACCAAATTTTAATTATCCACTCATGAATTGACGGGCACTTGGGTTGTTTCCATGTCCTTGCAATAGTGAATTGTGCTGCCATAAACATTCGGGTGCAGATGTCTTTATAATAGAATGTCTTATGCTCTTTTGGGTAGATGCCTAACAATGCTATTGCTGGGTCTAATGGTATTTCTATTTTTAGCTGTTTGAGGTATCTCCAAAATCTTTTCCACAAAGGTTGCACTAATTTGGAGTCTCACCAGCAGTGTAAGAGTGTTCCTGTCTCTCCACATCCTCGTCAGCATTTGTTGTTTTGGGATTTCTTGATACAGGTCATTCTCATTGGGGTTAGGTGATATCACATTGTGGTTATGATTTGCATTTCTCTAATGATTAGAGATGTTGAGCATTTTTTTTAATATATTTGCAGGCCATTATTCTGTCTTCTTTGGAGAAGTTTCTGTTCATTTCTGTGCCCATTTCTTGATGGGGTTGTTTGATTTTTTCTTCTTAATTCTTTTGAGTTCTAGATAGATTCTTATTATTAGACCTTTATCAGAAGTGTAGAGAGTAATTTTTACAGTTTGTTCTAACTTTGCAATTTTATTCTGCCTTATTTACTGGAATTGAACAGGCTGGAATTCTGCCTTCTTAATTTCTCATTTACTTATGATTTGGAATATTTGTATTTGCTTATTTTTTCAGTATATGAGGGCTATCCGGAAAGTATCCAGCCATTGTTAATATAATAAGAACATATGACATGGCTGGATACTTTCTGGACAGCCCTTGTATACATGAAAAGTTCTAAGAAAGGTTAAAGGTTTTTTTTTTTTTATGACTTTACTGTGCAAATATGGTGTTCTCTAGTTTTTTCTCCTTTTTTTCCTATTTTATTCAGTTGCAAATCAGCTGAAGAAGCAGATGTTTGGTGTCAGTGGTTTTTTTTATAAAAGCAATTCTCACTTAAAAGAGTGTTTTATTTTTTTTAAGAGATGAAATGGAAAAAGATATTTAACTCTTTCTAACATTTCTCAATTATGGATTCCTTTTATTCTATCAAAATTTACATAACAAAACGTATTGCTTTGGATGATTTTGCTCTTTCTTATTTTAACCAAGGAATGATTTAGTGGATCAGAACATAAAGCCATTTAATTCTGACAGGTAGCCTTACTGGCATTGATGTCTTTCTCTGTTCCTGTTGCCCAAAGCGAGTCCCCTGAACCATTCTTTAAATCTATAATCTTATGATTTCATTGAAGTTGTTTATGTGCACAAGCATGTTGAGATTCATTTTAGTTTATTATTACTTAATAAAAGTAAATAAAAAATAAATTAAATAATTCAAACAAAATATGTATCTGATTCATAACTAATTTTTGAATGCCAAAATTTGAAGTTTTTTTAAAATTAGGGACAATGATTTCAACCAAACTATTTGATAGATCTTTTAAAACTGAAATAACAAAAAAACAGAAAAATATTTATACATTTTTAAAAAGACAGTTCTTAAATCTTCTGTTTCTTCAGTATCAAGGTGGTGTATTAACATCACAATTGCATATTCATGAGCCTTTACAATAACAAAATCATGAAATTTACATCTTTACCCCATTCAAGTAACAAAATATGCTGGCTTAAAATGTACTAGTTTAATTTAAACACCAAATAACAGTTATATATTAATTCAGACTCTTTCCATTAAGTACCCAAAGCTCCCAAGTCCATGGCAGAATATTGTTAACATTCAGTAGAAAGAACTCACAGGTCAATAAGCTTGAGTCCTAGACAACATTAACAGAGCAAGACAAAAATGGAAGAATACTTCTCTTTAGATGTTAAAATTCAAACACTGAAGATAAAATATTCATGTGGAAAAGGAATAATATTGGATATAATCATCACTAATTTTTTCTACATGAACACTGGTATAAGTATGTTACTTATGGAGCTGATTTGACTATTTGGGACTATCCAGATACCTTCTCTCTCTTCACGTAGTGAGGATAAACTTATCACAATTTTTTCTTCTGAACTTTGAAGGAAATTAAAGGAGAACTTACATTGTCATTCTCTTTTAAAAATTATTTTATTTCAAAATAAAGGTATCACCAGAATAACAGCACAAGGCAGCCAATATGTCAACAAGGATTTGTGCTAAATTAGCTACATTAAATACTAATGAAATCTTCTCCATTTAAATATAAATGAGATTTTTATACCTGTCTCGCCACTTCTGGTGGTGAATCCATAGAAATTAAACTCTGCAGAAAATTGTTTTTTTTTTTCCTCATTCAACATACAAGTTCTTTGTTTTCACAGGAAGGAGATATAGGGAACAAATACAAGATCACAGGTGTTAGGCAGGTAGCATATCAGTGACAGAGACTATTCTGGATTAAGAATCTTTGGAGATTTTAGTGATCATATGTTGATTGCTGGACCATGGGAACAGAGGTGTGGATAGCTCCTTTTCTACTGGGTGGATAAGATGGTGATCTCTCAGAGATGACTAGAATGACTTTTGGGGACATTGCACCTACTTCTATTTAGAAGAGTTGAGAGTTTCTTTGAATATGCAAAGTATTTTGTTGAGTTGAAGAATAAAGTGGTTTCTATCACTATATTGAAGTCAGGCTTATGTAGAATTCTTTTTGGGAACTCTACATTCTCATTACAATGGTAGTAGTGCTCTTTGGTTTGGAAGACAAGTTTCAGAAATTCTTAGTCATTTGTGTTTGGTGGTCCTCATTTTTTGCATAGTCCTGGGTGGGAAGTACCAGATGGTCAACACAAATGAAAATAGAGATAGTAAGAAAGGTAAGACCACTCACTGGGCACCTGAGGGTAGTAGTAGGCCTAAGGCCATTTGGTACCTTATTTTGTCATAAATTCATTGCAGATTAGATTAATCTTTCATTGTTTGGCAGTATGAAAGGGATTCTTTAAAATGGGCTAAGCTTCCCAACCCATAGTGGTTAGTATTCTCTCTCAAGGTGACAATGATTATCTGTTTGACTCTTTCCTTTCCAAAATATGAAAGAAAACAAAATGAACTATGGTTTTAATTCATAATCTCAACTTGAGTTTCAATATTGAAGTTGATGGTTTAGACCCCAATAATACAGTGAAGAATATTTTGGCAGAATTGAAAAATAGCAACATTCTCAGTTGCAACAGGGAATAATCATTTCACCTTTTTGACAAATTATAACTGAGCCCTACCAATGAAAGAATGTATTAATTTAAAGAGCCAAGTGGACTAATTGCCATTATCAGAACTGCTAGTGATGAGCTTTGCTGTATAATAATGAAGCAATATAAATAAGAATATAATTTTAATTGACATTGAAAGCAGTGTGATTAAAATTATGTTGTATTTTCATAAAACTTATGATTTTTATGGATGACATTCCTTTTGAAATAGTTTCATCTTGGAGACTCAGATTGCTTTCAAATTCAGTTGGATTCAAGTCTTTAACTCAGTAATCAGATACTTAAGGAACCTCTCATTTCTAATCCTATAACTTATAAAAGTGACATTTTGTACTAAAACTATCATGTATAATATTTCTATTAATTCTCACAACAGTGTGACAAGAGAATTATTGGTTACATATTTATTTACCTAAAGATAGACATTGGACTATAACTCAGTTTGACTCTAAAGCTCATGCACTTTCTACTATATAAACTGTTTCCCTCTAACAAACCACAACTTCCCTTTGTGTTTTGGAGAATATACGTAAAGAATTGGAAATGTGAAACTGATATAGTAAAGATGATACAACCCCTTACAGATGAGAATATTAGAACAACGAAATCAAGTAACTTAACTAGGATTGTATAATTTAAATAGTCTATAGTCTATAGGTGGCAGCGCTTTGATTAGTATGCTAGCTTTGATTAGTGTGGCTCAAATGGAAAGGAGATTTAGAGCAACGTGAAAAAGCAGATTGTGGAAATCTGTCAAAAAATTTCAGTGAATTATTATGATTTAGTCTTCATAAAATATCCTTCGGGTAACAAATAACTGAAAATAAAGCTGCTGTACCTATACATCATGCATTTCCAACCCTATGAACATTGCTTTTAGAAAAATATGGATTAAATCTACTCAACTATTCTCAAAAGCACTATGGGCGATCAGAAAAAATTCCTGTGTCCATTACTGGCATGAGTGGACTCAAAAGAGGTGTACTTCCTGAGTCTGTGCAGCAGTAGTAAATTAATTAGGGTGAGGTCCCTAAAAAGATCAACCTTGAAGAGCAAGAGTCAGGGCCATAGGGCCAGATACCCTTTTCTGTGTAAGATTCTGCATCCCTTGCCATTTTGGAAGTCCTGTATTTATTTGTGGGAATGTTATTAGGTATTTACTGCCTAGAGCATCAAAGTTACAAAGTTATAGTCTTCTTATCCTTAAAGACCATAAAATTCACATGAAAGAAAAAGAAATCAGTTTTCATAACCATTTTGAGGGTCTATACATCTTTGGGGAGGCTGAGACTCCAAATATTTTGAGTTATCCATTGTCAACCTTTGATTTGTGATTATTGGCATAATCTATTGGTGTGAATTTAACACAGCATACTTATATTTGGTTTCACATAGGATCAACTGGGAGACTTTAGTGAACTAAGTAAATGCATACCTCTATGAACAATGTATCCTGGAAGCATCAAACTGATTCTATTGTCTACATTTCCCCCCACCCCCACCCCATGTCCAACACACTCCCAAATTGTGTTTGGCACATGAACTGGCTTTCATGTTACTATGTGATTTGATTAAATCTTACTATACCTTTCATTCACTTACTACCGTCTTTCAAATCATTTTTGAAGGCTACTTAACTATTAGTGTATAGTTCCAACTATATAATTCTTCTATACCTTGAGCTATAATTTGTCTTCTGTGCACCCATTAGTTCTAGTTCTATCCTTTAAAGCAGTATGGCATACACTCTTTCTTCCTTCACATGACAATCTTTTGAATGATTGAATGCTTAGAGTCAAATATCTTGCCCCATCCCACTTCTAGTTTTTCTTTTCTGTAAACTAATGCAGACTGAAGAATAAAGCAAGACCAAATTATATCATATTTGCAAGAGCTAGACTACAAATACAAAAATGTAAATAGGTAGAAAGTAAAAGAATAGCAAATAATATAGCATTTAAAGATAAGCATAAGAAAACTAACATGGTTACATTAATATCAGAAAAAGCAGATTTCAAGAGGAAAGCATTACAAGAGATAAGGAGAGGTATTTTTAAATGATGATAGGGATAATTCATTAAAATAATACAGTTCTAATGATGTATACACTTAAAAACAAGGCTTTTACATTTATGAAACAAAAATTGATGGAAGTAACAGGAGCAATACAAAAACCCAAAGACATGGCTGTAGATTTTAATACTCTAATTCTCTAAATTATAGAACAAGTAGGCAAAAAAAATCAGGAAGAATATAATAGATCGAAACAAGAGACTTATATTAATTGACATTAACAGAACACTAACATGATACAAAAAATTGCCAAATACATATGCTTTTCAAGTGTACATGGAATGGTGAAAGGGATAGGTTATATTTTGTGTCATTAAATATGTCTCAGTAAATTTCAGAAAGATGGAGGCTTTCAGATTAAGTTCTATGACCACAATGAAATAAAATTAGAAATCATTAATAGCAAATGTCTGAAAAATCTTCAAATATTTGGAAATTAAATATTGTACTTCTAAATAACACATGTACTAAATAAAAACTCAAAATTGAAATTATAAATATTTTGAAATAAATTATAATGACCACAATATATGAAATTTGTAGTACATAGGTAAACCAGTGCTTAGAGTAACTCTGTACCGTTAAATGAATACATTAGAATAAAATGACATTCTACAACCAATGATCTAAGTTTCTAACTTAAGAATAGGTGATGTCAGTAGCAATGGAAAATTAAAGACCTCCATAAAAGCTCTAAGAAAATTGACTAAAATTGTCAAAATGAACTTTTTCTGAATTTTGAAAATTAGGCAAAGATTTACAGGAGTCAGAGGTTATATACTCAAAGGGAAAAAAGCCTGAATCTTGCCATAGTCATGATTACAGACTTTACAGAGTTAGTTCAGTAAAGT
Source organism: Cheirogaleus medius (assembly GCA_008086735.1). Classification (NCBI taxonomy): domain Eukaryota; kingdom Metazoa; phylum Chordata; class Mammalia; order Primates; family Cheirogaleidae; genus Cheirogaleus; species Cheirogaleus medius. The sequence continues at coordinate 5,943,167 of VBSM01001562.1, forward strand.
CACTAGAAAAATAACAAGAATAAACAGTAGTAACAACATACATTGGGGAAAGGGAGAATCTGATTTCCAGAGATTCCACATAATATTATTTAAAATTTCCATTTTTTAACACAAAATTACAAAACATGCAAAGAAACAAAGAAGCATTGCCCATTCACAGGAAAAAAAGAAATAAATAGAAACTTTCCCTGAGGAAGTTCAGAGATTGAGCTTATTGGACAAAAATTCTTGTCAGCTATTTTAAATATGCTCAAAGAACTAAAGGAAATAACTCTAAAATGATAAAGGAAGGTATGAAAATGATGTTTCACCAAATACTGAATATTAGTAAAGAAATAAATAAAAATGACAAAAACAAATAATTTTGGAGTTGAAAAATTAAAACATTAATAACTGAAATAAAAAATTCACTAAAGAGACTCAACTGCAGATTTGAGCAAGCAAAGGAATCAGTAAACTTAACATAGGTCAACTGAGATTATTTAGTTTGTGCAACAGAAAGAAAAAAGAATGAAGAGAAATTAAACAGAGCCTCAGAGACCTATAGAATTACACAAAGCGTATATATATATATATATATATATATATATATATATTTGGAGTCCAAGAAAGAGAGGAGAATGAGAAAGAGGCAGAAAGAATATTTGAAAAAAATAAGCAAAGTCCTCCTAGTTTTTGAACAGGAAGTTTCAAGTTTTGCTTGTAGAACATTTGCTGAAAACAACTTACATATCCAAGAAGCTCAACGAACCCCAAGTAGGATGACCTCAAAGAGCTCCATACCTAGACACATCATAATCAAATTGTCAAAACTAAAAACAAAGAATCTTGAAAGCAGCAAGAAAGAAACTTATCTCCCATGAAGTAAATTCAGTAAGATTCACAGCTAATTTCTCATGAGAAACCATGGAGACCAGAAGTCAAAGGGATAATATGTTCAAAGTGCTGAAAGAAAGACTGTCTACCAATAATTCTATATTTGAAAAATGAAGGAGAAATTAAAACATTGTCAGATTAAGAAAAACAGAGAAATCATCACTAATACACTTGCCCTATAATAAATACTAAAGGGAGTCCTTTAGGCTGAAATTAAAAACAACAACAACAACAACAAAACATTGGATAGTAACTAGAATCAAAGACATATAGAACACAGGCAAAAAAAAAAAACAATAGATGTATTCTCTTGTTTATAGTTTTTTTCCTTATTGATTTTATAAGAAAACTGAATAAAGCAATACTTAAATCTTCATGGATTGATGCAAAAAATAAAGATGTAATTTGTGTGACAATAATAGCAAAAAGAAGGGATGAGGGTATGAAGCTATATATGTACAAAGGTTTTGTAAACTATTGAAATGAAATTAGTACTGATCCAGACTATGTTGTTATAAGTTAATATAGTTATTGTGATCCCCAGGCCCACCAATAAGAAAATAAATTTTAAAATTATAGTAAAAGAAATGATGGAATTAAAATGATACAGTAGAAAATACCTACTTCATACCAAAGAAGATAGTAATGGAGAAATAGAAAACAAAAAATATGAGGCACATGTAAAGCAAATAGCAAAATGATACACATAAATCCCAAATTATCCCAAATTATTATTTAATTGCACTAAATGTGGCAGTCCCCAACCTTTTTGTCACCAGGCACCAGTTTCATGAACCAGGGGACTGGGGGGTTGTGGTGTGGAGCTCAGGAAGTGACTGGTACTGAGCTATGGCCAGGGGCTTGGAGACTGCAGTGTAAATGGATTACACATTCCAATCAAAAGGCAGAGATTGGCAGAATGGATTAAAATGCAATAATATCTCACTATATGCTGTCTACAGAGGACCCACTTTAGATTCAAAGATACAAGTAGGTTGAAAGAAAAGTATGGAAATGATATACTATGCAAACAGTAACCAAAAGAAAGCTAAAGTGGCAACAGTAACAACAGACAAAATAGACTTCAAGCAAAAATTAGCATTAGCAAATGACATTATGTATGGGCCAATCCATCAAAAAAAAATTACAAACATATAGTCACTTAACTGTAATGCCCCAAAATGCATGAAGCAAAAATTGATAGAATTGAACTAGACAATCCCATAGTAATAGTTGGAGACTTCAACACCACACATTCATGAATAGATAAAACATGTAGGCAGAAGATCAATGAGGAAATAGAAGTTTTGAATAATTATGAAACTATAGACTTAATGGACATATAGAACACTCCACTAAACAATAGCGGAATACACATTCTTCTCAAGTCCATATGGAATATTCTTGAGGATAGACCACATTAAGGCATAAAAGATGCCTCAATACACATAAAACAATCTAAATAATGCAAAGTGTGTTCTCCATCAGCAATGAAATAAAATTAGAAATGAATAACAAGAGAAAATCCAGGACATTCACAAATACTTGAAAATTAAATAACACACCGCTAAACAGCCAATGGGTCAAAGAAGAAGTAACAAGGGAAATTAAAATATACCTTAATATGCATGAAAATGAAAAATCATGACTTTTGACAAGGGTGCAAAGACAATTCAGCAAATGGTGTTAGAAAAACTGACTAGCCATATGAAAAAAATGAAGTTAGATCACTGTCTCACACCATAGAAGAAATTAATTCAAAATGGATTGAAAACCTAAATGTAAGAGCTGAACCTATAAATTCCCAAAAGAAAACATAAGTGTAAACCTTCATGACCTTGGAATAGGCAATTGTTTCTTAGTTGTGATACTAAAAGAATAAGCAATGAAAAAAACTAGGTTAAACTGAACTCAAAATTAAAAGCTTTTGTGCTTCAAAAGACGTTATCAAGAAACTAAAAAGACCTACAGAGTAGGAGAAAATATTTTTAGAGCATATATCAGATAAGGATCTTATATCCAGAAAACTATAAAGAGCTACTATTACTCAACATCAAAAGGCAAGTAACTCAATTAAAATATGGGCAAAGACTTGCATAGACATTTCTTCAAACAAGAGGTACAAATGACAAATAGCCACATGAGAAAATGGTCAACATCGTCAGGAAAATGTAAAACAAAACTCTGACAAGATACCACTTCACACTCACTAGGATGGTTACAATAAAAAAGATGGAAAACAATTTGATGTGGAGAAATTAGAACCGTCACACATTTTTGGTGGAAATGTATTAATAAAATGGTGCAGCCATTTTGAAAAACAGTTTGGCAGTTCCTCAAAAGGTTAAATGTAGTTACCATATGATCCAGAAATTCCACTCCTAGGTATATATCCAAAAGATTTGAAAACATATGTCCACACAAAAACTTGTACACTAATGTTCACAATAGTGTTATTCATAATGGCCAACAAGTGAAACAGCCTAAATGCCCATGAAATGATGAATGGAAAACTACAATGTGGTAAAAACACACAATAAAATGTTATTCAGCCATAAAAGAGAATGATGTATGGATCTGCGTTACTACATAGATGTACCTTGAAAGTATTATGTTATGCATGAGAAGCCAGAAACAAAGACCATGTATCATATGACTGCATTTATACAAAATGTCCAGAATAAGTAAATCCATAGGACAAGAAAGTCAATTTGTGTTTGCTGGTGGTTGAGGGGAAGAAGGGGGATTGACGAGGTATAGGGTTTCTTTTTGGAGTGATGAAAATGTTCTGGAATTAGATGCTTTCACTCCTGCAAAGAATTTATTAGCACCCTCATTCACCAAGTATTTCATGAATCATCTACTTTATATGATACGTCATGCTGGGTGTTGAGTTTAATCCTTGGAGAGTTCACATCCTAATTAAGGAAATATACTCAGACAGATGAATTTCAGTATGAAATATTCCAAGAGTTGAAGCAATGGTACAGGCAAAGTGGTGGTGGAGTCTACAGGAGCAGAGCAACTAACTCTCCTTGGGGAAGTCAAGAAGTCAAAAGCTTGCCAAAGCAACATGAGACCGCGATCTTAAAGATGAGTGAGAGTTTTTCAGGTAAAGAAGGGATGAAAAAGGTTGGGAGTATGTTAGGGAGTTGAGTGTGTATGAGATACTTGACCACAGAAAGCCATGATGTGTTATAGAAATGGAAAATTTCTGAATGAGTGGGGCATAGAATATATAGGAAGTGCTGGCAAATGGGGAAGAAGGAAGGTGAAGCCAGATATGAATGACCTTGTTAGTCATTCTTGTTAGCAAATCTAATGCATAAATACATCTCACATTTTTACCATATAATAGGCACTGTTGTGAATTGATTTTTCATCATTTACCTAATTACTATGTGTCTCAGCTTCCTTGAATCCATTTCTATATCTTAGCAACATTGTATTAAATCACCTCTGGGAAGCCCTTTTAATTTTAGACGTAAAGATAATATAAATACAATATAGCGAGTTATTTTTAAGATATTTGGAAAAGGGAAATGTATGAACACAAATATTACCATATATTTCTTTCTTCTTTATTTTTTAAAAATATATGGTCCATGTAAAGGTATGGAAAGGTATGAGTGACAAGACAAACATAACAATAGGTGACCTATAAGAATTACTATCATTATGCTATTCTGTACTTTTGTATTCCAGGCATCCTCTTGTCAAGAGTCTCTAATGTCTTTACAAATAAGTAAATACAATTTTCTCCAACTTTTCATATATATATAAAATTGAGATAACATGAAATAGGAGAACAGAGCTGAAGCTAGACGATAAGGCTTTGGAATAATTCAGAAGAGACCACACACACTGAACTGAATTTATTTGAGCCTGTTCTAACCTTTGGATCATATCCCTCCCAGAGGAGATAAAGAAATCCATCCACTAGTGCACACTGAAAATACTGACTCTACTCTCCAATAACTGTTGTGTTAGGCATTATTTCCTGTGTGTGGTATACACAGCCAGAGCATCAAATCAGACACAGTAAGCAGAGGCCAGACATTTAAAAAGTTTTTTTGGAATATTATAAATGCTAAAATAAAACCCTTTAAATGTATTATTGCCTTTACCAGTTATTGCATTCAGTGTTTAATCCAGAACTGTTGTCTTTTCCCTTTTCATGCCTTTATATTCCATATAAAACTTCACAATAAACTGCTGGGTGATTTAAAATACTATTTACATAAAAGCTTTACAGAAGGCCTTATTAGGAGCTGAATTGGGTATCTGAGGGAAGGTTTCCCCACCTGAAGCCAAAGACATCTATTTAACTGCTGTGGTCTCTGGGCCAAGCATATTGACTGATTTACTGTCACCGATAATCCAGTGCTTGCCCAGAAGCCATTTCAGTTTAAGGGCATGTGGTTTGGCAGGCAGTATTGCTTGCAATAATGTAATAAAACAGAAAAAAAAATCCATACCTGGTTGTGAAAGAAAAGAGTCTATTTTGCCAGAGGCAGGTGAAATGGGTCTGTGTGATTTAGAGGTGGGTCAGAGCACAGACATATAAAATAATCCACCATTACTTGTATTTCTAAAAATGACCAGAATTCTCCAGAGTTCCTAAATCCTGTGCACTATTTAGTAGTAGGGGGTAGAGGGGAAGGTTACTAATTTTATTTGTCTTCTCAGGCCATTGGTTTATGATGGTGCCGTTACCATTTATGGTTGCTGTGGTCAAGGTTCTTTGGGTTGCAACAATCAGAATGTCATGTAAGCTTGCTCAAATCTCATAACATCAGAGGCCAGGAAAAGAGGTAGAGGTAGGCCTCAGATAAGACAGAACTGGGATAGAGAGGCCACGCCCTATCTCTAGGGCCTGCCAACCTTGCTCTCCCCGGCTCCTCCCAGCAAGTTGGCTTCATTCTTCTCTTTCTGCACACACTGGCTTCCTCAGCTCATGCAAAATCTCTATCACTCATGCATCTCATCTGCCACCTTGTCATTTTCTGTATCACAGCCTTTGTGCTACATGTCTCACTGCTGAGTCTCTCAATGTCTCATTTCCAAATTTCCAGGAACAGAGTCCAATTGGATCAACTCGTCTAAGTTTTGGTTAAGGTCTTTGCATGAGGTGATATCATAGGTCTCTTGTCAGCCTATTAATTGGTGCCTCAAGGGTGGTGAGTTGTGGGTTGTCATGTGGCAGATTGCTCATTCAGCCTGGATTATGGACAGGGAGGGCAATAGTAGGCATGCCTAATATAACAGTGGCTTCTAATTGTATTAAAGTTGGAAAAGCCTTCTTTCATTAAAAATGTCCAGTGCCTGCTATATGCTACTGTGCTAAGTAACATGCTGAATTCTGGAAATGCAACTGCCAGCAACACAGAAATCTCTGTTCTTCACTGGTCTGCCCTGGCTGTATCACCCTTAGGTCCTTTGAAATAAGTTTATTCAGTGCATCCTTTATTTAGGCTTTATATGCCCACCTCTGAATCTTTATGATATTCTGTATCCTAAATACCCTTGCTTATAATAATACACAAAGCCCTACCATTTTCATTATTCCAAAAGCTGTGTAAAGCCTACGTCCTCTACATAGTGTTTTCACTTCACCCTATATCAAAACACTTCCAATGTCCTATCAGCCCTTCATTTTACTTTTTTTGTGTGTGTGTGAGGGGGAGGTTCTATCACCTTAATATATTTTTCCTTTAGTCATTTATTCTCTTTCCCTATGTCAGCTCAGGGAATGTCCCTGAGCAGATTAGAAGACTGTTTTGTTGAAAGAGTTGAAGCCACACTATAATATATAATATAAATGCACATTTGCCTTCAATTATTTTCTACAAGTTGGACTTGAGGAAAGAGTTAACTTTATTATTTACAAATTTGCTTTTCTAGTACAGACTGTGCAAAGGCATTTTGAATAGCCCAAGGAACTGGCTAAATAAACGTGATTCTCCGGTGATTCACCGAGCTGGTAAAAATCCAGGTACACTGTATTGTTTCTTCCAGTAGGTACTTTAGCAAACCAAGTGAATAGCCCACGAGAGAAAAGTTGTCACTTTCACTGATTCATCAACACTTTTCCCAGCAGTCACAGTACCTGTGCCATCTGTGTTTAGCACTTTACAAAAAAAAAAAAAGCTCTTTGCAACTGCCATACAAATCAGGGGCACTAACAAGGTCACACAGAAGGGAATTTCAGGACTCTGGGAAGATGTTCTACTGCATGGCAGTGAGCAGTAACAGCATTCTACGCAAGTTCTCCAGCATCCCAGGCTGCTCCGCCCCAGCCTAGAGCTGCTTCGGGTCCACTGGGAAATGTGTATTATGCCTGGGTTAATTTGCTGATTAATCTCTAGTCAGTGGTTTGTGCTTTCCCCAGATGGCCAATTAAAATTTACAACTGGCAGAACAGTGTCCTGTTGGCAGGCTGCTGAGGGGCTGAAGCTAGAGGCAGTGACAGAAGGCATGGGCCGAGTTTTGCCTTGTTTTCCCCTCCCCTTTTCTTTATTTCTCTCTCTTGCTCTTTTTAAAGCTGCTGGATTTATTCAGAGGAAAGTGTAAGCCGGGCTTATGCGGTAAGTGTGAGATGTGTGGTGTAGTTTACAACTCTGCTGCTATTTACTCTCCAACACTCCCAGGGCCGCTCCAGTATTCCAGGCATCAACGGTTTTACCCACAGCAAATATAGCTGACAAAATCAGCCAGGGGGCACAACTGATTTAACAGCTTCTGAAATGTAATAGCCTTTTTTTTTTTTTTTCCTGATTTGCAGTCCCCATGGATTGATGGTCTAATATCATTCACTTCCTCACAAATATATAAAACATTTACAGTTGTTTGCGTAAATCAAAGGCAAAGGGCTGCATGTGAAGCTGATAATAAGTAATGCTGTGATATATATAAAAGATAACATACTTTTACAGCGGTAGCCCCCCAAAATTAACTGCTACTTTTTACTTAGCATTCTATACAAATTGCATTGTATACACATCTGAATAAAACATACAGCGAAGAATTTAATTAAAGAAATACAATTTGATATGATTCTTTATTTTATAGTGAAATATTTACCATGTGCTTCAAATATGCATGAGTCATCTGGATTGGAAATTCTGAAGGAAATTGTTAATCAAATACCATTGATCCTTAAATAAAGCAAACATGGTAATGATGTATGGTATTATGACAGCTTATTATTTTACTAACTATTGATAACAGTTGTCAAAAAACAAAATAAAATAAACACATTCTTTGATGTGGGGAAAATGTTTTTAATGTGAATATTACATTATTGATGGTAAAAATAATTTAGGGGACTCAAATGTAAGTCTTACATTAAAGAAACAGGAAGGAAAGTGGCATCATATAAAATTATCATTATATAAAATGCATATAATTTTCGATTCTGTTTTTATGAACAGCACATGTTGCAGAATTTACACACTGGACATTAATAAGTCCTATTACACGCTAAGATCAAACCTCAAGTTCACAGGTGGCCCTCTGTGAGTTATTGTCACTATACTATATACCACAGATTGTTAAATTTACTTTTATGAAATAAAATTTAAAAGTGTTTAGAAACATGGTAAGTTCCTTATGGACAGTGACTGTATGGTGTTACGCTTTGCTCTCAGCAGTACGAACGCTACCCAGCCTATAGTGAACTCTCAAGAAATGTTTGAATATTACATTAACAAATATTCCCCCAACAAATAGGAAAAACTCAATTTACTCCCTGCAAGGTTTTCCTTGTCAACCACCTTTGAAGTGAAAGCTCTCAGAATATTTTTCAGAAAAGGGTTTCATTTGTGTTCTGGCCTTGAATAGTTCTTGTCCAGGAGATCATAGGGTCCTCTATGGCAAGCATCATGTATCCTTTATCTTTTTTTATCCCCACCCCCGACAGTGCTAGCACCAGTGTATCAGCTCAATAAATGTACATTGAATTGAATTTAAAGTGTTTCTTGAATTGCTGATGTACTTATAGAAACAACCCAGTTCCGCTGGTAAATCTATACTATGAACAGACCTCAACTACACAGGATTTCAGTTCAACTTACAAGGAAGATGGGTGTAGGACTAAAGAATTATAGATGGGATATCTACAGACAAGACAATTGCAGAACTAATATTTATTAATTTTATATTAACTTTTTTTTATCTAGTCATATATACTTCAAATTTTCTTTCAGGTAAATATTTTGCCCATAAATAAAGCACCTTTATATAATATACGTGTTGCTCTGAGATATTAGGCAATACTTAAATTTTACACATTCTCAGCTGATTAGGGAGTTTGTATCTAGCTAGTAGCTGATGCCCCGGGTCACTGAAGAGATGGGATCCAGATGAGAGGCTGTACTGTGCCTTGACTTGGAAATATTAATCCATGAATTATGTTTTGATGGAAGGTCTGCAGATCAACCCACATATATTTATTAAGCACATACTCTATCCAAAGTACTGTGTTAGATGCTGTTGGTCATCAGATAGAGTTCCAAATATAAAGAGCTAGTGATCTATGAACAAAAATAATAGTAAAACAAGGCAAAATATTATTACTGACAAATACAGAGTACAAAGAACCACGCAGGGCACTTACTAGAAAATGATTGGTTTTCACTGGAAGGATTGAGAAAGCTTTTCTGGGAGAGGTGAGCCTTAGAAAATAAGTGGTGACTTGTCAGGAGAGGGAGGGGAGAGGGGGCTCTGCAGGAAGAGGGAATTGCATGAGCAAAGGTGGAAAGGTAGAAAAATACTAATTTAGTTCAGGAAGTAGGAATTGACAAAAGGATGATAGGATGTGTGGGTGTGGGTACAAAATGAGGCTGGAAAGGTCAACTGGTAGATTTAGTAAGTTTGAGTTATAGAAATTTAAACTGAGTATTTGATCAATGCAGAGTCTTCAAATTTCTTGGTCAGGATAGGAATCTTAGTCATATCTGCATTTAACAATGAATGAGAAGTGAGAGTCTGGTAGAAGAAAGGGAAGTTGGGATTAGTATAGTGAAGTAAACAAGAGGTATGATGGTGCGTGGTCTAGCCATGGTGGTAGGAATGAAAAGAATGAACGGCAGAGATATTTCTGATGCAAAATTGACAAAATAGGATGGTGATCAGGATGTTGAGGATAAGGGAGAAGGTAAAGTCTGAGATGGTCTCAGGTTTATAGGCTGGGATCCAGAAGGGTGGCAATGCCCATGCAAGAAGAAAGACAACAATGGAAAGATTATGTTTACCGGGGAAGAGAGTCCACTGAATTTCTAGGTATTGAGTGTGAGGTATTGATAAAATATCATTTTTTACCTCTATGTAACAAATTGTTGGGAATGCAGGTCTGCAGTTGGAGGAGAGTTAAAGACTAGTGTGGATTTGCTGGTTGCCAGTGGAATATGTTAACTGAAGTGATGGGGATGGATAATATTGTCACTGGTCAGCTGATAGTCCACACCAGAATGACCCCAAGCAGATTATTAAAGTATTAAGCTACGTTTGTATTGAGTAGAAATGTTGCTGTCCCAGGCTTTGCAATGCACCCTCTGACCTAGCTGAGGGTCGCTTTGTAGCTACTCTTGGGACCAGTGCTGCCAAAAGGCAATTATTAGAAAGTTAACAGGGACCTATAATAAGGCCTTCAGGACACTGGTGCAGTGCTGAGGCCCTGCCTATTCTCACTGGTTGGTGCACTTGCCATGATTTCCCATTTTAAAATAATTTTCTGTCATCCTTAGCCATGGAAGGATTATATAGCAGAAAAGAAGCAAGCTAAGGTGTGTGCCAGATGACATGACAGGTAGGAAGAAGTGCTCACAAGAGACATTAACTCTCCTCATATTTATACCTACCATATTTTTTAAGTTAGTTGCTATGGTGAGGCATAGATTGAGATAAATTAAAAAGACAGGACATAATAAGGTTTTAAATCTGTGATGGTACAATTAAATAATAAGATGTTATATACAAAGATGCTCAATATAAGCTTTTAGTTCCATTTTCTTGTATTTTACTGATCACATAATGTTACAATGTGCATTTGTGTGAAACAAAAGGGTTGTGAATAAAAAGGTAGTGGTATTGTACACAAATTTACAAAGTTTTGTTCCATATAATCCAGCAGAATTTAACTTTTACAATCTTCTGAAATGAAGAAAATTGAATTTCACTGGAATTACTATATTTGGTGTGACATACAATGCTTATTCATTAATACAACCACATTTTCTTTTTTTTAGAATGCACCTTTTAAGTTTGAGAAAACTTGAAAGGACATACTCTAGGAAAATGCAAAACAGCGTGAGCACATTGAGTTCATACCAGAAGAGATGTTGTTTTTTTTTCCTTGGATCATGAATGTTTTACCTAGAAGCTTCAGATATCCTGTGACTGTTATTGTGCAAACTACAAATTCTTAGATCTCAGACATTTCTCTTATTTTTCTTTTTGTCAGGTACAGTAGAATGTAACAGATCATTCTAAGGCAAGATGGTTTGAGTTTTCCAGTTGAAAGGTCATGCAGCAAAATCAGTGTGCTAGCTGTAATCTTATCATGGCTTTCTCAGCATGACAGAAATTTAAGTATTCATGATATTGTAATTATACATACTGATCCTGTGTTTCAATAATGACCTTGGAAGAGAGTTAGAAAAGTATTTTTTCCCTTCATCATGAGAAAAAATATTTCTTATGCTAATTATCTGCTATTGAATTTATATTATATAATTTTAATAAATATTTTAATTTGATTTGACAATTAATTGGCCTTACAAATGCCATTCTTTCCTTTCATGGTCTACTTTCAGAGAGAACAATTTTGAAGACACATTTCTAAGTTATTAACCGGTGAATTACATAAAGTCTTAAGTAAATAATGAAAATATAAATATTAGATCTATTTCCCAATAAAAGGTGGGTCAGAATACTGTTAGATATTATAGGGTACACCTTAGCTCATTGTCATTGTTTTCATTCTTTTAATTGTATGTGCCCGTTAATTGTACATGTAAACAATGTACAGTGTGATGAGCCCATGGACACTTTTTGCATAAACTTAAGTATTTAATCGAGTGTCAAATCAGCCCTTTTCTGTTTTACAGTGACCCACAACACCTGCTATTAAGGCAGTCTTTTTCAAAGCTACCAGCTCAGTAGCAAGCAATGTATACCTGCCCCCAGTACTACTGCCAGTCAATACAATGTAAGTTATTCTCCAGAGCTGGCACAGACCTACGGAGGCATTTGGTGCATAATGAGATTTTCACATGGAAATATTTTTATTTTACCTTAATGAGAAAATCAAAATGAAATAGTAAACTTTTAACAGCTAGTTGGGCCAAACACACGTTAAAAGAAAGCCCTCTACTGTGCTTCCTTCTCTTGGTCTAAGGTATTTGAAAACAAAATGTGGAACAGAGATAATATGCTTATTAGTAGGAATACCAATTGTTATTCAGAATTTAAATTACATGAAACAAATATAACCTGTGAAGAAGTAGCTGTGAAGAAGTAGCTACTTGTTAGCATACTCATACTATATGCCTAAACACTGTACTTTGGGAGATGACCCAGGGACAGATAAGTCGTGGGATGGCTGTGTATGAGATGAAATCCTCTAATGGTGCAACTGGATGGGACCAAATTAATGAATATAATGCTTGAGGAAGATAAAGGTCATGCCAATGAGACTGCATGACTACATGCGATCAATCAATCAATCTACTGAAAAAGAGAAAGAAGGAAAATAAATTTTAAAAACAGAACAAATGACAGGAAGACACAACTTTTAAAGTAATTTCTAAGTGTTACATACAAAACAGAATATTCCTTTCCAGAGATGAGCAGAACTTTGAAAACCCAAAGTCATGATGTCTGTTGAAAGGATCAGGCATATTAATTATTGCTCAAATTTTAGTACCTGTTTACAGAATCTTTGATGCTGAATGTAAATGGAAGTGTCAAGTTGAAAGAGGATCCTTTTAAATTAAAAAAATACAAAGGCATTACATGTAACTAAAATGTTTGTAACCCCACAATATTATGAAATAAAAAATTAATAAAAATAAAAAGTTAAAAAAATACATGTTTATGCATTATTAATATTATGTATTTTGTTACTTGTGTATGCTTTTATTAATTCATTCATTAAAATATTTATTGAATATCTGACACAGGATAGACATCATAGTAAATAAAACAGACATAGCTTGACATTGTCATAAGCCTACGTTCTATTAATAGTAGGAGGAAATAGATCACAAACAGATAATATGAAGTAAGTACGATGGTTATTAGTATTATGGAGAAAAATAAGACAGGAAACTAGGTTAGAGGATACCCTAGAAGAAATATTTCAAGTTTAAATAGGAATATCGGAGAAGGCCTCATTAGGATGGTGGCTTGCAAACAAATGTATAGGGAGGAGAGGGATCAGCTTTATGGGGAGACAGGGTTCCAGGTCCTGAAGTGCTAATGTACCTTGCATGTACAAGGAAAAAGAGGAGGCCAGTGTGCTGGCGATACAGTGAGGAAGAGAGAAAGTAACAAAAAGGTCTTTTGGATCAGTGTAAGGTGCACTTTTTTGTCTGTTTTGTTCATTTTTAGATTTTTGGTTTACTCAGAGATGCCATTGGAAGTTGTGAGCAAAGTGACAAGGAGACAAGAGCAGATGGAGGATCATCTTTTAGGAGGATATTTACAAAATCCAAGCCAGAGGCAATGGTGGTTTGATAGCAGTCACAGAGGGAGTAAGATGTGGCTGGATAATGATCTACTTGAAAGCACTGAAAACATGTGCTAACCAATCACAAGTGGTTTGTAACAGAAAAAAAGAAGCCAAAGATGATTCCAAGGTTTAGACTTGAGTAACCTGAATGGAGTCCCTCTTTTCCTACATGGGGAGAAGTTGCAAGAGAGGCAGAATTAGAGCGGGAGGTGAACATGATTTGAACATATTTAAGTTTAAGGTGTCTTGAGATGTTGAGTATAGGTGATTAGATCTATGGACCCAGAATTCAGGAGACAGATACTGGAAACATATATTTTTAAGTAGTGAGTAAACAATTGCAATGAAAGCAAAGAGACTGGATGAGCTTCATCCTTGACATGAGTGTAGATCAAGAAGAGGTAGGCCTAAGGACTTAGTTTTGGGGGTTTCCGATGCATAGAAGCTGGATGGAAGAAGAGGAAAAACCAATAAGAGAAATTGAGATGTAGTGGCCAGTGAGGCAGGAAGAAGACCAAGAGAATTTGGTATTCTGGAAATTAAATGAGACAAATGTTTTCAGAATGAAGGAGTAAACACTTGTGTCAAATGCAGCAGATATGTCAGGTAAGGCTTGAAAATTACTCACTGGTCTTTGCATTTATGGCTGCCCTTGAGAATTATGACTATAAAAGAAGCATAATTTTTATCTGATATCAGAGCAAAAGCAATACCAAGTTTGCTCAGCAAACTTTCCTTTCCATCCAGGACATAGTGATTAGGATGGCTAGCTGTTACGAAACCAGGGAAAGTTTTACCTGCATGATAAAGAAAAAAACCAGAGTTCTTCATATAAGACAATAATACAAAGACATTCTGAAGATTCACAGATATGTGAATAATATGCAAATTAATAGTTAAATCCTGCATTTTGTAAGGATTGGCATATATTTGCCTCTCAAGCTATGGTGAGTAGAATCAGCATCACCTGGGAACCTGTTAGAAATACAGATTCCTCAGGCCTTACCCCAGGTGAACTGATTCAGGATCTGCATTTTAACAAGAGCCCCATATCATGGGCATATCAAAAGCCACACTGAGACCAATCTTTGAGTAGCAAGCTTCTAGAGATAAAACCACAAGGTACCTTGAATTTCAACAATAATGGGTTGAACCAAAAACCATTACAAATAGCACCTCTCCTTGCCATTTCTTGAGGGTTCTACTTAACTACAGATAGTTACCAATGTTACTAGTTAATGAAAAATCTGCCTAATGAAACCTAGGATTGTCATTTCTCATTTGGTTAAAAAAAAAAAAAGAAAAAAGAAAAAAAAAATGCCCTCTTCGTATTTGTCTTCTACATACATGTTGAAATTCTATTTAAACTTACAATACCATGAATTATACATCCTTGATTCCCTCAACTGTGCTACTCCGAGATTGCCAAAACGTTTTCCTGCCTACCTCAGGTCTTCTTCCAAGCACTATTTTGAAAAAGATTTCCAAAAGTTATCAGAAATCTAAACAAAGTTCGCCAAAGATCATTGAAAATCAGTTGCTTTAAAATCTATTATACTATGTTATCATGGCTTATACTAAAAATTGTAAAAGAAAAAAACAACTATGTTTATTGTCAAATCATCTTGTTCCTTATTCAAAAGTATAATTTAATTTTATTTGTGTGACATTAGAGCTGATATAAAATTTAAGTTATGTATTTATTTTTATATGATCTCAAGACCATTAATCATAGGGAAATATGAAAATGATTAAAATACTTTCATATACATGTTCTTAAATATATAAAACATTTTATTCTGGTAATAAAAAGAAGCAAAAGTTTAAGAAAATACCCGGAAAGAAATGGCACATGTTATTGTGATCCAAGGAACACTGATAGGTAGCAGTTATAGTGTTTTTGGTTGTAAATACAGAAAAATTTGACAATAAGAAAAAATTTATTGTCTCAAGTAACTATAAAGTTGAGAGATAGTCTGGCTTTAGGGGAGTTTGAAGTCATGGTTGAAGCCTCTTGATCAGGACTTGATTTCTTCTTTTCCATTCATTTCTTCCTCTTTACGGTGTGCCATCCTCAGCCCAATCCCTTCTTGGCATCACAATGGCTGACAGGAGCTCAGGTGCTTTCTTGATTTACTTCAGCCAAGAAAAATAAGATTTTTGTCCTACTATTGCAGAAAAATTCTGAAATTTATAGTGTGATTGCACCATAGCAAGACCCACGCTCACTTCTAAACCAGTAATGTAACCAGAGGGATGAAATACACTGATGAATCCAGTCTTGGGAAAGTCTCCAAGCTTGATCTGAGGAAGGAGGTGAATTTACCTAGAAGCACATAAATATCTTATTGGAAATAAAGTTTCTTGGCGATGGAAAAAAGGGGAAAGCACGCTGGGAAAACAACCAACAAGCACTCACTGTGGCTGGCTTAGAGGGAGCTGGCGGAAAATAAACAGGTGAAATTTTGTCTGGAGGTTAGGCACATTTCATATTTGCATAAAAATATCTTAAGGGGAAAAAGTAAGACCATTCTGGAGGTAGCATTTATGATGACAGAGAAAAAGAGAGCTGAAGAGTTTCTAAAATGTAAAATCAGGCTTGGTAGCCCAGAAAAACAAGAAGAACACTGACCTATTTGAAAACTATCAGGAGATTTAAAAATAAATTTAATTAATTATACAACTATTCTTTACTTATTTTTTTAAATTCATTGTTTTAAATCCATGCTCCCTATCATGGGTACTATTAATATCATCTTTCTGAAACATAGATACAATCAAGTTTTTCTCTGATTAGAAACATTTTGTGATGACTCATTTCTTATATGGCAAAGGCTAAACTCCTTAACAAAGCAGTTTCTGCAAAATCTACCTCTAATACTTCCAGCTTCAATTTTTTTCATTTCCTAATGCCCCTGTTCCACCCGCTGCATCTTCTAGTCCCTGTGAACTCTGCACTTTTCTCCTTTCCAGACTCACCAAGTATTTTCATAAGTTCTCACCTTTATTCATTTGTGTTTTTACCTGAAACATCTCTCCTCTATTTAGCCTCATCCCATACGCCATGTTTCAGATTCTATGAGGCAGAAGGCTCCTTTCTGTTTCTGTGCCACCATTATTGTCTTCTCCCATTCACAGTGTTATTACTGGTTGCATCTTATTTTGCTGTGAACTCATTGAAGATTATGAAAATGCCTTATTCAGCTTTGTGTAGTCAGAACCTAAGACACAGTATTCTTTCAGTAAATGTACAATGAATTGAATTTTGAGGTACTCAAAGATAATAGAAAAACACTGCATTGAGGAAAGCATTTTTTAAGACATCAAGAATTATAAATTCAAATGACTGGTTTGACACAAGCATTGTAGACATACATACATTTGATTATAGTTTTCTTTTCAAAGGAAGCATAGTTGTTTTCAAATTTTGCTGTTACATTAAATGTTTATTTAAACATCTTAGATATTGGGAAGCTGCTTTGTTGAGATAAATGTTATAGGTGATGCAGTTTCCAAGATTAGTACTTTATTAAATTTGTTCAACATCTAGCTACTGATTAGTCAGGCAAAAAGCTATATCCTGAAAAAGAAATAATTGAATGATGTATGTATAGTTTTAGTGAGCAATTTCCAGATATTTTGGGAAATACTATATACAGTATTTGGGTTGAATGTAACATATGATATCACTTTTTAATTGTCGGTTGTCTACCTCTGGTGTTAGGGAGTAGTACATGATATAAGCAGAAAGAAACATAATATATTCAGGTAAAAACTGGAATATTCAATCTACTCTGCAAACCTCAGTGTCCCAATTTATAAAATGAAATCATTGAAATAAAAGCCAATAAATTTTGTTCTTTGCCATTTTTTGAAACAAGTTACTGAAAATCTAACCTTTGGGTGATTCTTTTTCCCTTCCAAAACTGTCATCTTGTCTGACTAAAGATATATTTTAATGATACTGGCAGCATTCAATGAATTTCAGAATATTTTTGTAATTATTTTTAGTGACTAGACCATAAAATTTAAATATACTAAATGATAAAAACAAAATCTTTATTTTTTCCATGTATGTTTGGTTTTTGGAACAGCGAATAATTACTCTTTCAAATTTAATGAATAAAGTGTTTACTATGGTTTGGACACAAAACTAAGGTGAGAATATAAATTAGTGAGTCTTTTTTAAAAATGATATATTTTGGATAATGACTCAGAAGGCATATCTAACATAGAATTTTAAGCATTTGAGCATAATTTAGGCAAGTATATAGCCTTAAAAAATTTTTACTGCTAAGGGCAAGAAAGACATGGTTTATTTAAAAAAAAAATTGGCCTCATTTCCTGAGACTGAGGCAATATAAATTATGGTTAAAAGCAAAGGCTTTGAAGTCAGCTGTGAATTCAAATCTGAAATTTGTAAAATGGAAATAATTATAGTCAGAGGGTTGTTGTGAGGGTTAAACATTATATATTCATTATGTAACACAATGCCTATAGTCTTCAATGTTTCCTATTAATTATTGTTACTTAATAATTATCACATAATCAGATAATATAATGCCAAGTTGTTACAGTTTGTTATAGATAGTAATTTGTTAATATGCCCTTAAACATTTAAAAGTGGTTTATTGAAAACATAGATCAAGAGATCAAAAATTTAAGCAATGCAAAATTCAATGGTGGGGTCACGCCCCCATAAAATAAGACTTTTGCACTTGGATAAAAACTTATCCTTCATTATTAGGCACATGTTTTGAGCATCAGAAAAAGAACTAGCAGGGCCTAGCTCTTGTGAGGAAGATAGAGAAAAATTAAGCTTGTGATATATATTTATATATTGTTTCACAATTCTCCCCAAACTTCCACATCTGTTATTTCACGGGATCCTCATAAGAACGTTGTGGGGTAATCAGATTAGGCTTCAAATCTACCTTTAAGAACGAAAGAAACTGACACTCAGAGGGGATGTGATTTACCTAATGTCCCATGGCTGGAGAGGTGAAGCTAGTAGTAGGTAGGATGACAACCTAGTCTTTGGCCCCTCATTGGGTCCTTTGTCCACCAGTCCATCTTTACTGAGAAGAGGTACTCAGTAAATGCATCTTGGTTTTCTGACTTAAGTATTTACTGTGTTTTTTTGAAATAAGAAATTTAAAAATTATAGGTTATCAAACTTAGAAAAAAACCTCTAAACTATTTTAGAACATAAACCTACGCTAAAATTACTTCTCTGGTTTAGTATCTTGAGTTGGCTACAGTTGAGTTGGCTACAGTCCAGTCTTGAAATGCTATTCTTCTGATGAGAGGCTGGGATAATCAGGCAATGAAGGCAAGCAACAGCACAATCTACTTATGGTACTTTGTGGTGCTTAGAGATAAGAGTCACTACAACTCCCAAAGTATCATAAGCTTTGACTTCTGTAAATGCGAAGGTATCCTGCATAAGGCATTTCTAGGAGATTAACTTGATTTTCGAAGTGAGAAATGGAACCTCAGAAGCAATAAAGTTATGGAACTGTTGATGTTTGCTCTTAATCCGAATCAATAATTTAATCCTCATATAGGTTTAAGAATCAATGTTTTATTTTATTTTTAATATAAAAATCAATCTTTTGGGCTCAACACAACCTTTACATGAATACTTTTATCTCCTGAAATACTGTCAAGTAAGATATCTTTATAAGAAGATATGAATTCCAGGTGCATGGCAAACTGGCACTAAAAACACAAGGCTTTCAGTTTGCTCAAGACATGCAAATGGAAAATTGGTCATAAAGCAGAACTAAGCTAAGTAATTACATGACACTTTGCAAGGGTTTGCAAGGGTGCCACAGTTTTCCAAGGTCTATAGTCATAGCCATTAAAGAAAAAGAAAATTATACACACTATATATAGATAATAGCTAAATAAAAAAGTATAACATGGACATAAAGCATACATAATATTGCAAGGAGTGTGTTATTTCAGTAAAACACCACAAAAGAAAAATAAGTTAAGATGAAAATAAGAAGTATCTTAAAAGAGTTAAACATTTAGGCTTTGAAATTTGACTGTCTAAGGTTTGAATCCTGGCTCTACCACTTATATTTTGAACAAATTAGTTAATCTCTCTGAATTTCATCTTCTTCATTTAAAAACCCCTCTCTCATGGGGTTTTATGAAGATTAAAAAAGGCAATGCATATAAAGTGTTTTGCATAGTTCTTGGCATACAGCAAAGTTCAATAAAAATTATCATATTATTATAATAGATAATAGAAATTATTTAACAATATTATATATATTTAATAATATTATCTATTAAATTATCTGCTAATCTCAAATAGAATTGCAAAGATTTTAAATATCAGAACCAGAATAAAATGATATTCCTTAAATAGATGGGTTGAAATTAATATTGAGAATCTAACTGGTATGTTTATACAATGCCCTTCCTTTCAAGTTGTAATAAGAAGAAGAACAACAAAAACAACTATTATTTAGTGAGTGAATAGAATTGCCTTTCAGGCAATCTTGCCAATTCATGAAAACCCTAGATAATGTAATTTTAATTTAGAAGGACTTTTCCTATAGCACTTATAAGAGAAAATATAATTCAGAAAGCTGAGATTCAAATTTTACTCAAAGATTAATAATTTTTAAAATTTGTTATTCAATTAAATTCAAAATTTATTTATTGAAGACCTACAAAATGCCCATAATTTAAAGTGATCTTATTCATCTGACATGATTAAACCCATAATACTTTAAATCCATGCAAATCACTATACAAAAACAGTATGCATTAGAAATAGCATAGACATAATGTCTATTAAATGTTAAGCATCATTCTACTCACTTTTGTTCTTTTAGAAAAGATATGAAAAGTTAGAGTTTAGCTACTTTGGGAATTAAGAACTGTCCAGAAAATAAACAACACGTCTCTGTTACTACCCTCAACCTGGCACATCACTTGGCAACAAATGCTTTGCTAAAAATCAATAAAAAGGAAACGTGGTCCTAATCATACCCACATAGCAAAAGGCCGACAACCAACTTCCCTTGAGTCAACTGCTCATGCTCAGACAACTTGAGCCACAGAATTGATTTCTATGCAGTCAAATGAAAATCAAACTCTCTGTCACCCAGGATTTTCATTATTACAGGGGATCTTTTGCTCTGATTTTGAGAAAGAGGGGGCATGAGCCTGAGCATTTTCTTTTGTTAAATATATATGCATCTATATTTTAAAACAAAGGGAAATATAAAGTAGGTCATTAAAAGCATTTTTTTTTAAATCCCTGAAATTTATTGTTATTTTTTTTTTGATACTCTGCCAGTCAGTTATTTGGGTAGTCTTTGTAAGAAGAAAGATCTTTAGAATACAATAATCAAACTGCAATAGTTCTCTCAGTTAACCTAGAAGTTAACATAACTATGCCCACGGCCCATTTAACTTAACGGCTTGCCTGTCCTGGAATTGTAGATAGGGCTTGCAATAATCATCTTACGCCAGAGTGCTGTGGACCAGTTCTCTATCAATTGTTTGGAAATAAGTCAATCCCGAACACTCAACTCCCCAAATGAAATGACAAAATGTTAAAGAAGATGATTGTACTCCTGAATCGCAGCATCATAAGGGGAAACCTGATTAGGTCATCTGCTGTGACATGCAGAATGATAATGAAGTTGGGGACTTAACATCTTGGGAAGGGTGAGAGGTGCTTTTCAGCATTAAACAAAGCAAAACTAAAGCTGCCAAAGCTGCCGGTGCCTGAAAGCTTGCTTTGTAGTTTCACACCAGAGTCCTGATTTTACAGGCAATAGGCAGGAAAGACCACAGCACTCTGTGTGATGGGAAAATATTACCTACCTAGATTCAGAGTGGACGTTATAAGCCGGTTTCTTTTTGTCTAAAATGTAATAGAAAAGCTATACTTCCAACAATAAAAAAGGAATTACACTTTGGTGAGAGAATAGTAAAGGTTTCCAGCACTTTCACAGGCCAACCAAATGTAGTCTTCTGCCATGTAAATGCAGTAAAAGGATATCTGCATTAAATTACAGGATTTATAGTCGGCAGAAAAAACGAAACCACGTTTTTGCATTAAAATTTCGTTTTCTCTACTAGTATCTATATTTAAAATATAGGTGCCTTTTACTAATGAATGAAGTACATCAAAGCATATTATGTTATGCGTCTTGTGAGAACTAGGCAATTTATAAATGCTATTCACATTTAATTAGTAGTCATTTCTTCTCCATAAGCATATTTACTCGGATCTCTTGTTCCTACGGCAACCCAGTGAGTACTACAGCTACAAGAACAGCCTAGACTAACCTAAAAAAGGACGGAGATTAATGAGCAAGCTCAATATTAAGACTATAATGCAAAAGACCAAGCACTAAGATTGGTGAGAGGAGCATTACAAAGAAACCTCAAATAAAAATCTCTTATTTCAAGGAGCCTATTTATATAGCA
This sequence comes from Cheirogaleus medius, assembly GCA_008086735.1. NCBI lineage: Eukaryota > Metazoa > Chordata > Mammalia > Primates > Cheirogaleidae > Cheirogaleus > Cheirogaleus medius. The sequence continues at coordinate 5,965,239 of VBSM01001562.1, forward strand.
GCACAGATTTTATTTCTTCAAGAGTGCCTACAGTACACAGCGAATACAAGACATAACTCATTTAGTGCTACGTTCTGTTTAATTGGCTAACCACGCAGGTACGGTGTTACACATATACATACATATATACATATATGTATATAATTATAATCCGCTTAACACACTTATCAAGGGACTATATAAACAACATTTCAAACAGTCGTGCTTATGGATGTTTCCTTTAAATACTGCACTTGTTTAAAAATACACAGTCTTTAAAATTAGCTTTGATATAAGATGCTGTCATTAAACATTTAGTGAAAAATGATTCTTAAATCTGAATATTTATGTTATTTTAAGAGTAATTTTCTGATCAGCTTTTTATTCCAGTTCCAACTAAAGCATTATTAAAGAGTCAACTTTAAAATAAATATTGAGAGACATATTAAACGTAACAGTACAAAAATAAACAAGTAACAACAATTTTGCATGTTCCCCTTAAATTCTGCTTACAAGTGACATTTCTTAATTCAAAGATTTAAGCGAAAGAGGTAGGTGTAAGGGACTGAGGCCTAAATATATTTCTTTACAAAAAGTTATGTAATTTTACAATTCATGCTAGAGACAAAATAGAAATAATTAAAAATTATTTGAGCTTTAGGGAAAAATAAGACATAACCAAAAAAGCCCCCACAAAACCCAGCCTCCTGGAGTTAAACTAATTTTGCTTTGCACATTGCAGATGGGTGACAATAATTATTGCACATTATTTCTCCTAAAATCTCTTCTGTCTCCAAACAATATGTGGGAGAGACACTGAATATCAAAAAGGACAAATTAGAAAATTATATATTTTTTGTTATCAAATTATATAATTTTTGTTATCAAATCTTTCTTAGTAAGAATGACAGGCTGTTTTGGAGCTGGGCAGTCCCTTCTTGCTACAACAACATAGAGGCAACTGCATCGTTATCACGCCTCTAAATTATCCTGCTTAGTGGCAAAAAGTAAAAATGATTCCTTCTGACCTTTCTACATTGCTTCATTAACTTGCAAGCAACAAGTAAAAATGAGGAGCTTTCTGCAGCCCCCTCTGATATAACTAATTAAAAGAAACGGCTGCTTAGCATTGGTTCAGGAGCCTGGGTACCGCTCAGGTGCTAAACGGGGACAAATTCAGTGTGCGGTAAGAAAAGCCTGCCATACATCTAATGTTCATTTCGGTCCAACCAGGGCATTTTAAATTTATTTCTTTTTAGACCTAGAGGGATAGCTGCAGATGTGAAACAGTTTGTATACTTTCTGCTGAGTTATTAGTCAATAGTAAAATTACTGTATGTGGCTCTGCAAATTGAAAAAAGGAAACTATTTTATAAGGACTTATCTGTGCAAATATTAACAATTAACCAATTCTGTTGTCTCAAATCCAGCTGTAAAATATACTATCAAATCCTTTTTAAAGAATACGGAATAGCTTACACCTGTAATTTTCTTTTGTGAAAATGCGCCTTTACCAGAAACTATTGTCCATGCAGTGAATTCATTATGCTTAACAATTAAATCACAAGGCATTTCTTTCCCAGATAATCTATGAATTTGAGTTCAGAATTTCTATAGGTACTTTTGTTCCTGTATGGAGAGTATTTTAATACCAAAGAACACAGCAACTTAAATGCCATTCCCTGGGTTTTATGAAAAAGCAATATAGGAGAGTAAATAGAACAAATACCAACAACAAAGACCCCCCCCCAACCCCACCTTTGAATCAAACAATAAATGCAAATAGAAGAACTAAACCGAGCAGAGAGGTAGGGGCTGAATACTGAGGTCTGAGTATTCCTTCCTGAAAATGCTCACCAGCCTGTTTTAGGCAAGAATATTCTGCTATCTTTAAAAATATATATATATCATAATCTGCCATCAGTGAATCCTCTTCGCTCAGCTTCCCAGGTAGAATTAAAATGCAGTCCCAGAGGTACCAAGACATGAAAACTGAACCCTCTCGCGGCAGATAATCAGCACAGAAGAGCAGCTAACTTCTTAAATAACCACAATTAAATTGCACGCACTCTCCTCCTCTCCTTTCCTGGTTTTCAAACGTGGGGTTATTTATCAGAGAAGAAAAACTGGAGGCTGCATCTTTAGAAGGCAGCCAGGCACTTTTAACCTAATTAGCGTTAGTCACCTCTGAAAATAAATCCCCTGAATCCTGCAGCTCAAAAGTCGCCCCCGCCCCCGTGCTCCTCCATACACACAAGCACCTGGTCAGAATTGAGCAGCCAGATAGATAGAACCTTCCCGCCCTGACCCCCAGCAAACAGCACTAAGAGGGATTTGCCACGACCTTCCAGGAATTCAGGTAAAACAACAACAGGGGGTGGTGGGGGTTCGGGGGTGGGGGGATGCAAGCGATCTGCTTTGTCTGCGTTCAAACTTCATGCCCACGCCACCACAAAATACAGCCCGGAAGCTGCTCCAGCCCGGAAGCCTCTGTCTCAAACAGAAGGCTCAGAAAAGAATGGAGATTTGCAGATCTGATAATGAGCCAGTTAATGACATAAATGATACCTCAAGAACCTCACTAAACCATCCAGGTCCTACAATTTAATCTGTAATAAATACTCCTGCATCATTGCGAGATGGCTGCTCATAATGGCAAATGAAATATGCTGGTATGATAGGTACAATAAATCTGGATTTTCCTATGGTTCCCTCAGGCTAGAACAATATGTAACCACAGTGCGCACTGTCAGGATGAGCAGATCTCAAAGCCATCATAAAATCTAAATGGGGACTAATTAGGAGGCCCTTCCCTTCCAGAGTTACTATTTCTATTGACATTTTCCATGCATGAGCCCCTTCATAACATCATAAGTCACCAAGATAAGAACTCCCTAGATTATAGGGAAAAAGCTTTAATGGAGAAGTTGAACTCAAAGGCGATGCATAAATTTTCCTTTTGATTCTATGGGAAGTCTGTGTTCAGTACTTTCTTTACAAACTTTCAAGCCATGAACAGGGTACTTTTTAATCCCTCTGCACACTTTCTCCCCCCATGGCCAGTACCAGTCTCTCTGCACCAGGGATGTGAGTGTCAGGTGGCACCCAGGGAGGACATTAAAAGAGAGTAGGCTGCTCATAAAACTGATGGCTGTGGGTCAGGAGAGTGTCAGGGGATACACTTGGCATGTTGGCTTCCGGGCCAAGGCCTTTTGGCTTGAAAGTTGGAACTCTTCCCTAAATGTCACTGAAAATTAGACTTTCCCAAGGCCCTTCCAATCAGGAATGGGCAGATTTCCCTAAATTGGCCCTTTCTATGCAGAAAAGCAAATTAATTCCTTTGATAAACTAGGGTTCCATGGGTCCTTGGGAAAAGGTGAGGTGCGTTATATAGATGGTGTGTGCGCGTGTGTGCGTGTGTGTGTGTGTGTGTGTGAGAGAGAGAGAGAAAGAGAGACTTTGCACTTGGCTGGGGTGGGAATGAGATCTCCAGCCTCCCTGAAATATTATAGAAAGGTGGTGGACAAAAACCAGGGCATTAATGTCAAAAAAATCTTTCTCTTTTGCCATATACCAAATAATATGACAGGTTAATTAACTTTTCTGAGAATTGAAATCTTCATTTAAAAATGGGAATAAAAACAACTAATCGCATAGGGATGTTGTGAGGGTTAAAGACATCCGTGGATAATTTGAAAGATAGCCATCAATATTATTACTTGTGAAATTTATTATTTCATTTCAAGGAAATAAAATTAGAAAAATATCATGAATAGGAAGTGTGCAACCTACTATTTCTTATTCCTATTCTTATTTTTCAATCTTTGTTTTTCTGCAAGAGGAGAAGCCAGAAATTGTTGGGGGTGTGTTGTCTTATGAAAGTATACACTCTGCACTAACGAGGCATGTTCCTCTAACTAGTTTAGTCACTTGCAAGCATCATCTGACTCTTGCATGTGTTATGGTATTTTGGGTTAGCAAGGACTTAGCAAAGCAGCCCTGCGGGGTTCTGTTAGCAGCCTCCTAACAGCCATGGATTGGGGCTCTAACTGTTCTCAAACACTCTCTTATCCAGAGTGAGTGTCAGCCAAAACTGGGGCCACATACATCTGTGCCTAAAGTGAGTAACATACAAGTCTCCATCATTAGATGTAAAATTGGCTATATTATCTATTATTTAGCCACTAGTGAAATAATTACATTCCTATGCTAGATCATACCCTACTCCATACAACAGATTAAAGACTCTGGTAGATATTTGGTGAATGGTATTTTACCTGCAAATACTCTGTCAAGTCTGAATTTAAGATCAAACTGATAGTATCTTAGAAGATAAAAAACAGTTTTGTGTGTACATCTATTTATTTTAAATGTGTGTATGAAATTCTGATTTGTATTCTTATCTCCCAGTGGAGCTAAGTTTGTATCTTATTATTTTCATCATTGTTATTCCCAATTAGGCTTGTATAAACTTTGCTGAGCACATTTCATTTGTTGGTCTTGGCTACCAAAATGCAATTTCTACCATCTAATATTAAAAATTGTGACAGTATCCTCATAATCTCTTGTACCTTTATAGAAAATGAAGTAATTACCCGTAAACACTAGAAGGATATCCATAGAATAAGGATAAGATACATTTCAAAGCCTATATGGTATTCAAACTTTGTAGTATTTTATGGAGTTAAAACCATTAGTTGAATTTAAAATATTTAAGAGAGAAAAGTTAGGTTGCCCAGCTTATAATTTTTTTCCTAAGGCTATTTAAAAAATAATTTTAGTAAAATACCTCCTTCCACCTCAACCACTTCAAAAAGAAAAAAATATATAATTACAAACGAGATAAAGGTAATTACATTATTTGATTTGTTATAACTCTACTGTTTTAGTTTAAGGGGTAAGAAAAAACACTGTTTAACACTAATAATTTTCAAACTTGAGCTACGTTTCCTGGGCTGTGGTCAAGCTGTTGGGGTTCAGGGCCAGCCAAGGGGTTAGAATTGTTCTCCTACCAACCAAGACATGTAGAGGGAAAGGAAGGCTGAATTTGTGAACTGAGATGCCCTAGGCTTACAGCCCAGAGTTAAGAACTGAAAATTTACTTTAAGCTTCCCACACACCTGTTTTCATGGGGTCTCTCGGTCTTTTTTTTTTTTTTTTTTTTTGGTTCCATAACAGAATACTAGAGACTGGGTAATTTATAGAGAAAGCAATTTATTTTTCACTGTTCTGGAGGCTGGGAAGTTCGTGAGCATGGTGCCGGCATCTAGTGAGGGCCTTCTTGTTGCGTTACCCCATGCTGGAGGCTAAGAGGAAGAAGATGAGAGGGCAAGCAGCGAGTGCATGCCAAGAGAGGCACCAGTGGCCGGACCCTCTTTAATAGCAACCCACTCCTGCAATAATGACATTAATCCATTCATGAGGGCTCTGACCTAATGACCCAGTCACCTCTCACTGGGCCCCACCTCCCAACACTGTAGCACTGGAGATTAAGCTTCCAACACATGAACTTTGCAGGGACACATTCAAACCATACCATGGGGCTTCCGAAATACTGATCAGCTTGGTTCTCTTTAACTCAGTTGATTCTAGGTTTTGGGTGTTTAGTTCTTACAGTTTATCGCTCAATAAATATTTATTTTATGCCTATTCTTTTTTTTTATTTCCTCTTATTATGGGGGTACAACTATTGTTGGGGATACATATATTGCCCCTGCCACCTATTTTATGCCTATTCTGTGCTAAACAATATTCTGGGTGACACAGCATGGCGCAAAACAGGCAGAAACCTGGACTTCGTGGAGTTTATGTTCTACTATGGGGAGAAAGACAATAAATAAACATACAGGTAAATTCAAAATATGTTGGATGGTGATAAATCCAATGAAGACAAATGAAATAGCATTGGAAGAATTGGAAATGAGGGGTGCAGAGGAAGGCACTGATGTTTGATATGAGATGGTCAGGCAAGGACTCACCGAGAAAATGACATTGGAGCAAAGACATGAAAGAGACAAGGGAGCCAGTCTTGTGGATATCTGGAAGCAGGGCTTTCTACATAGAGGCAACAGTAAGTGCAAATGTCCTGAGGTGGCTCAGGCATAGTGCGTTAAAGAAAAGCCCAGAAGGTGGGTGTAGCTGGAAAGAAGGGAGCAAAGAGGAGAGCAGTAGGAAGTCAGATCATTGAGGTGGCAACTGGCTAGCTGGTACAGGCCTGGTGGCCACTGTAAGGATGTCAACTTTTATTTTGAGTGAGAAAGGAAGCCTCTGGGCAGAGGAGTGATGAGATCTGACACACATTTTTAGGCTATCACTCCCACCTCTGTATTGAAATTAACCTGGGGATGGCGTGGGTGGGGGACTTGGCAGCCAGGGTAGAAGCAGGGAGACCAGTAAGGAAGGACTGTAGTAATCCAAATGGTACAGCTTGGGAAGGTGGTCAGATTTCAGATATATTTTGAAGGCACTGTATATAGAAGTTGTGAAAGGATTTAATGAGCATATGAGTGAAAGGCAGGAATATGAAAGGGAAGGACTAAATACCCTTTAAAATACTCATTTAATAATAAACATTGACCATATTCTCCTACTAACATGGAATATAGAATGATTATTTTGTTGTGGTATGTTGTCTTTAATGTATACACATCTATCCATTCATCAAACTCAACAAATGCTGATTAAATACCTACTATGTGCCAGGAACGGTGCTGGGGATGTAATGGTGAACTAGCCAGGCAAATCTCTTATCTCTATGAGCTCATATTGTAGTAGGGGAGGAAGAGTAGGTGATAAAACAGTAACCAAAACATAAAGAAAATTGTGGCATTTTCTATGAAATAACTAGCAATGTTGACATGTTTCATAGAAACACCCACAGTCATGGATAATCTTTGGTCCACCCTTCTAATGATGATTTGTAAAATTTCTGCCCACACCAGAGTGATCATTTCTTTTACTGAATAGGTGGTATTGATTATTAATGAAGTAAGTCAAGGTTCTAGACCCATAAAGAGATGGAATAATATCAAAGAGTCACAAACTATTGTGAAATATCTACTGACTATGCAAAGAAAATAGCCCACATTTAAGAAGAGGTAGAAAACAATAATCATACTTGCGCCATACCAATACAGAAAGACCCATGCTGTTTCTGTTTTGTTCTTCATTTTTAAGCTAAGGAAAAATAAGTTACTACTAATTACAAAGACAGAAACTCCCAATGAAAGTTTGTTTTTTATTAAAAGTATGTTTAGCCAAATTGGATAATTCAGATGATGAAATTGATTTTGGAGGTTTGGGTTATCTGCTTAGGCTAAATTTAGTGGATAATTGTTTCACTACTTCTTTGGATGATCTTATTTGTTCTCATAATTTAAACGACCATTCATGGCAAGAACTTCTAAATTACTCTCTTTCTAGCCCTGAGAGTCCACTGAGCTCACATATGTTAAGTGTTGGCTAAATGTGTCCACCAGAATAACACAGATCCTTCAAAGTTTACACATTATCACTTGCCACTTCTACATCTTTCCAAACTAATTTAGCTAGCTTTTACATTGGAATTTTCTCTTATCAAACAGTCATTAAACCATCTAACCAATCATCAAACCAGAAATTAGTTTCCTCCTGCTTCCTCACTCTTCATACACGAACACGAAGAAACACTTACCAATATCTTTTAGTCAGCATAGATTAGGTTACTCAGGAGTAACAAATGACGTGCAAATCTTGGTGGCTTCACTGACATTTGGGTGTCATTTGTTTATTTCTCATTCTCCAAAGATCTTCCACATTAGCCCTCCTGGTGAAGATTCAGCATTTCACCCATCTTCGTTCCTATGGGACCTCCACCTGTACCTGTGCTTACACAAACACCATGGCAGGGACCAAACAATGGCAGGTGACACTGAGGTGCTTTGATTTGACTCAGAAGTGACACATGTCCTCCCTATCCACATTCTATTGGCCAGAGCTAATCACATGGCACCACTCCACAGCCAGGGAGCTGAGAACTGCAGTTTTACTTGTGCGCCAGAGTGCAGGTGGGCATGCTCCCCCTACCTTCTACACATGTCTCAGTGTTTTTAACCCTGCTTCCAATGCTCCAATGTCTCCCATTATCTATAGGATACAATCCATTATCCACAGTTCTCTGCATCTTGCCCTCTTACATGCCCCCCGCACCCAGTGATGTGACTCAAACAAATGAAAATTTGCCTGACATGCTCTTCCCCCTTCTGCACCTGGCTAACATGCAGTGATCCTAAGCACACAGTGCAAGCCTCAATTTCTCCAAAAGGCATTGCTGATCCTCAGATTGAGCTATGCATAGTTGTCAAGTGTTCCCAGAGCTCCTGGCGCATACCTTTATCAAGGCACTTATTGTATCAACATATCAAAGTATTTTTAATATAACTGTCAAACTCCAACCCCTGGATTATAAATTCCTCAAGGGCAGATACATGTAATATTCACCTTGCATCCCCAGCACTCAGTACAGTACCTCGAACATAGCAAACTTTTATTCTTTAATTTTTAAAAATTATTTTCTTAATGTGGTCATAAGTTTTTTTTTTATTTTCCAATATTACAGGGATACAAATGTGTTGGTTAGATGGATTTCTTTTGTATTGCTTGAGTCAAAGTTATAAGTGTGCCCATCACCCAGATAGTGTACGTTGTACCCGTTAGGTATGATTTCACCCATCCCCCTACTCCTCCCTCCCACCTGCATGATTTCTATTGAGTTTTACTGCCATCTGTGTACATGAGTGCTGATAGGTTAGTTCCAGTTTAATAGTGAGTACGCGTGGTGTTTGTTTTTCCACTCTTATAATACTTCACTTAGGAGAATGGTCTCCAGTTCAATCCAGATTGTTGCAAAAGGTATTAATTAATCTTTTTTATGGCTGAGTAGTACTCCATGGCATACATATATCACATTTTATTAATCCACTCATGAATTGATGGGCACTAGGGTTGATTCCACATCTTTGTGATTGTGAATTGTGCTGCAATAAACAGTAGAGTGCAAATGTCTTTTTGAAAACATGACTTTTTTCCCTTTGGGTAAATACCCAGTAATGAGATTCCTGGATCAAATGGTAGGGCTGCTTTTAATTCTTTAAGGAATCTCCATACTATTTTCCATAGAGGTTGCACTAGTTTGCAGTCCCACCAACAGTATATAAGTGTTCCTTTCTCTTCTCATCCACGCCAACATCTAATGTTTTTGGACTTTTAAATAAAAGCCATTCTAACAAGGATAAAGTGATATCTCATTGTGGTTTTGATTTACATTTCTCTGATGATTAGGGACTTTGAGCATTTTTTGATATGTTTATTGGCCATTTGTCTCTTCTTTTGGGAAACCTCTGTTCATGTCTTTTGCCCACTTTTTAATGGGGTTGTTTGTTTTTTCCTTGCTGATTTGCTTGAGTTCTTTGTAGATTCTGGTTATTAGCCCTTTATCAGATGTATAACATAGGAATATTTTCTCCCATGTTGTAGGTTGTCTATTTGCTCTGTTGATTGTTTCCTGGGCTGTGTAGAAGCTTTATAATTTAATCAAGTCCCATTTATTTATTTGTTGGTGGTTGTCATGATTGCCCTTGGGGTCTTCTTCATAAATTCTTTTTCTGCAAGTGTTTTACTAATATTTTCTCCTAGAATTCTTATAATTTCATGTCTTAGATTTAAGTCTGTTATCCATCTTGAATTAATTTTTGTGATTGGTGAGAGATATGGATTTTGTTTCAATCTTCTGCATGTGGCTATCCAATTTTCCCAGAATCATCTATTGAATAGGGATTCTTTTTCCCAGTGTATATTGCTGTCTACTTTGTCAAAGATGAGATGGCAATATGTGCATGGTTTTATATCTGAGTTTGGCCATTTTACATAATCCCATATTTCTTGTTGGCTTTGTTCCTTCATCCTAATTATCTGTTCTTTATCTTTGACTGACTTGTTTAATTTGAAGGTGTTGTCTTCAATCTTCTTTCTTCTGCCTGGTCTATTCTATTCTTAAGACTTTCCACTGTGTTTTGTATTTCCTTGAATGAATTTTTCACTTCCAGGAGTTCTATTTGATTTTTTTAAATAACTGAATTTCCTTAGTTAATTTTCCATTCATTTCCTGAAATTTTTTCTGTGGTTTATTTGTGTTGGTGTTCCATTTTCTCTTGTATTTTTTTGAACTTACTTTTAATCCATATTTAGAATTTTTTGTCTGTCATTTCAATATTCTGATTTTGGTTGTTATCCGTTGCTTGAGAGCTGGTGTTTCCTTTTAGGGGTGACCCTTTGCTCTGATTCATACTACCAGAGTTCTTTTGCTAATTCCTTCTATTTTAGAGCAGCTGTTGCTTCTTATTTTTGGATTTTCTTTTGTTCAGATAGGGCTTTTCCCCCTCACCTCACTTGTATGGGTGTGTTTGTAGCATATGTTGGGCAAGAACATTTGGCTTTCCTTGTGGGTGCTTTGATGGCAATCTAAGCTCTGGATGGATGCCTTGGTTATAGATATCCTAGGCATGATGGTTTTCTCAGTTGCTAGTTGTTTGTAGGCTGTGATAGTGATGAGCTATGTGAGTGGGCAGATTCCTTGTCTATCTTTGATGAGGGAGGACGGAGGTCTTTGAAATCCTTTCTCTTTCCCCAGCCCTGGGCTCTTCTTAACAGTGTAAATTGTAATGGCATGGCCAGTTTAATCTCTGAGACAGTAGCTGGTGTTTGTGGGTAAGAATTGACCACACCTGTGTGATTGAGTCAGTAAATGCTGTAAAGGTAATGCAAATTGACCTCCCTGTCAGTAGGTGGCACTTGCCAGAAGGAACAAACTGCAAAGTTGTTTTTGGGTCCTTTGACCAGCTAGCTCTAGTTTTTCAAGGGATGCACTCAAATGCTCCAGGTGGTAGATGGTATCCTGGAACTTCAGGTGAGTCCTTATTCTCTGCCTCAGCAGAGATGGGTGGGAGACTAAGGCTGGGCAGGGCTATGTAGGGTGAGCTTGCCTTCAGCCTCTTCAAAAGCTGGCAAGGTAGCTGTTTCAGTAGGGGTCAAGGGTCTGCTCCTAGCTTCTCAGCAAAACCACCAGGGAGGGGTTGAAGTGGCTCCACCCAACCAGAAAGTCTGCTTGTGCAGGCAGGGTCATCTGAGATTCACATTCTGGCAGTTTGGAGCAGGCCTCCCCTCCCACTTCCTTTGCTCCACAGTTTCTCCCTGGCATTTGCTGGCAGGCAGGTGCTCAAGCTAGCTGAGCTCCCCTATGGCTGTGATGTGGGCCAGGAGTTTCCCTGCCCAGGATCTTGGCCTGAGCCAAGAGTGTGGCCCTTCTGTGGGGGGAGGGGTGCCCCATGAGCATGCTGCAGATTCGCAAATCTCCCATCAGTGCCCTGAGCATGGAGACCTTGGGGTACGGGATCTGGCCTGTGTGCCTATCCCCAGGTGCCAGAAGATCAATCCCTGACCATACCAAAGAGAAGCATGCTGGTCCCAAGTTGCTCATGGGGTGCCCAAGTAGGTTCAATGTCCCTCCATTCTGGTGGAGTAGCCAGGCAAGCAGCACCAGGGAGGGCCAGTGGGCAGGGAGCTCACAGTTCAAGCACCCCTCAGTGGGCTGCAGGACCCCAAGAGGAAAAGTCTGAGCCCTACTCTCTGTGGAAGCCTTGGTGTAGTGGCTCAATTGTCTCTCTTGGCAGCCATGGGTTGGGGAGGGGAAGGGGAGAAAAATAATCTGAATGGAGGAAAGCTAGCACTCCACTTGTGTCCATTCCTCTCTCTGGGGGCCACTGACCAGAATGTCCAGGCTCTGGAGTCACAGAAATCACCTGGGACCCATTGGACCTCTGTGGCTTCTGCAGTCTGGGCTAGAGATGGGAAATGTCTGTGTGGGAACAAGCAAGATGAAACCTGAGAAGCTGAAGCCCCCTGAAGAAGACAAAGTCACACAGTGGGTAGAGAAGAAATATGACACCTGCTGTCCTGGCTGGGTTCTGTGGAAACAGGAGGCACCACAGTGGGGTTGGTGCCCAGCTCACTGGCAGCAGCATCCTCTGGGCTCATGTGGGCAGAAAGTCTCTCTAGCACATAGGGAACCCATCAACTGTCAGAGATGCAAGGGAGGAAGAAACAAACTGCTCCGCCTACCCTTATTGCTGGACTCCAAGCCTCTTAGGGGTTGATCTCTGCCAATACCTTGCACCTTCCTGTTCTGCTCTGCAACTTCTTCCTGTGGAGTCTCCTGAAGGTTCTGGCACCCTTCCCGCAGGTCCATACCTGATTGATCTCTGTTTGTTTGTTCATTTTTTCTCTTTAATCTAAAGCTTCTCCTTCTTACTGAGACACTCTAGCAGCTGGTGTCTCTGGTCAGCCATCTTGCTAAAAGCTTTGAGATCAATAAACTCTTTTTAAAAATAAGTTTGACTTTATTTAGAAAACCTAAAGTACTACTAATAACTATATTTTAAGGCAATAATTAGTTCATGGTGAATACTATTAAACTATTATTTAGATCTTACTACCTTATTTGGAATATAAATATCAGTATCTAATATTAGAAGATGCTAAAAACAATAAGGCACCCTAGAATTTGTGCAGTTTAGGTTAGAGAAAGGAGTTAGCTTCCCACTAAGTGATGCACAGTAGATGAATATTAGCTAATTTGGTTCCCCTTTCATTGCAGTCGTCTCTAGACTGAAATCTAGTTTTGGGGGAGTATAGTGGTCAGAATCCCAGTTCAGCTCCCTCTCCTTAACTTTCTGTTTGAAAATGTATGGGTTGTGTAGTGTCTTTTCATAGAAGTGTGTTTTAGAAAACGATTTCTAAACTCTTTGCCACAGTTACATTATTAAGCTTAAAAAGTAGGAACCACTGTATCATCCTTTTTGTCTAGACATGGAAATCTAGAAACAGTATGTGAAAAAGAAAGAGGACCCACAGGAAAACCTACCCAAGGATAAACCCAGAGATACATGCTCATGTAAAACTTAGGTTATCAAAATTAAAAATCAAGCAAATAAGGACTCCTTGGCCTCCTAAGTTATGTTTATGTTCATAAAATATTGATATACATGACCCATCCAAGAGTTTGTAAAAAAAATCATTTACTAGGCAATTGCATATGTGATAAATAAATATATTAAAACACATTAATAATTTATGAAGCAAATATAGGAGTATAAATTTATTTTGAGCAGGCCCCACTTTCTTATTTATATAATAAGGTGGTTGGAATAGATAATATACGATTTAATAATATTTTGGAGCCTATGATTAGAGGTACATAGGCATGAGAGTACAATAAAATGGATTGGCCAAGTTAAAGACCAGGAAAAAAATCAGTAAACCGTTCCTATAATTTTAAGATGTATTCATGAAAAAATGAAAGACCAGATGCAATATTGAGTCTATACAACAGCACTGTCAGGTAAATAATGATAGTACCCCCATTTTAGAGACAAGCAAACTGAGTCTCAGGAAAATTAAGTAATTTATCCAGAATCACAAAGCTAGCAAGTGGAAATGCGTAATTTAAAAGTAGGCAATCTGAAATTGCCCATGCTAATAGCCAATGTAATATTTTGTCTCTTATTTAAGTGAACTTCTTTTCTTTCTGATTGTCAAACTATGTTCATTGATTTTTCTCTCAAGTAATCTCACACTATTAAATTACAAGCATTTAAGGATTTCTTTCAATTTTGTTATGAAATACTTATTTGATGTACTGTACTTTACAAAAAAGCACTGGCCACATCTAAAGTGAGTAGGCATTAGCACTCAACCCTAAATTGCTTTTGCTCTAGGGTCTTTTTTCTGGGTATGAAGTTTTGTTCCCCATTTGGGTCAAATTTATATTATCTCAGTTTGCAAGTTAATTTTTTTTCCTTAGATGACTTACAGTATCTTATCCTAATGACAGCCATAAGGCCCTCTGAATATGGCCTTCTGATGATTAACCTTTGGGAGGCCTAGGGTCATCCTGATAGAAGATTTAATACTTCAAAATGCAAATCTAGTCATCTGGGATGTCCAAGAAGATAATCATCACTTCTCAAAATTAATGATTCACATGAAACTTTTTTTCTTTTACAGTTCTCCTTTCTGCTGATTTCTGTTGGGATTATTATTAATGTGTGTGTATAACAAAATAATATGTAACAACATATAAATATAATGTAATAATATGCACAGATACACACATACACACATTGACTTTCAGCAAAAATAGAATAAGAACAGACTTTCAAAATCTGCCATTTACGATAATCATCCAAAGTTATCACTGAGAAGAAAAATAGGGTAGGTCTATTAGCCAATCAAGGGTAGGTTATTCTCCTATACCAAAAACCCTACATTTGCAGTGACTTAACACAAAATGATTTATTTCTCAGTCACACCATATGTCGAACACAGCTTTGTGTATGTAACTAACTGGTGGTGGTGGTGGCGGCGGCAGTGGGGACTGGAGACTCTGCTCAATGCCTGAAGCAGATGTATCTTTCATCTCAGTATATGCTTCAACAAAAACCATGGAAAGGAAAAGGACATGTTGAATGGTGCACTGGCTCTTAAAGCTTCTGTCTGGAAATGTACCATTCCCTTCCTTGTTCAATTTATTTGTCAAAGCAAGTCACATGAAGAAGCTTAAATTCCGAAGAAGTAGTTTAAAGAAAGTGCAATTTCACCATGGTCCTAGAAGGTAGGAGCTGGAAATACTTGGTGACAGTTGTCATGACTACCACAGGATAGAAGTCAGGTCTGAAACATAGGAATGATCTAATAAGCTTTAAAAAAATTCTCACAGAGTCTAAAATGAAGGAAGAAACTTTTGCATAACATAAAACTTTCCTTCAAGACAAGATAAAGAATTAGTACAGGAACCAACATAAGAATGCCATGGAAGAGATAGGGATTGAACAATTGAAATCCAAAGGTAAAAGTCAGGACTAAAAGAGGGAATACCTATAGGCTATCTTCCTCCCACCTCTAGTCTGGCTTCTTAATTGGATGGTAGTTGTTCTGCAAAATAGGGGAAATCCCCTTCACTGGGGATGGGGAGCAAGTGAGAACCATGCGTAGATGGCTAGTGTCCTACTTGGACCATTTTTATAACTGTGGACCAATAGCAAATAAAGTTGCATATAGTATTTTAAATAATTACACCTTCACAAAATTAAAAAAAAAACAATTTGAGTTTCCTGTAATCTATTTTCTCAGCAACATGATTCATTTCATGAAGCTGATATAACTTTAGCACAAAACTAGACAAGAAAAATAAAAGGAAAGAATAAAAATAAAGAATAAAAATAAAGAATAAAATATAAAATAAAGAATAAAATAAAAAATAAAGAATAAAAATAAAAAGAAAGATTGACCAATATTTAACAGAGATTGAATTATGTTAACAAAATATTAGCAAAACCAAAATAGCAATTCATGAAAAAGATAATATATCATGGCCAAACAGGTTTTTTCAGTAATGTTTGATTTGTTTGAAGCAAATAAGGACTACTGTAGCAAGTAAGAAATACTTACTACTTACTACTGAAGCAAGTAAGAAATACTGTAAATGTAATTAACCAAATTATATTAATAAATAAGGAATCAAAATTATCTCAGATGCAGAAATATATTTAATAAAACTCAATGCTGACTCATGATATTAAAAAATTCCTTAGAACACTAGGAATATATGAGAATATTATAATGTTTGCTAAAAAATTATACCAATATCATAACTGATAATAAAATTTTAATATAAGCAAAAAGAAAATAATGCCTCCTACTACCATTTTTTTTCAGTATTTTCCTGGAAGTCCTAGCCAGTAGAGTCTTAAAATAATAAAAAACACAATTTTAAGGAATTGTAAATTCAAAATAAACTGTTATATATAGATGGTAGGATTTTGAAATAGAAAATCAAAAGAGATGTATAGATAAGTAAGATTATTAAGAGTTTAGCAAATTTGATGAATATAAGATGAAAACTCAATTGAATTTTTATATACCAGCAACAAACCATTAACAAATGTAATATGATTAAAAACATTTATTATATGCACAAAATAGTAAGGTATCTAGGAACAAATATAATGAAAGATATGCAAACCATTATGAAGATCATTATAAAAATTTAGTAAAAGACCTAAAAGTAGATCAATAAATGGAGAGATATACTACATTCATGGATTGAATAATTCAGCATCTTAAAGATGTGTCAATTCTCCATAAATTGTTGTATAGATGCAATACATTTCCAGTCAAAATACCAACAGGATTACTGGGGAGAGAGAGAGAGAGAGAGAGAGAGAGAGAGAGAGAGACTGAGAGAGAGAGAGAGAGAGAGAGAGAGAGAAAGTGTAATTTGACAAGTTGAATTTAAAGTTTATGTGGAAGAAAGAAGGATCAAGAAGTGCTAAGACATTTTGAAAGAAGAATGTGGTTAAAAACTTGCTAAGGTAATTAGGATAGTGTGGCATTGATATTTGATTATACAAACTATCAATGGAAAAGAATGGAGGTCCAAAATAAGGCCTGCATATGGAAACTTAATATATGACAGAATTGGCATTGAAGATAAATGGGTTAATAAAAAAAACTGGTTTCCTACCTCACACAATACATAAATCGGTTCTAGATAAATCCAAAATTTAAATGTGAAACCGAAACTTTAAAAAGAAAATGTAGCTGAATATCTTTATAATACAGAGCTAGAGAATGATTTCTTATTTAAAAAAATTTTTTTTTTAATTTCAAAATATTAAGAGGGACAAATGTTTTCAGTTACATGGATTGCTTTTGTAATGCTTGAGTACCAGCTATAGGTCTGTCCGTTGCCCAGATAGTGTTCATTGTACCCATTAGGTAGGTGTTTACCCTTCCCCTCCTCCTCCTTCTCCTCTGGTCAATTTCCACTGAGTTTGACTTTCCTCTGTGCACTTGTGCACCATTGGTTAATTCCAATTTAATAGTGAGTACTTGTGGTGTTTCTTTCTCCATTCTTGAAATACTTCACTTAGCTACACATCTGATAGAGGGTTAATATCCAGAATTTACAAATAACTCAAACAAATCAACAAGAAAAAACCAAACAATCCTATTAAAAAGTGGATAAAAAACATGAACAGAAGCTTCTCAAAAGAAGAAAGACAAATAGCCAATAAACATATGAAAAAATGGCCAATGTCACTAATCATCAGGAGAATGTAAATTAAAACCACAATGAGCTATCACCTTACCCCAGTTAGAATTGCTTTTATTAAAAAGTCCCAAAACAATAGATGCTGGTGTGGATGCAGAGAGAAACAAACACTTATCCACTGTTTGTGGGACTGCAAATTAGTACAACCCTTAAGGAAAACAGTATGGAGATTCCTCAAAAGAACTAAAAGTAGACCTACCATTCGATCCAGCAATCCCATTATTGGGTATCTACCCAAAGAAAAAGAAATCTTTTCATCAAAAAGACACCTGCACTCGAATGTTTATTGCAGCACAATTCACAATTGCAAAGTTGTGAAATCAACAAAAGTATCCATCAATTCATGAGTGGATTAATAAAATGTGGTATATGTATACCATGGAGTACTACTCAGCCATAAAAAGATGAATTAATACCTTTTGCAACAATTTGGATGGAACTGGAGACCATTCTCCGAAGTGAAGTATCTCGAGAATGATTTCTTTAATAAGACTCAAAAATCATAAGTGATATAAGTGAAAAAAATTCACCACATTAAGAAGTCCTATTAACTAAACAGGGAAAGATAAGACATTTGAAGATCTTTGCAACATATACATAAGATAAAATATTTAATATCTAGAATACATATATTGTATACACAGGTGGTAAAGATGTAAATTGTTACAACCATTTGGAAAACTATGTAACATCTATTAATGTTGAAAATTTACATACTTAATGACTCAGCAATTCCATTTTTAGAGATATACCTTAGAGAAAACTTTGCACATAAATATATATTGGAAACATGTACAAAAATGTTCATAACAGCTTTGCTTAAAACAACAGTAAAATCTAGAAATAATCTAATTGTCCATTGACAGGTAATTTCAACAATAGCAACAACTTAACATGCTGCAACACTAAACAGAAGGGAAAATAAATGAATCTGAGGTGCATGCATGAACACAGTATAATTCATGAGCATGCCATGATTGAAAATAGCAAGTTGCAGAAAAATGCATATTCTATGACAACATTTACCTAAAGTTCACAAATCTATAAAACTGAACAATTAGGCATCCCTCTCTTATTTTCAGTACGAGCTTATTTTCAGTTTGAGATGAATTTCTTTTACTTGCACTGAAGGAAGCCCTAACTAATATGGTGGGAGTTTGAAGGAAGAGGGGGGGATGAGGAGGGATATTTGGAGAGCTAACGGAACCTTGGGCACAGTGTCACGAGGCAGGGAGATGCTCCAAAGGCTGTAGATGTAAATATGTAAATAAGCAGAGACTGCCAAGAGAGATATCCTGACAAGGTCAGAGACAGCAATAGGAAGTCATGAGAAAGAAAAGATGCTAATGCAAAGGTGGTATGTCTCTGAAGGCTTCTTGCCCCCTATTGCAAAAATACATTTCATCTCTATCTACGAATGTGAGGATAGAGGGTGGGGGCAGCAGTGGGGATGGAATGGCAGCCTGGGGTTTTATGAGGGTTTAGTTTTTGATCTTTATTGTTTTGTTAGCAGAATCCAACCCATAAGAACAGGAAGTAATCTTTCCAGAATATTTGGCAGTGGCTAGGTCTCCACTAATCGTGGACTGTTCCAGTTTGAGAGCAGCACAACTGACAGAAGATACAGAATTTGGAGAGAGTCCAGAGGCAATCAACACAATGATAAAATGGCCGAAAAATGGGACCTCTGAGAAAAAGTTAAAGGAGCTGGGCTTTTAAGCCTAGAGAAAAGGAAGCCTAAGGCTGATATAACATCAGCAATATGAATGGTTATTGTAACGTTGACAGAGACCAGCTGTTCTTCCTGATCACAGAGGATGAAACTGTAGGAGATGAGCTAAAACTGCAGCAAGAGGGATTTTTGCTAGCTAGAAAGAAGGAAGAACTTCACAGCATGTCAGAAACTTAAATTCTATTTCACGATATGAAAAAGCTTAAACCACCTGCTTTAGACAGCCTTCAGAACAGGATGGTTTGGGGATCTAATAGAAACTGCAGGCACTATTCTCCACTTCTAGTTTTTATTGAAAGTTTTGATTCCTAATAGCTCCAGGTGGTAACTTGGAACCTATGTCACATTCTTAAGAGGATATTTAGCACACAATTGAAAGAAAGAGGCATTTTTATCTATACAGTTCTTTTCTCAATATCAAAACACCTATGTTCATGAGATTCTAAGTGATACCTGAAATTAAAGACACCTGTGACTTTAATAGGAGCTTGTTTGTATAATATTGAAGAGGAAATAATAAAATACTACTTTGTTTAGAACTAACATAGAATTTTCCTTAGAAAAAGCACAATGTAAAAATCACATAAAAGCATTCCTATTTCTTAATTGGAGATACGGTAAAAACAAAACAAAACAATACAAAAACAAACCTCGATTGAAACATCTTATTCCAAGCAGGTAGTGTCTGATACACATTTCTTGTGTCAGAAACATGGCATTTATTGTTCTTCTCTGTGAGTTAGAGAGAACAACCTAACAGCAGCTTTATGTGAAGAATATCCTGGAATATTACTAGAGGTGGTTTGCATATCTGTCTTGGACACCAATGTGATACCCTGAACTGATGTCTTATCTTGATATGTAACCCTGTGTCCCACGTTTGGATATAAGAACTTGAAGGTGTTGCAAAACCCCTACATACTTGGGTTGAGACATTGATTAGAGGAAATCTCTTAGGGAACACAAGAGACCACTATAATTAAGGAGATGCTGATGGTCTTAAATCTTTGCTCGATGTAAGACTGACTTTTGATCTTAATTTTTGGGTTAGTAGGAGTTGACATGTAAGAATAGGAAGTAATCCTTGCAGCAAATTTGGCAGTGGCAAGATCTTTGATCATGCCTGATAAGAGTGCAACCTTTTTAACTTTTAACCCTTTTAACTACTTAATACCACCCATATATTCTTTTGCAGGTACCATAAAAAGATGTCCTGTCTCTACTTTCTGTGGCATCAAGAAATTCAGGCTCCAGATCCCAAATTCATTCTTTATGTCTTGGCAAATTACTATTACACTCTTTTGACTTAGAGTTCCTGTGTAAGAAAATTTCATCCTTTCCTTTTTTCCTTAAGTGACCCAGACTCCTATTTTTCTTTGCAAAACCACTGTAAACAAGGGCCAGCTCTAACCATATTACTGAACCCAAGTTCCTGCAGAACTCAGCTAAGGTTAGAGCCCCTGTCATGCTTCACCTTTGCTTTGTTTTTCCAGTCTGGGAGAAAAGCCTTGACAACAGCTTGGATAAGTGCAACCATAAGTCTAACCACTTAAGCCACTTAGAAGTGGTAAAAAGAAAGCCTTAGAAGGGATAGTCAAATGTCTAACTCACTCTTTTCAAAATGGCACTGTAACCTGTGTCTTGAGTTGTACTATTATTATTAGATATGAGATTGGGAAGACTTTGGACCAGGATGCTATTTGTGGTCAAGTGGGTAGAAGAATAGTGATCTGGATGCAACTGAAGGGTCCATCAGGGTCCAGCCATTTCAAAGAAGAGGATTTCAAGGCCTTACTAGGCTTTTTCATGGCCTTATCCAAGTGTTCTGGTCAGGGAGGACTCTCAAGTCTACCAGGAAGCCCAGTGCAAATTAAGAATTAAGCATAGTAAACTGAATGTGCCTTATAAGAAGCAGTTCTTAAAATGACTCATATTTCTCATCTGTAAAAATAAAAATAGTATTATATATATTTATGAGATAATGCTTGCATATACATACTATATGAGAAGCACTCATTTTTTCTTTTATTATTTCTATAATAATAATAATAATTACTATTTTCACCATAGAAGCCACTAGATAATCTAGTAGGCTTGTTTTGATTATACTGAGTTGTTTATTTTTACAGGTTCCTGAAGGTGCTAAAAAGCATCAGAAATACCAACCATCAGAGCAATATTCAGATGGCTTGGCTGGGAAATCATATTTCTTGGATAACTTCACCTTTTTCTTACTCCTCAGCCTGAGTCAACCCCATGGATAAAGGGCCACCATCCCCATAATCTCCTCAACATTTTGGAGAAAGTGACATTTTATTAAACTGAAGTGGAGAAAACATTTTATCCCAATAAACCACATTAGGGTTTAGAGTCCAAGAACTCCAGAGAGTGGTTCAAGTAGCTTCAGAGACTCTAAGTAGATACCTGTTTTTCAAGTCCCAAGAAGAGCAAATTAAAGATAAAAGGGAGAGACCATTGATAATAGATTTTACTTAAAACAGAAGGGACTTGTAAAATAATATCTTTCCACATTGCAATGTGGTTTTTTTTTTCTTTCTTTTTTTGCAATGT
>VBSM01001562.1:5986826-6036126 GCA_008086735.1 Cheirogaleus medius
GCCTGTGCCCCCGCCCAGCGAGTGGGTCAGCTGGAAACCCTGCAGGCAGTCACATCTCTCCGCCTCCTTCCGCACCACATCCAGGACCGAATCAACCAGGTCGGCCCCTTCTGTATAGCGGCCCTTGGCCCAGTTGTTGCCTGCCCCTGACTGACCAAAAACAAAGTTGTCTGGTCTGAAGATCTGGCCAAAAGGACCTGAACGAACAGAGTCCATGGTCCCAGGTTCTAGATCCACCAAGATAGCACGAGGAACATACTTGCCACCTGTGGCTTCGTTGTAGTACATGGAGATCTGGTCCAGCTGCAGGTCGCTGTCCCCGTGGTAGGTACCGGTGGGGTCGATGCCGTGTTCATCACTGATCACCTCCCAGAACTTGACACTGATCTGGTTGCCACACTGACCGGCCTGGGTGTGCACAATTTCCCTCATGGTTAAAATTTAATTTTTTTTGCTGGCCTCAAAGTATGTACAGAGCAAAAAATATATATATGTAGTTTTTTCTTCTCTGCTGATCGCAGGCAGAAAGGATGGGACGTGACCTGGAGGCTGGAGCAGCGAGGTCCGAACACCGCTGCAGGAAGGCTCTGAGAGGGAGAAAGAAGCGGGGAGGGCGCCTCATAGCTACTATTTAATGAACACCTACCTTGTGCCGGTTTTCCTGTGTGCATTATTTAATTTAATCTTCTTAACAACCTTTAAGATAGGATATTACCCATGCAGACAGAAAAAAATCATGGCTCAGAAAAATGAAGTCCTTTGCTCAATGTCATTCAGCTGATAAATGGCAGGACTGGGATTTAAATCTGTGTCAGTCTGAATCTAGGCTAGTGCTCTTTTCTTACATGAGCTCCTTTCTTAAGAACTGATGTGAAACATTTTTTTTTTTCCAGAAGAGATGCTACAAGGGAACTTCTGGCCTTACAAAATACTGGTAGATATGGATTACTCCAATGTAACAGCCCTCCAGAGATTCACAGAAGAGCTGGGTGTTCATTTATGCTCTGCTCTCACACCCATAAAGAGGCTCCAAGAGTTTCACGATACACAAAAGAGAATCTACATACTTATGCTGAGTCCAGTGACTTTCTGAAGTTCCCACAGAGGGCTTGAGGTATGCTTGGGTCAGAAGCTAGGCAGGATTCCTTTCACAACTGGGGATTCAAAGACACCCTCATTTTCTTCTCCATTGCTATGGGATAGTCTTTCCTAAATACACTAGACTTCATACAGACATATTTATACTACTCAACAGACATAAATGAATAACTCAGAGAATCAGCTGAACATCTACTAACATCTACATTTTGGTTAATTTAATAAAAGAAGTTTATATCCAAATAGAACATTTAAGGCACTATATGGTCTCTAATTGGAGGCTCAAAATCTGAAATGGTAAGATGTTTCTATAAAGAAACAGAGATCATGAAGTGGCTTGACTAAATACAGGAATTGGAAGCTTGGATACTTCTGAGACTTTAGGGAGAGACTGAATGATACGATATTTGCCAAATTAATATATTATATGTATACATCCTAGAATGTGATTACTTAGGAGTGACTGTGAACTACCATGCACATCCTAACAGTAACTAAATGAAAGCTAAGGAGCTAATCTCCAGGCAAAGGGTAGCTTGGCATGAGAATGAAGGGGTTTCATAGTGAATGATGAATAAATAGCAGCACTTGGATGAGCAGACTCTTTTATTTTAGTGCCCTTCAATATTATTTATGATTAGGCACCTAAAAAGAAAAGAAATGGGCAGAAATGGACCCATTAGGCCCCAATATCTGGAACCTAGTCATTTATGGTGTTGAGGCCCAGAAATTATGGTGTCCCAACTAGTCATAACAAGTAACAGTTTTCATGTTTATCAGTTTAGGTTGTAGATAAAATTGCTCTTCCCCAATCAATTCTGTTTGCCTACCACTTGCCAGAAACATCTATTGCCAATACTTTCTGATTTTCCAAGAAGAAATTAAGGTTCAAAATAATTCTGTGTAGTTTCTTACATATCATTAAGTAGAACTCATTATATACTTTGGTGCATAGAATAAAATAGTTATTAAAATCTTATAGGGATAACATTTTTTCATTTGCTTATCTGTTTTTTGTTTGTTTGTTTCCTGCTGGTGTCTACATTCTTTCTTCTTAAGGGAAGATACTTCTCTCCCATCTCCTCAACTGAATGACTGGGTATGTGATGCAATCTAGATCAATCCTTTTCTCTCCTGGGACCTTGAGTAGAGAACATCTGGGAAGAAGGCAGTCGGAATTCAGGTATCTGAAAACAGCTCAGCTTCCTGACTAAGAAATCCATAATCTACCCTGTCCCTGTCCTTCTTGGGGTGGGGAACCTGTGGCCTTGGGGCCACATGTGGCCTTCTGGATCATTGACTGTGGCCTTTTGACCGAATCTAGATTTTACAGAACAAGTCCTTTTAATAAAGGGATTTGTTCTGTGAAGTTTGGATTTGGTCAAGGGGCTGCACTTGGGGATCTGGAGGGCCACAGGTGGATTTGAGGTTGCAGGTTCCCCACCCTTTTGTCTAATATACCTTTTGAAGCCCTTCACAATAAACAGAAATGAAGACAATTTATACAGTTCATTTAAAGGCAAAGGATATTTGATGTTATAAGGCATGTTACAAGATTGCATTATTTAGAAAGTTTGTTTAGAAAGGTAATTGGGAATTCCAGAATTCTGACTCAACCTCCAGTAGTATACGACCCTTTATTTGTCCCTCTATTTATGTTACTCAGGCCCCACAGTCAGAGGGTAGTGGACATGCAGTTATTGACCATGTTTACAATGGAGCGATCAGCAAATGAGCTTGCTTCAGACATAAAATTCATAAGGTAAGTGTTCCCATACTGTATTCACTAATATGTAGTTATAATAGCTAATAAATTACTAATATATTACCTTAGCACTTTTTAACACTATTACTAAGGTAGATACTAATAAGTAAGGTAATAAATTTCTAATAAGTTACCTTAGCACTTTTTTTTAACTCATCATTTAAAGGAAAAGACAAATGCCTCAATCAATTTGAAAATTAAATTTCTCTAGATATTTGCATTTGCAAGATTTACACAAGTTTTCTATTGAAGTAAACTCTTTATTGTAATGAGGGCAGACTGTAGCCTGTGACCCAGATCTGACCCTTGGCTTGCCTGTTTTTGTATGCAGGAAATAAGAATAAGGAATCGTTTCTATATTTTTATGGGATTTTCATACATATCAAAAAATATAAATATTTGACAGAGATTATATGTGGCCCACAAAATCTAAAATATTTACTCTTTTGCCCTTTTTTTAGTCAAAGTTTACTAACTCCTGGCTTATAGGAAAAACACACACTATATTTTGGGGAAAATATAAGTCCTTTTTATTAGCTACTCCTTGAGAAGTTGTATCTTTTTATATGATATATTTTATAAATCTTTTATGTAGAACTGTGATATAAAATAGCTCAGCAAAAGATTTCAAAAGGTAAAAAACAGTTGAATTTTATTATATATAAATATATATATACTTTCTGTTAAATTATAAGTTTATATGTATTATAGATATATACAAACATACATACTCATATATGTGTGTATTTATATATACATAGACACAAACCTTATTATATTTTCATTAGAATAATTCCTGTTTGTCAGTGATGCTTATTTTGCCCTTCAAATTTGCTAAGACTGCCAAGATTTTGAAAACTTTCCATGATATTGAAAATAGATTCATTTAAAAGTGTAAAAATATGAATCAAATACATTTAAAAGTATAAAAATATGAAATAAATACTATTTTAAATGGGCAAGTAGGAAGCATTCAAGAAACTCCCATTATATCCCCTAATTCAAAGGCTTTTTTCTTTTTTGTTATTGTTCGTTATTCTAATATGGTTTTAAAATGAGTAAAACATAGTAATTATTTTGTATAAAACATTTACTAGCTTTAGTATTCAGTATAAACTACATTAAGTTAAATCACAGTGATTCAGCATGACAAAAGTTGTTTCTAACTCTTGTTACATGTCCAACAAAGGGCGGCAATGGTGGTGTCTTCTCTGCAGAGTCACTCAAGCCAAGGGAGCCTCCATCATCTAGGATCAAAGGTCACTAATGACCAAGTCAGGGCAAGAGAAGAGGACAAAAAAATTATGAATGGTCTTTTCACTGTCTTTGCCCACAAATGACCCACAGTTAATATTCCAGAATTGGTCCATGGCCCTACCTGACTGTAAGGCTGCTGGAAAATGCAATTTTTCTGGTGCCCTGGGAAGAAGAATATGTAATGTGATTTGATGCACATTTTCTCTGCCGCACTATCCAAAGTTTTAAGTAAATTATGTATTCCACCTACATGATTTCTATTTGGTATGGACATTCTGGAAGAAAAGAAACATTTTCCAAAACTCAAGGATTGTTTTACTTGCCTAGTGCCAATTAAATTCAAGTGAAATGTATTATCTGTTTTACTGAACCACATGAAGGTGTCACAACAGTATGTGTCAGCCCAGAACTGGGATTTGAGGGGAAAGGAAAGTTAATAGTTTGAGAAGCATCAAATTCTGGTTCCCTAAGCAGATGGTCCTTATATTGGCCACTGTCCCAGAGAATCATCTCCTGGAATGTTCCAGGAGAGAAAATGACTCATTCTGTAGCTTGCTCTAAGGGTAAAATAGTAAAAAAAAAAAAAAAAAAAAAAAAAGGGGGATCAAAAGGTGTTTCCTATGATTTCCCCTTCCCCCTTTTGCACCATTTCTTTTCCTTTTAACTCATTACTGACTGCTCAAATGCAGAGTGCCCCTAGCAGCCCTCAAATTACTCATGACCCACTACCTAGGCCAATGATCCCTAGCAGTAATGCCACATGCAGGATTTCCATTCTCTGTCTTGTCTATATCAAAACATAAGAACTTTTTGCATATTGTAATAGCTGCTTACTAGAAATATTAGTAAATTTGATTTGTTGGTTTTCATTGGTATTAGTGACTTAATGCAGAAGTATCTGCATTTAAAAAGTGGAATCTTAGGAAAGCATTGCTTCTTGTCCAAAGTTATATATCTCTAATGGTGGATGATCAGAGTCATGTCATGGTAGGTTCTCAGAAGAAGAACATTCAAGCACAGAGTCTTTGGTTCTCAGAAGAGGAACATTCAAGCAAGGAGTCTTTCCATGATGTTTCACAAAATGTCATTCATTTTTAAATGGCTTATTGTTTGGTCTGACTATACTCAGTATCATGCATTTATTCTAATGTTTATATTCATAATTCATCAAATATTTCTTATTTACATACTACCAACCAGACACTGTATTAGTAGCTGGGAATGTAACAATGTAAGGCTACTGCTTTAAAGATGCTGATTGGATGCACCCTGAAGACAGGCTTTCACTGCCCACTACCACTGCTAACAGCATCACCTGAGCATACCACCCAGGGGCCTGGAAATTGCCCTGCCCTCCCAGCCACAACCTGTGGATAGGCCCTCCTGGTCTGGCACTGCTGCCACTCCAGTACCCAAGCACACTGCCCAGGTACCTGGGGATTTCCCTGTCCAAACCACCACTGTTGACATCTGTACACTCCTCCCAAGGCCTCAAGGATAAGCTTACCCAGCTTGCCACCACCACCACCATCAGTAACCACCCATAAGCACCACCTGGGGGCCTGAGGACTGACCTACTGAGTCCATCACAGCCACCACTAGCATCAGTGTGTGCCACCTGGGAGCCTGAGGGTAATACTATCACCACTACTGCCATTGCCCACAACATGAACACTGCCCAGGGGCCCAAATACATGCCCACCCACCCAGCCTACTTCTGACACTGCTGGCACCCAAGCTAGCCACCAAGAGATGCCAATATTAGCTGGCCTGGACTTGCTAACACTGGTGCCAAAGTATACCATATGGTATCCCAAAGACATGCATGTTCAGCCTGCATCTGCCACCACTGGGGCTCAAGGGGTGGCTCACCTGGCATCCCCACCCCCAGCAAAGACTCACTACAACCTTCACTAACAAACAACAGCCTAAGCCAGTGAAGAAATCATACACACCATTGACACTTTTTACAACTGAAGAAAGCATATGGAGACTATACTACAGCACATACTCAGAATCAACCAATATCTTCAGGAAAAAGTCTTCTCCTATGAAAGCCAATATAAAAAATTTGAGGAGTGACAATTATACCAGATACACAAATATCAATGTAAGAATAAAAGAAACATGAAAAAATAATAAAATATGCCACCTTTGAAAAAAACACAATAATTTCCCAACAGCATATTCAAATGAAAAACTCATGAAGTGCTCGAAAAAGAATTTAAAATAATGATATTATATTATACATGCCCAGTGAGATAAAAAAGAACACAGATGAACAATACAAAGAAACAACAACAACAAAAAATTTCAGGATATGAATTAGAAATTCACCAAAGAGATACGTATCATAAAAGAGAACCAAACAGAAATACTGGAACTGAAGAATTCAACAAATGAAATTAAAAATACATTTGAGAGCTTCAACAATAAGCAGATCAAGCAGTAGAAAAAATTTCAGAACTTGAATACAGGTCTTTCAAAATAACCCATTCAGATAAAAAAGAAAATAAGAATGAAAAAGAATAAATTAAGCCTATGTGACATATGGGACATCATAAAGTAACCAAATGACTTGACTCTGGGTGTTCCAGAAGATGAAGAGAAGGTCAAAGTCATAGAAAATATATTTAACAAAATAATAGCTGAAAACTTCCCAAATCTAGCAAGAGATTTAGACATCCAGATAAAAGAAACTCAGAGATACTTAAATAGATACAACATATAAGGGAACTCTCATCAGACTAACAGCAGATTTCTTAGAAACCTTACAGGCCAGGAAAAGAATGGGTTGATATATTTAGAGAGCTGAATGAAGAAAAAACCCTGCCACACATGAATATTTTACCCAGAAAATTTATTCTTCACAAATGAAGAACAAATAAAGTCTTTTCCAGGAAGGCAAAATCTGAGAGAATTCATTTCCACTATACTGATCCTACAATAAATGCTTAAAGGAGTCTTATACTTGGAAGCAAAAGGGATATCTTCCATTATGAAACATGCTAAAATATAAAATTCACTAGTAGAACAAACACACAAATTAGGAAGAGTGAGGATTCAAATGTTACCATTACAGAAAACCACCAAATTGCAATGATAAACAAATAGAGATTTAAAAAAAGAACAAAGAATACATAAAACAACCAGAAAACAATTAATAAAAAGAAAAACCCAACTATATGCTGCCTACAAAAACTCACATCACCTGTAAAGACACAGACTGAAAGTCAAGAGATGGAAAAGATATTCCATGCAAATGGAAACCAAAAGCATGCAGGAGTAGCTATACTTACAACAGATAAAACAGATTTTAAGTTACAAACAGTAAAAAGAGAAGGCCATTATATAATGATAAAAGAATCAATTCAGTGAGATGATATTACAATTACACACACACACACACCAAACACTGGAGAACCCAGATATATTAAACAAATATTATTAGATTTAAAGGGAAAGATAGACTATAATACAATAATAGTTGGAGAATTCAATACCCCACTCTCAACATTAGATAGATCATCTAGGGAGAAAATTAACAAAGAAACATTGGGTTTAAATTGCACTTTAGAACAAATAGACCTATAGACATTTACAGAACCCATTATTCAACAGCTGCAGAATACATATTGTTCTCATCAGCCCATGGAACATTCTCCAGGACAGACAATATGTTAGTGCACAAAACAAGTCTTGAAAAGTTAAAAAAAAATCAAAATCAAAATCATATCAAGTAATTTCTCAGAGCACAAAGGAATAAAATCAGAAGTCAATAACAAGGGGAGATTTGTAAACTGTACAAATACATGGAAATTAAACACCATGCTCCTGAATGACCATTGGGTCAATGAAAACACTAAGAAGAAAATTTAAAATTTTTTTAAAACAAATGAAAATCAATAAACAGCTTGATAGACCAACCAAGAAAAAGGGTATAACCAAATAAACAAAATAAAAAATAAAAAAGGAAACATTATAATCAATACCAGAGAAATATAAAAGAGCACTAGAAAACTATTATGAACAATCATACTTTAATAACTGGAAAACCCAGAGAAAATGGATAAATTCCTGGATACAAATAGCCTATGAAGAGTGAATCAGAAAGAAATAGAAAACCTGGACAGACCAATTGAATCTGTCATAAAAATATTCAAATTTCAAAATTGGTAAAGAGGAAATAAAATTGTCTTTCTTTGTGGATAACATGATTTGTATTTAGAAAAACCTACAGACACCACCAAAACCCTTTTAGATCTGATTAAAAAATTCAGCAAAGTTGCAGGATACAAAATCAGTATACAAAAATCAGTAGCATTTCTATGTACCAGTAATGAACTAACTAGCTGAAACATAAATCAAGAAAACAATTCCATTTCCAATAGCTACAAAAAAAAAAACCCAAACCCCAAACCAACAACAAAAAAACAAGACTACAAGTAAATTTAACTAAAGAGGTGAAAGACCACTATAAGGAAAACTACAAAACACGGATGAAAGAAATTGAAGAGGACACAAACAAATGGATAGACATTTTACTCATGGACTGAAAGAATTAATATCACTAAATTGACCATACTACCAAAGCAATTACATATTCAATGTAATCTCTATTAAACTACCAATGACGTTTTCCACAGCAATGCAAAAAACAATCTTAAAATTTATATAGATCCAAAAAAGAGCCTGAGCAGCCAAAGCATTCCTAAACAAAAAGAACAAAGCTGGAGGCATCACACTTCCTGAGTTCAAAAATCTATTACAAGGCTATGATAACCAAAATAGCTTGGAATTGGCATAAAAACAGACACATAGACCAATGGAACAGAATAGATAACCCAGAAATAAATCCATAAATTTACAGACAACTGATTTCCAACAAAGGTGCCAAGAATATATATCGGGGAAGAAGTATTCTCTTCAATAAATTGTGCTTCTCCAAATGCAGAATAAAAATGGACTCCTATCTCCTGTATACAAAAATGGACTCAGAATGAATTAAAAACTTAAATGTAAGATCCAAAACTATAAAACTGCTTTAAAAAAGCATAGAATAAATGCTCTAGGACATAAGTGTAGGCAAAGATTTTATGGCTAAGACTTCAAAAGCACAGGCAACAACAACAAAAATAGACAAATGAGACTATATTAAACTAAAAATCTTCTTCACAACAAAGAAAACAATAAAAGAGTAAAAAAAAACCTGTCGAATGGGAGAAAATATTTGAAAACTATTTATTTAACAAGAGACTAATATCCAGAATATATAATGAACTCAAACAACTCAATAACAAAAACCAAATAATCCCATTAAAACATAGGCAAAGGACCTGAATAAAAACTTCTCAAAAGAATACATACAAATAGCCAACAAGTATATGAAAAAATGCTCAACACTACTAATTATAAGAGAAATGTAAATTAAAATCCCCATAAGATATCATCTTACCCAATTAGAATGGCTATTATCAAAAAGAAAAAAAATAACAGATGCTGACAAGGATGTGGAGAAAAAGGAACTCTCATACACTGTGGGAACGTAAATTAGTACAGCCATTATGGAAGACAGTATGGAAATTTTCAAAAAACTAAAAATAGAGCTATCATATGATTCAGCAATAGTATTACTGGGTATTTATCCATAGGAAAGGGTATCAGTATACCAGACGGATACTCACAAGCTCATGTTTATTGCAGTACTATTCACAATAGCAAAGATAGGTAATCAACATAAGCATCCATCAATGTATGAATGGATAAAGAAAATCTTGTGTAAATATACAATAGAATACTATTTGGCCACAAAAATAAAATCCTGTCATTTGCAGCAACATAGATGGAACTAGAGGTTATTATGTTAAGTGAAATAAGCCAGGCACATAAAGACAAATGTCACATGTTCTTGGTAATATGTGGGAGCTAAAAAAGTTGATCTTGTGGAGGTAGAGAGTGGAAAGATAGTTACCAGAAGCTAGGAAGAGGGTGTGTGTGTGTGGGGGGGGTGCAGCGGGGGAGAACAGGGGTTGGTTAATGGGTACAAACACACAGTTAAGATAGAAGGAATACATTTTAATATTTAATAGCAGAGTAGGGTGACTATAATTAACAAAAATGCATTATATATTTCAAAATAGCTAGGAGAGAGAACTTGGAATGTTCCCAACAAATAGAAATGATAAATGCTTGAGATGATGAGTATCCTAATACCCTAACTTGATCATTACACATTCTGTGAATGTAACAGCATGTCACATGTACCCTATAAATATATACAAGTATTATATATGAAAATATTTTTTTAAAAGATTGGAAATGGTAAACTGAAACATAAAGATGCTTTGGAGTACTTTTTGTAAGAAAAAATTTAGTTTTGTTGAGGTATAATTTACATACAATGAAATGCAATTCAAATGATGAGTTTTGACAAACTTATACATTCACTCCTAAAATCATGATATGGAATATTTCAATCACCTCAAAAAGTGTCATAGTTACCCCCACCCAGTGCTCCCAGCAACCACTGATCCCTTGTCTGTTTCTATAGATATTTGCTTGTTCCACTATTTCATATAAATGGAATCATTTATATTAAATATACTAGGTACTGTTTTGTGTCTGGCTTCTTTCTCAGCATAATGATTTTAAATATCATCTCTGTTGTTTTATGTTTCAGTAATTTATTCAATTTTGTTGCTGAGTAGAATATCAGTGTAAGCCCATAACACAGTTTGCTTTTATACTTACCAATTGTCCATGGACACATGGATTTTTTTCAGTTTTAGACGAGAATGAATAAAACTACTGTGGATATTTTTTTTTACCAGTCTTTACGTGGATATATGTTTTCATTTGTCTTAGGACTAAATACTTAGAAATAAAACTACTGCATAATTATAAATGTACATTTAACTTTAAAAGAAATTGCCAAAATAACTTCCAAAGTGATTGTACCATTTTATATTCTCACTAGTTGCTGGTGCTCCATATTTTTGCCAACACTTGAAATAATAATCGATCTTTTTAAATTTTAACCATTTTAGTCAGCAGGTAGTGTTACCTAATTGTGATTTTAATTTTAATTTGCATTTTTCAAATGACTAATGATGAACATCTTTTCATGTGTTTATTAGTCATTTGGATATCTTCCCTGAAGTGTCTTTAAATCTTTCACTATTTTTTGTAGGGTTGTTTTCTTTCTTAATACTGAGTTATAGGAGTTTTTGTATACATTTTGTTCCAAGTTTTTTTTTTTTTTTGTCATATCATGTAATACAAATTAGTTTTTCCAGTGCATGACTTGCCTTTCCATTTTGTTAATGATATCTTTCAAAGATCAGAGGTTTTCAATTCTCATGAGTCAATTAATATATTTTTTTCTTTTATGGTTTAGCTTTTGGGTGTTCTATCTCAGAAATCTTTGCCCACTTCCAAATCAGGAAGTTTTACTTTTACATTTTATTATATAAATTTTATAGTTATGTCATTTACATTTATGTCAATTTCAAATTAATTTTTGTGTATGGCGTGAGGTAAGGGAAAAGTTTCATTTTTTGTTTGGATATCTAGTTGTTTCAGCAATGTTTGCTGTAAAGAAATATTTTCTCCATTGGTTATCTTAATACTTTTATTGAAAACCAATTGACCATATGTATGCAAATTTAATTCTAGACTTTCTAGTCTTCTCCATCGATTATATATATATCAATATATAGATAGAGAGATAGATCTATCTATCTGAGTATACATCTATCTATATATATATATCTATAGTATAATTCTACTGATAACAAGTTGTCTTTAAAAATTTCTTTTTAGAGACAGGATCTCTCTCTGTCACCCAGACTGGAGTGTAGTGGCACAAACATAGCTCACCATAGCCTTGAATTCCTGGGCTCAAGCAATCCTCCCACCTCAGCCTCCCAAGTACCTGATATTACAGGTGTGAGCCACCGTGTCTGGAAAACACATTGTCTTTATTACTATAGGTTTATAATACATCTTGAAATTAATGTGACCCCTAACTTTGCTTTTCTTTTTCAAAAATGTGGCTATTTGAATTACTAGAAACAACTTGGCAATTTCTAGAAATAATGCTTTTGTAACTTTGAGTCTATTAATCTATAGATTAATCTAGGGGAGAATTTATATCTTAACAATATTGAACTTTCTAATTAATAAACATGGTATGTTTCTTCTTTTATTTAGATAATCTCCAATATCTTTCAGTAATTTATATATATATATAAGTAAATTTACCAAGCATTTTATATATATAATAATGTCAACTTTTTCATTCCTGATTTATTCATTCATTCATTCATTCATTCATTTTTGAGACATGGTCTCACTCTGTTGCCCAGGCTAGAGTGCAGTGGCATCATCATAGCTCACTGCAACATCAAACTCTTGGTCTCAAGCTATCCTTCTGCCTCAGCTTCCCAAGTAGCTACAACTACAGTTGTGCATCACCATGCCCAGCTAATATATTCATTTTTTGTGTTCTCTCTTCTTTTCTTGATCAATCTATACAGAAAAATATCATTTTTCTTTCTTTATTTTTTTTAATTTCAGCATAATATGGGGGTACAAATGTTAAGGTTACGTACATTGCTCTTGCCTTCCCTCTCATCTCAAGTCAGAGCTTCCAGCATGTCCATCCCCCAGACAGTGCACATCACACTTATTATGTATGTATATACTCATCCCCTTCTAGCCCCTCCCACCTGCCCGACACCCGATAAATGATTTTTTTAACATTTTTATTGACCTTATTAAAGAACTAGCTTTTAGTTTTATTGATTTGCTATTGTTTATCTTTTTAATATTTCGCTGATATCCATTTATGTTTTTCTTGTTTCATACTGTTCTGTCTGCAATAGTAAAGGATCTGACATGATATCCTACTTTTGTGCACACACACACACATATACTGTTAGATTTATTCTATTAGAATATAAAGA
Organism: Cheirogaleus medius; assembly: GCA_008086735.1. Classification (NCBI taxonomy): domain Eukaryota; kingdom Metazoa; phylum Chordata; class Mammalia; order Primates; family Cheirogaleidae; genus Cheirogaleus; species Cheirogaleus medius. The sequence goes on from VBSM01001562.1 coordinate 5,999,913, forward strand.
GCTCTAGATCAGAACTAGGATTTTAATTATTGAAAAAAATCTTGTGTCGTTTCCCTATACCCCAATTTCCTATGGGGAGACACAATGGATGCAAATGTCACCATTGCATACAGTGTGCACAGACAAGAAACTCTAAAATTTATAATTTTTGGAACTCATATAAGGCACCTGACACATCCAATCCACCTCCTCTCCAGAGACTGAAAAAGAGAGACTTTTACTCTCGAATGTAAACAAATCCTTCCTGGGGGTAAATAATAAGGTCCCTAGGTTTTTAGTACTCTTTGGAATGTAAACAAATATCTCTTGGGGTGATGTCTCTAAATCTCTCTGAAAGTCTCTCTTTTTAGAGTTTCTATACAATTATTTTTAACCCAGGTACCAGCTACCCAGTTCAGAAAGTCCTGAGCAATATAAATTTGAAAATAGCCATAAATTATTGTTTTACATTTTTCTTCTACTTACTTTGATTTTGATTTATTTTTCTTTTCCTAGCTTAAGGAATAAGCTTAATTATTTTTAGAACTTTTTTTCTATATAAGCACATAAAGCCATAATTTTCACTTTAAGCACTACTCCAGCAGCAGATATGTTGTGTTTTCATTATTATTCAGTTCAAAATATTTTAGAATATCTCTTAGCATTTGATACATGAGTCATTTAGAATTGTGCTGCTTAATTTCCAAATATTCAGGGATTTTTCATATATCCTATTCATATTGCTTTCTGATTTAGTTTAATTGTGGTCCAGAACATACTCTGCAGTAGTTCAATAATTCTAATAATTCTAAATTTATTAAAATTTGGTTTATAGCTAACATATGGTCTATTACAGTAAAAGTTCAATGTGTACATGAAAGTAATGTGTATTCTTCAGTAGTTATGTGGCATGTTCTATAAATGTCAATTAGATCAAATTGATTGATAGCATAGTTTAGGTCTTCTATATACCTAGTGATTTTCTGTCTACTAGGTCTATGAATTATGGCAAAAGGAGTATTGAAATATTCAGTGATAATTGGTTTTGGTCTATTTATTCTTTCAGTTCTTTTAGTTTTTTCTTCATATATTTTTAGCTCTTATTAAATGCATACACATCTATATTTGTAGATTTTTCTTATGTATTGCCTGTTTTTTCATTATGAAATGATAATGTCCCTCTTTATCCACAATAATATCCCCTTTCATAAAGCTTATTTTATATACTTCATAAAAGGAAATTCATTTACATATACTCTTTGAAAAAATTACTCACGGATATTAGTATAGATATTCTTGCTTTGTTCTGATTAAGGTTAGCATCATATATCTTTTTCTATGCGTTTACTGTTAACATGTATTTCAAGTAGTATATCATTGAGTCTTGCTATTTTATCCATATTGGCAATCTATGCCTTTTAATTGAAGTGTTTAGATCATTCAGATTTAATGTAATTATTGACATTCTTGAGCTCAAATCTATCCTCTTACTCTTTATTTTCTATTTTTACTTTTTTTTTTGTTCTTTTGCCTTTTTTCTTCACTCTTCTAAATTAGCATAATGGTTATTAGTATTCCATTTTATTTCCACTATTGGCTTATTAGTTATACTCCTGTGTTTTATATTTTTAATGGATTCTTTAAAGTTTTCAATATGGATCTTTGACATATCATAATCCAGCCCAGAAATTGCCAAACTTTTCTGGGAAAGGCCAAATCATAAATATTTTTTACTTCAAGGGCCACATAGGGTTTCTGTCATATATTGTTAAAAATGACACTTTAAAATTGTAAAAAAAAAAATTCTTACCTTGTAGGCCTTACAAAGACAGGACACAGGGCATATTTGACCCATGACCATAGTTTGCCAACCATTGTTTGCAATTTTTATATTTGAAGCTTCAAAAATAAGAAACTTCACATATAATGTAAGAACAATTTACAGCAATATATTGTTATTTTCCTCTTCTATCTTTGATGCTTTTGTTATATGTTGTCATATATTTTACTTCTACATATATGCTCCACAAATTATTTCAGGTACTCTTTTTCCAAGTATACATCTGGTATCATTCTCTTTCAGCTTGAAGAATTTTTTTAAATGTTTAATATTTTTAACATTTCTTCTTGTTCTAGTCTGCTAGATATTAAAGTCTTTCAGTTTATGTTTATGTGAAACAGTCTTTATTAAATCTTTAATTTTGACTCAGATATTCACTCAATGTAGCATTATTTTTTGACATTTTTTCCTCTTGGCACTTTATTTTTATTTCAGCATATTATGGGGGTACAAATATTACGGTTACGTATATTGCCCATGCCCCCCTCCCCCCTCGAGGCAGAGCTTCAAGTGTGACCATCCCCCAAACGTTGCACATCTCACTCATTATGTTTTTCTTTCCTGGTGAGAAGTCTATAGTCATTCTTATGTTTGTTTCCCTCTATGTAGAATGTCATTCTTTTCCTTTAAATTTTTTCTCTTTATCGTTAGACTTCAACAATTTCATTGTGATGTTCCTTCGTGTGGCTTTCTTTGAATCTGTGTGTTAATAATTCTCATCAAATTTGGAATATTTTTGTTATTTTCTTTCCTGAATTTCTTTCTGCCTTTTTCTTATTCTCTTCCCTTTCCTTACAGCAAGTGTGTGTGTACATCTCAGACCACTTAATATTGTTCCACAGATGACTTAGGTTCCAAAATATCTTTTCATCATTTTTCCTTTCTATTCTTTGGTTTGAATATATATTTTGGTTGTACCTTCAAGTTCACTACTGCTTTTTTTCTTCTGAAGGATTTAATATGTTATTAATCCTATCCAGTGACCTTTTCATTTCCAATGTTTTTTTCCCCCCAGCTCTGGAAATTGTATTTGTTCTTTAAAAATATCTTCTATTTCTGTATTTATTAAGTTTATATTTTCCTTTAAATCATTGGACTTATTTATGATAGCTGCCTTACAGGTTTTTCTGTTCATTTCATCTCTGTTATTTTTGGCTCTGCTTTTATTAAGTGCTTTTTCTCTTTGTTATGGTTCAAGTTTTGCTACTTCTGTGTATACTAATATTTGTATTACCTATAGTAATATAGTAATGTTTTATTGGGTTCCAAATATTATGCATGATGCATTATTGATTATTTTGGATTTTTACTTTTCTTTAAAGAATGTTAAAGATTTTTTTGGCATGGAGTTACATTACTTGCATATCGACATGATTCTTTTGAAGTCTTTTTTGTTTTAAGCTTTTCTTAGAGTGAGTCTAAAATAGCATTTACTCTAGAGTAAGTTTAACCTTGCTTCTAATATGTGACCCTTCTGAGATCTCTATTGAATGCTTCAGATACTCAGTAAGAACTTTCTACTGTAATTGAGAAAAACTTGCATGTCAGCCAGCTCTGCTTGAACTTTGGGAATTATTCAACGTATAGCTCCCTAAACAGCTTATCTTTACCAGGCCTGATAGAGTTTTCCTGGTGCATATGAAGATTATTATTCAACACAGAATCTAGCCTAAGACTCTTGGGGGTCCTTAGGTAGATTTCTGGAAGTCTCTCTTTGAATAGCTCCGTTTTCTCCAGTACCCTGTCCTGCAAATTTCAGCTGCCTGATACTCATTGAATACCTATGTCTGCCCTCTCAACACTGTGAGTCTAAGTTCTACTTTCCCCTGGCAGAATGCCAAGGAGATTATAGGCCTCACCTCATTTGTTTCTCTACTGGGCACCACATTCCTGTGCTTCCTGCTACCTAGTGGTTGAAAACAGTTGCTTCAGGTATTTAGTCTAGCTGTCTAATCACTTAGTTGTTTGTGGTGGAAAACAAGTCCCCTGTCATTTACTACTTCATGGGTGGAAGTATAGCTTCTGCCCCTGGGTACTGAAAAATCCTAAAGTAATCTACCTAATGAATGGAAGTGCAAAAATTCAAAAGACATTCAACAAGAAATAGAAAATTTGAAGAAATTGAATGAGCAGGCACAATCTTCTCTTTATGATAAAGCTGTGCTCAAATGGTTATGCAGGTAAGGTGGGAGCATCTCTAAGGAGTGAGTTTTGTGAGTCTCTCTCATTAACCATTTTAAAAGGGTTATTTATAAGTACAATAGTGGTGTCAAGAAGAATAACTATTTCTGTTTAGGAAGAGATTAGAAAGAGCTTTACAGAGGAGGAGAGAAATACTTGAGCAGAGTCTCTTATAGGATAGAAAATATGAAGAGTTAAGGGAGATGGTTTTCCAAGCAGAAGTACTGGTTAGAAGATATAGAGATATAAAATGAAGTGACTTGATATGTGAGTTTGGGGAATGTATAAGCTGGAAGTATAAGCAGGAAAAAACCTTGACTGAATGCTATTGTAATGATTTTAGTCTTTATCCAGTAGTTGAAAGGACTTTAAGGGGAGAAGTTATGTTTAGATGGGTAGAACATGAAACTTTGTGTTGGCAGTGTGGAAAATTCATTATTGAGAATCATGGCTGGAGACGGTAATTCTTCTGCAGTGTTTTTCAAATTGCAAATAGCAACTCATTAGTGAAGTTGTAAAATCAATTTATTTTTAATGTTGGAATAAAATTCCAACATTGTCAGTGTGCATCACACATTAAGAGAGAAAATTGTGTTTTGAAAATTTTATTTCACCAATATATATTCAGTTTTGGTGATGTATATCTGTAGTGAGTTATAATGTAAATATATTTCTTTGTGGCGATAGGAAAAAGTTTGAAAGTCACTGCTCTAGTGGACTATAAATATTATCTAGGCAAAAGATTATGAGGATTTAGCCAAGGCATTAACAAATGGAAAAAATAACAATGACAATGGAAATGTAGAATCTACAGGATTTGAGTTTGATGAGTTGAGTGGCTTGAGGGTAACAGAAGAGTACAGGATGGCATTTCTGCATCTAATGTATATAACTAAATGTTTCATAATAATTTTATCCAAAATAAATGCTAAAGAAGGAGGTACACGTTTGGGGAGAAGAAATTATACTTCAGATAAAGAAACACCAAAAAGACACAAAGGGCAGTCAAGAAAGGATCCAAAGTATGTCTAAATTTTACTCAATACCAAAAGTCAATCTGAGTTATCCTCATCTGTTCAGCCCTTGGAGATGACAAATAGAGGAAGAAAAGTATAACAGCAGAGTAACACAGGAGGAGATATACCAAGTTGAACAACAATCTAAATGAAATCAGACATTTTCTTCTCAACACATTATTTTTTTTTGTCTTAAAGAAAAAAGTATTTGATGATGAAGTAAAACCCATAGGATGATTTTGACAAAATACAGAAATATAGGAAGATAGATAGAAGAGCTGTACATTATATGTAATACATGAGACCTTAAGCCTTTGATGACATTTATTTTCACTTGTGAGAAGAGATTTAATAAAGTAATTTATTAGGTCCCTTCTCACTCATAAAAAGAAATGTCGTAAAAGACCTATTCCTTTATATATTCTCCATATATTGAGTATTAATCCTTATATGCCTAACTCAGTATGGTATGCTAAAATTCAGTGGTTCTGCTTTAGAGAAAAACAAATGTAGATGCTAAAAAAATCTTAAATTTTAGGGACAAAAATAATTAAGAACTGGTAGATGCTTTTGAGTCCCTCAATATTAAGTGCATATTTATTTTCAGAAAAGAAGTAACCTTGGGAAATAAGCCAAACATCATTTCAGCTGGTTAAATTAAAATGCTAAGAAAGATGTCTGGTTAAATGATAGAGATAACACTTTACAGGGACCAAGTCTACTTCTCAACCACACCTCTCCCCAAGAAAAACAAGACAACGGTGTCAATGATGTGATGCAGACTTCTCTACTGTTAGAAAGGCAGCTCAACTCATAGAATCTATTGTGTGCAAGACAGCAGAGTTATTGAATATCAAATTCAACCATTTAAAAGATAGGTATTTAAAAGCTATATAAAGTTTAGAACAAAGTTTACAAAAATAGCTAGGAAGATAAAGAATTTGAATGTAAGTAAATTTCAGCTCACTTGATTGTTTTTAAAGTCAACAGTAATGACACCAAATTAAATTTAAACGTTAAAGTTTTGTGCTATTTTAGTTACATATTTTAGTTGTTCCTAAAACATTGACGGTTTTGTTCACCTTTGCCTTTCAGGCTTTTCTGCACTTGGGAAGGGAACTGTCTTGTCCAATAAATTTTCAGGTACATCTTTAGTTGCTTGAGACATGAGCAAAATGATGTAATGTGAAGCAAATATGAAATGACTTCAGAAATTGACACAAATTCCTACAGTTGACACAAAGTGACAGGTCTTTTCAAAGGGAAACTCAGCTGACATTGGATTGGGTTATCTTCCTCAAAGCAGTACTTCAGCTCCAGCAGCATAGGTAGATGGAAAGTATTTTAGGGAAATGGACAAAAGAACATGATGTACTTTGATAAATTGTCCTAGTAATAGATTCATATAAAACACAGAATTCTTTATCAGTTAACAATTCCAACTCAGAAACTTCATTTTTTATTTTGAAAAATCTAAGATGCATCTCATATGTGGAAATACAGGAAATACAGATTCCAAAAGCCTGATTCAACCCTAGCTTGTCCAGCAGAAAGCCTTGTAAGACTATGACTAGGATACTTGGAATTATGCACTATTGCCTCTACAATGCAGAAACATTCATTTCAGGTAGAGGTGACACTGCAGTTAGCACAAGCAACACAGTTAGCTTCCTTTTCTTAAATGTGCACTGGCTCATCTATAGACCGTCCTCTTTATCTGTGGTTCTTCTTTCCACAATTTCAGTTACTACCAGTCAACCATGGTCAGAAAATATGTGAGTACGGTACAGTAAGGTATTTTGAGAGAAAGACACCGCATTCACATAACTTTTATTATAGCTTATTTTTATAATTGTTTTAATTTATTACTAGTTTTTGTTAATCTCTTACTGTGCCTAATTTATAAATTAAACTTTATCGTAGTACATATGTATGTAGAGGAAAAAACAGTGTATCGATAGAGTTCTGTACTACCATATCTGCAGTTTCAGGCATCCACTGGGGGTCTTGGAACATGTCCCCCACTATTAAGGTGGGAATGTTTCAACAGCATTACAACTAGGGATTTTCATTAATTACGTGAAAAACCTCATAAAAAATTTTCATCAACAAATTTAGGAAGCATGCAGATTTCTACCAGCCATTAACATTTGCTCCTATATCAGAGATATCAGATACTTGCGACCAAAGGACTGAAGGCAGTATGTTGTGGCTATTTCCAAAAATGACTAGGGGCATTTTCTTTCCTATTATTCACTATTGTGACCCTTCTTCTATATTTATACAGGTATAAGATGTCCTAGAAGTGCAATCTTCCTAGGTATAGATATGAATAGGTAATATGGTGTATCCTGATGAAGCAACATCCTCCAACAACAAAAAGATTAAACTCGCTGAAGGCTCAGATGATTGTTACCATTTATTAGCAATGATGTATATTTAAATTAAATTATATACTTTTTTTAGACATAATGCTGCTGCACACTTAATAAACTACAGTATAGTTTAGACATAACTTTTATATGTACTGGGAAACCAAACAAATTTATGTGACTCACTTTATTTTTGTGGTCTAGAACCCAAACTGCAACATCTCTGATGTATGCCTGTATTTTTTTATTGCATTGCCTAGAACTCCCAGAGCAATGCAGAGCATTGAATTGATAATGGAAAATCTTATCTCTTCCCCTGACTCATAGTAATTCTTTTGAGTCTTAACAATAGGCAAGATCTCTATAGATAGTCTTTGTTGCTTTAAAAAGAAAAATATTTTCACTTGGGTCTGAGAATATTTACTTATTTTAAAATCAGACTTCTTTGTCAAATTTAATAAATTTAATAAATTTTTATAGCATTTAAGATGATTATATGATAAATTATATTAGCAGACCCATTTTATTGGTCTATATTTTCATTAATAGAATAAAATATGCTTTTTCATGGCTTATTATTTTTTAATATACTTCTAAGTTCAATTTACTGGTATTTCACGTTCTATGCTTACCTCTATGTCATTAAAAATGTTTAGTTTGTTGCATTCAGTTGTGTGGGTGCAAAAGGTTATCTTAATCAGACTTTGCTATCAGGATTGAGCTAGTTTCATCACATGTGATTTTACACCTCTTCCTCCCTTCCCACCTCCCAGAAAAGACAGACTTCTGTGATAAAATATTTAATTCTGAAAGCAGCTTCTCTACATTTATCTTATACAGGAGGAAACCAAGAGCTACACAAATTAAGTTTCGTGACTATGTGTTGAGTTAGCACAACTGGTAGGAATGTAATCAAAATTCATCTTATATTTCTTTCCCACTCTTCTTTCAAAATATGTACCATAAGGTAATTTTTCTTCTACCACTGGATGGAAAATTCTGGATTCCATGATTTTTGTAGCCATTCTTAGGTAACCATAAGTTCTATGCTCCCTGTAACTCACAAAACAGTCTTAATTTGGTATTAGAACACTCAGTTCCAAACTTGACTGAGAATTGAATGTTTTCCATCCTCTCAATTGGGGATGATTTCAGATATGCTATTGACACCTGAAAAGTGGGGACAGTCGGTATCTTCTTTCAATTTCTGCTTCTCTTGCCTCTGCTTGCAAAGTGGTTTCTGGCTCTTCCACAGACACTGTGCAGAGAGGGAGAAAATGAAAGAAGGTACAGAAAGTACATCAGCATTATGTAAGATTGATCACATTCTCTGAGTCTTGGTACTATTTAAAAATGCCTTTCTTGCCTGGGCATCTCTGTGGGTTCTTCAGAGGCTCCTGTGGTAGCCTTCCAATTGTAGCTGCAGCAGCCATTTCCCCAAAGCCCGGTCTTTCCAAGAGCCTCTCCACATTAAGTTCCAAGAGGCACTCCAGGCAGAATTTGAAGTAGTTCAGGTCAGCTCTGAATCCTTTTTGGTTCAATGAGTGAGAAACACTTGTATGTTCTGTGCTTGTCATGGACAGGAGAGCATTTTTACCCCAAACAGCTTCCATTTTTTCTCTGACTCATCACCTCAGGGCTTTAACACAGCTGCTCACCTTGTCATTTTTCAAGATGTGTCAAACATCAGCCTACTGTGTCCCAAGCTAGCGAAGACCTCATTAAGGTCTCTGAATAGTCCTAGAGAAGCCCTTCTTTTTTTTTTTCTAGGTAAAAAGTGGGATGCAAACACCCTAGACCATTCACAATGGATTCACAGTTTGGTAGCATCTCTCTCCAAAAAAAAAAACAAAACAAAACAAAAACCACAGAACAACAACAACAACAAAACTCTCTTGAAGTTCATTCTCAGCCCTTTCATATCTTCAGAGTAATTGGGGGATTTCAAGAGACCTGAAATAGCTCTTTATAATTTTTCATAGGGTCAGGCCCTGCCACTGGCATTTCATATTTACCATATCCTGGCCCTCCAGTTGAGATTTTTGAATATAATGCCCTAGCTCTTAGCTTGCCCAGGGCATCTAGAATGGTAAGGAAGAGCTGCACCTGGGTCCTTTGGTTCCCAGTCAGGACTCTCACTGCTTCCTGCTGCCATCTCTTCATTTAAATCCTTCAGGGCTATTGTTACATGAGTTTAATTTCTCATATATTCTATTTCTCAGGAGGGATCAGAAGTGATCAGCATTTCCATATTTACCCTCAAATTTGAGATGGAGGGTCTATTTAAGCTAGAAATGGATAAGCCTTAACAGTAAAGCCATCTGAAAATTCCAATTAGTTACTACAAGAGTAATTTCCTCCAGACATTAACTATGCTTTGATCTTTAAATATAACACATCTATCTTTTAGGAATAAGAGGCCAGGAATAAAACAGAGTAAAATTCTTTGCTTTTGAACTGATATCTATAGTATATATTAATTAAATACTAGAGTTAAAAACTAACTTTGCATAATGAACTTTTTAAATGAGCTACAAAAACCTCTATGTAAAATAATAAAGACTGAAAATGGCAAGGACAATAGCAATATCAAGGACAAAATAGCAAGCAAATGGTGAATAATTGAGAACAAAGTAGTATTTATATGAGCCATGTTATATTTGTTAATAGTTATTTTCTATGAAGAACATGAAAGCCTGTGTTGAAATATAAAACATATACCTTGAAGTGTTTGTGAAAAATACTGTAAGTGAAACAGTATACTAAATTAATCAACAATCAACATTATTATTAATTATTACTTAGTTTCTGCTGATATACTCTGACATAAATATTCTCTTTGACTTTTATTTATTACAGTTTGATATTTGGAATATTTATACTATGAATTTGATATTTAATTTTATTTGATTTATAGAAAACTATTCTCCCAATTAATTTATTCTTACAAATAAACTATAGGTATATTAAAAATGCTAAAATATGTATATATAAATTTTAAAAGTCTATATAATTCAGTAGACATTTATGCATATTACCAAAGTGCCATTCACTTTAGCATATGTTTCACAGCACATTTAAAAATATAATTTGATATGAAAATATATGCTCAGTATAGTCAGTTTTATGGAAGCCATCTCTTGATAGATTGATAAAGTTGTATCAATGGCTTTTTCTCTGTGATTATTGCCTGATCATTCAAATATATATTTATTAAGTAGCTATTATATACATAACAAGGTCAAGTGCTATGCAGATAAATAAGGTACACCATCTTTGTCTTTAAGCTTTTAATTTTGTTACTTAAAGAAAAACTTCCAGTGGAAAATAGTGAATGTTAATTCCAGACAGTGAGTAATTAACAAAGAGCCTAGCAGAAGTAAATGTAATGGGACTTTACAAACTAGAGAGAGCACAGTAGAGAGAGGAGATGAATAGGACTTTATGGAGGAACTGGGAGATGAGTTAATCTTTCCTCATTGCAAAGGATTAGAGATGGTCTGGGGAGAGAATTCTAAACACACATACACACACAGAGAGAACTAAATTATGAAGGTACGAATGCCTATGTTATATTTATCGGATACTAAATATGGCAAGAACAAGGAAAACAAATACCAGAATACAAATTGGAAGAATGTTTTGGATCTAGATGGTGTCAGTCCTTCTATGCCAGGATAAGAGATATCAGCTTTATTGTAAAGATAGAATTATTGAGTGGTAATCATTAGGTGAAATTAACTCTAAAGAACTTTGGAAGGAGGCAAACTGTTGGAAACTCAGAGAACTATTGCAGTAGTCTGCATTGAGGGTGTTCCAAAAACTTCAAGTAGGAGATGGAGTTAGAATGAAGGAGAGTGGGTGGATTCCAGATATACTGAGAAAGAAGCATTGATAGAATAAAGTGCATGCATTGATTAGGGGAACAAGGAGGAGGAAACAATCAAAGAATATGCAATGATCTACTGGGAGATGTGATAGCAGAACATATTCATTTGTAATCCTAATTAGAAGCTGGCTTTCTCTTGAGAGGGAGACTCTAAAATATTACTTTCATTTACATATATTTAAAAATGAGCATACTGTTATATTAACATTTATAATTCAATTGTGAGAGTATACCATTAATTTGGAATTTTACATGCCAGTTATTTGTCAATGGAATCAAATTTTTAAAAGTATCTTGAGGAAAGTTTTCTTATTAATATAATCCTTTTAGGTAAAATGGAAACAAATTATTTTCGAAAATTATTTATCACACAAATCATGTACCACCAGTAGTAAAGTTAGATAATAGAAAGGTCAACAAGTTTATCAGGACTATTAATTTCCTTATAATGTTATTTCTTATTGTAACTGATAATCATAGCTACTTCCCACAGTAGAGAAAAAAAAATACATTTACATTCACTGAAAAATGTAAATACCCCCGAAAAAGTATCAGAAACAAAGGACAGCATCCCTCATAGACATCAACCCTCCTCTTAGGATACTTCCCCAAAGGCCAGGCCTATTTTTTCTCATTTCTTTTAGTCCTGTCATCCCCTTGATAAATGACTCAATGTGTTTCAAGTCAGCATCTTAGAGTCTAAAGCTTTGGTAATGTCTAAATAAAGGACTCAATAGTAGAAACAATTGTAGTATAATGTTTTGGGATGTATTTGTTACAGTTTACCAATGTGCTACTTTTGGGTACGATGTTTCAGAGTAGTCTCTAACACCCCAGAAACCCATAACATACTGTGAAAGATTCTGGATGCATAAATAGAGTGTCTGTGGAATGCATTGACATCTGGATCCATCCTGAGTTAGAGGAGTGGGTCCATATGCTTTTGTTGCCCCTATAACAATTTACACAGGGTCGCAATATTTTTGTGGGATAAGGGGATTTAATTGTCTTTCATAAAGTCATGAGTGCTTGCTTTTAAAAGATCATAATGCCAGTGTCAGTAAAGCCAGCTTGTCTACTAAAAAACAAACAAACAAACAAACACAAACCTTGATGGGCTACAGCTAGTTACTGTTCTATATCTTAGGTTGCAATGGTCATTGAGCAAAGTTCCTGGGAGATGCTAGTAAAATAAGACTGGATACATTGTCCTTGCTTTATATATACTCTTGGAATTACAGGTGTAGATAGAAGTGTGTGAATGTACATGTATGTGTGTGTGGGGGGGGGATTAACAATGTTAAAATGAAGAAGGGGTATGAGAAATATAGAAAGAAAGGAAAGAAAAAGAAAGAAAGAAAGAGGAAGGAAGGAAGGGAGGGAGGGAAGAAGGAAGGAAAGAAGGAAGGAAGAAGGGAGGAATCCAGGTGAGAAGGGCAAGGTACTTTAGATAGCATTACAAAAACATGTTCCAAACATCGATGAAAATGTAAGAAAGCTAAACTGAGAAGATGATGGAACAGTGAAGATAAATAATTTTATAATTTTGCCTAGAGCCAAGTGAGTTAATGAGAAAGAAAGGCCTTTCACATTTGGGGAGGACAGTGTCTTTCAACCTCAGAAAGATCTCCCTGCTCTTTTTAAAATTCCTCCCCCCAACACCCGGCCACTTGTTTTAGTTTTTTCTGAGCATAATGTAGGTGGGTCAAAGTATATGTGCTAGAGTTCCTCAGGTTGTAGTCAATTTATTGAATAAAATTTAAAGTCATCTAAAGAAAAAATGTCTATTACAGGGTTTTGTTTATAAATGTTGAGAAATATAATTGCATACATCACAAATTAGAATCCAATCCAACTACTAAGGTGTTTATAGATTTTTCAAGTCACAGGCAAATATTTTTTAAACTAACATGTTATCTTCACCAAAGAACATAAGAGATGCTTTTCTGTATTATTAAATTATAAAATGACAATAAGAACTAACCAATGCAAAATTAGTATTAGTTTATCACAAAAAGCATTTACATATCATTGTCCATGTTAATATCCTAATTCTTTAATAGATAAAATCAAATTTCTAGGGCTTTCAAATTCAATACTTTTCTTTAGAATAAAAACTATGTTAAAAATTTTGTAGCACCTACATATGCCCAAGGTCTTATATAAATCATATATTATTTGATAATATATCCTTTCATAAAGAATATTTTGATCAGAAGTAATGCATTTTTCTGTAGTCTGAGTAACCAATAAGCTTGATTTGAAAGTGCTCTTCAAAAACCTTGATATAACTAGTGGAGTAGGCAAATAGAATTTTTAAAATTGGCTAGTGAGGTCCCCTCCTGCTTGTTTAGATATTCTCCTCTAACATTGTTGAAAGGTCCCTTAAACTCAGAATTTTTAAAACTATCATTTGGAATAAATAAAATATTTATTTAAATGTAACAGGACTACTAGGGCATTATCTTAGGTATCTATAAAGCTCATCTATTCTATATAGCATTATGGGGACAATTTTCACTTACCTGGCAATGATTCTTCTAGAGAGATTGATAAAACCGTTTAGCCATTAGAGCCTATAGTATAAGTTCAGTTTTTTATTTCCTTTTTTTTGTTTGCTTTTATTCCACACTTGCCCACAAATTACATACCTTCTTTTCTAATAGAATTGTTGACATTCCTCTGAGTTTTCTTAGGTGAGGTTTGTAAAGTACGGGATGAAAGGCATTCTGCCTAAACTGCTGCTCTGCTGCTCTCAGCTTTCATCTTATTCTGTGTCGCTGCGTTTGCACATTTATGCACCGCATCAAACTGCTGGGTGGCTTTTATTTTTCTGTCTAGGCAGAAGGATGATGACTTTTCTTTTACCTGTTGCACTTTGTTCCTGATGTATGATGTTAACCTTACAAGGTCTCTGTTTCTTTGTGTTTACCGTCACTCCCTTCATAAGTTTCTCTTTGCATGTGCCTCACAGTGTTACATTTTCCCATCTGTCTTCCAATTCTAAAGAAAGGTCTTATGTTTCCAAGGCCCTCTAAAGCATGGTTACATACAGTATGTTCCACAGACCAGCAGCATCAGCATCACCAGGGAGTTTGTCAGAAAAGCAGAATTGCAGCCACACCACAGACTTGCTGAACAAGAACCTGTATTTTAAGCAGATCTCTGAATGAATGGCACTCTCTAAATAAGTGAGAAGTGCTGCTCTAAAGGGTCTTTCCCAGCTCCATGTCCCCTGAGATCTCATCTATATGTTCTCTCTGGCCATCTAGTTGTGTACGATACCATACATGGACTAATCCATCATAGCCAGGATTACAGCAACTTGGTAACATCTGTTTGTATTTACATGGATGCTCTTGGATCATGGATTCCAGTGATCTTTCTGATCTTTCTGATCTCTCTTCTCAAACTTTGGGTTTGGCTATTCATCCTGATAACTTGGTTGTGAGTGGGAAGAAGGGGACTATGGTTAGGAAACAATAGACTAGATGCTTAAATCTGCCATTTTCCATGTCCGCTTTTGAAAATCATAGCCTTCTACTCACCATTAATACAAAGAACAAATAAGACATATATATTAATGCAACTCTTCTGAAACTACTGCTTCCCCAGCAACAAAGCCTAATAAATTTATCTCCTTCTTTCTCCTACTGCAAATAGATTATTCATGTGTTAAACCAACAATTTTGATTGGGTGAAATAAGTTTCCTTTGTAAAACTGGGCATACTATTGCCAGAATAACATGAGAAAAAGAGTAATCTCTTCTGTGCTGCTATAGGAAATGAAAGATGCTTCCATAAGTTGTTCCTAGTCCAAATCACAGGATTTTATTGTTAATATGGCTAGAAAGTGACTTGCTAAAAAGTTAACATAATTCTGTACTATGAATACTCTTGCGCTTTGTAGTTTTCCATTGTGTTTTATAGTCCTTGAACTAGCCAAATGACGTGAAGGTATTTTCATAGGAGAAAGATATACTGTATGTCTCAGTACAGAATCATCATGACATAGGAATGGACTATTGTTCTTCAACTCTTTCTATTTGTCTCTTGGACATGAGGAAGATCTTTCACACTCAGTAAACATATAACAGAAAACAGAATAAGAGGCAGATGATATCTTTATGTTCTTTTGTGGAAGGATACTTCGAAAGACAGTTAAACAATCCAGGAAAGAAAATGAACAGTTAATATTTATAGTTTGTGATGTATCAAAACTACATCTACAATGAGATATTCTCAAAAAATTGTGAGATAGGTTCTGACATAGAAGTGAATTAATAGAGTTAAAAGTCCATAATAGAAACTGATAACATATAAGAAGATTTCTCCACATCCTGGTCAATTAAGAATTCAGAAAGCCTGGGATTATTGACTATGATTGCAGTGAATCATAGGCCAATATAAAGACGTAATTGTGCAGGTGTTAACTTTCATTTCCAAAGGTAGTTGTAATGTTTCTCTAGACTGACGCAAAAACCTCATGTAAACTCAATATTATGGGTAAATACATTTACTTAATACCCATATCTACATAAAATGAACATGTTGCTTTTGCAAAAAATTTTAATGTTATTTTAAAGTATGGGTTATTATAAAATATAATTAAACCAATATTAAATATAACATGAATTATATTTTAAATTAAACTGTATTTCATATTAATGTTAGTTTAGGATTTCTGATTTTGAAATTATGTTGTTACCTGTTTGCAAAGACACAGTCTAAAACTTATTTTAAAATTAAATTCTTCTCTGCAGATGTACAAAGAATATAAATTCAAGGATATATAATATTTAATATTAAAAATTCATTTTAAATTATATTCTTCATATGCGACTATTTTTTTATGGTTTTGATATTAGTTACCTTGATTCCTATGCTGAAGAAAGCCCACATACAATACTATGATGATGGTTTCATTTCTGGGGCATTATGAAATGAGAATATTGTTGGTTGTTGTAGTTACTGAGTATATCTAATGGCATTTATTGGACAGAAGGCAGGATATTAGAAACCATATACTGCACAGGAAAATCCTTACAATGAAGAATTGTGCTGAATATTGCATGACTTTTAGATATTCTTTTAGGTAGACATTCAGGGAGTTGAAAATCTTGTTGATAATTAAGTCTAGAACTTATCTCAATTTTCATATTAAAAAGTACATTGGCATAGTCTTAATATATGTAAGATTTTCTAAGAATGCAAAAAATATATACAAGAGTAACCAAAAGAATAAAAATTTTGATGCAAGATTTAGCTCACCATTTTGGAAAATCCTGTCAATCATCAGCAACATCCTTCAGAATACTTGAGTAGCTGATTAAATATTCTGTGATTCGTAGCTTTGTGTTCATGACAACTTTTCCTGAAGGGGCAAGGATAGACATGCTATGCTACATTATCTAGTACAGTTGTTTCCCATTGTTTAATATATTGAAACACACAAACACACACATACACACATACTCCACAAATTATTTTCTTTTCATTTATCCTTTATATTATAATTAGGGTATTTAGCTGATACTTAAAAATCATCTGTATATGTAAGTTCTATTATCTGTGACTTAGTTCAGAAGAATAATGGAGCATTAAAGATATTTATTATAATATTGGATATATTGGGTCTGATACTGTTGAGAACCACTGTCCTAGGAGCATTCTATCTCAGGTAGATTTATGTCTCCCAGCAGGTCACTTGTAATATAGCCAATTGTTCAGCAAATGTTTACTTTGTTAGAAGGGCAAATGTACATAACACAGAAAAGTATAGGGTAATGTGCCTTGGGTTTTTGTTCTTATGCACACTTACTTGCTGGGTGGTTTTGGGTGAGTCAGAAAATTTCCCTGGGCCTGAATTTTTCTTCCATTAAATGAAAGTGTTGGACTTGAGGAACTCTAAAATCCTAAGACACCATGTCATTGTAGGCAGAAACTTATTTCCATAGGATAGAATCTATATTTATAAACCTTCGTATTATATTTGCAATGCTCATAGCTTTTGATAACTGTTTTCTGGTATTTTTAAACACTGAATTTAAACCTATTCAGTAATATGAAATTGACTTTTCTATAAATATGTTTTCCACTAAGTAGTAAGCCCGCTTAAGTTTTATTTTGAGGAATATATTAGCAGCAAGATAAATATTTATAATAACTGCAAACTCTTCATGGAAAAAACTAATGGCATGGGTTTTCATTTTTAACATATACATACATATGATGGTGGGTGTGAATGTGTATATATACACACATATATAATCATATATACATTTATGCATGTACATGTGGATATAAATGTGTATACATACATAGAGAGAGAGAGAGAGAGAAAGAGAGATTTACTACTGATATTTTCAAAGGCACACACACTTGTATATTTTAATGGTTGATTTCCTTAAAGCCCAGACAAGATTTTCTGAGTGAAATATACATGGTAATACATGAGAAAATTACTTGTCCCCAGGTCATATAAAGAGTTGGTTAAAAAAGGACACATTCATCTTTATCTTTGGGGTAGACCAGCATTCTCTCCTTCAATTCCCATTTCCTTCTTCCCTGAGCCACATGCACCTTGCCACGTTTTTTCTTTAAATTATCAAGAGGAGGCCACGAGATGAGGAACACTTCCCTGCAGGTGGTGATATGAAACTGACAAGTAGTTTATAAACTGGCCCTACCCTATGCTTGGAGAAGCTTTATAACTGATTGTTTTAATACCAAAGTGACACCAAAGGGGGTCAAGTAAATAAATATGCAAGCCTCACCAGTTCAAAATAATAAAATTCCAATGTGTGCAAGCCTGCTTGTTGAACATATGTTTGAGGCACAGCTAAGCCATCTGGCTCAGTGTCAAGCATTTACACCAACTGCAGTCTTACAGTACCTGACAGCAGAAAAGCTTTATTCCCCTGGTGTTTGGGCACAAATGGAGAAATATTATTGAAATGATTATCTGCATCAAGACTCAGATTTGCTTTGACATTTAGCTGGCTCTGTTTAATCCAAAGGGTTGTCTGAATGAATAAAGAGAAGGGTTCCTCCAGAAGATGCTGCGAGCAGCCAGGGAAAGCCAAATGATTAATGACACTGAAAGGCAGGGTGGACCTGCCCACCTCCACCCAGACCTCAGTGCCAAGAACTGAATATGAAATTAGTCTGAAGCTTTCCGTGGCTTGTCAGGAAGATTCTTCTACCCTCACATGGGCTCTCATTTTGGACCTCTGGAAACAAAAGGAGCAGATACCTTACCCAATATGGAAGAAATAGAAAGGCTGGGAGAGAGCTTCATGTTATAATCAGAACATTTCACATTCAAACACTTTTGCTTTTAACAGCTCTACCAGAGGCATTTAGATATGATGTTAGGAATGGAGTCTCTTTTAGGAATCTGAAAGCAACGGCTTGTCGCCTGGTTTCTGTTTTGGCAGCTGGTTTCTATATGCTATGGTCCTTATATCAAGATAATTTCATTTGGCTTAGAATGCTGTGTTCCACTGGTTATTCTGTGCTGCCATTCATTGCTATATTAAGCTGAGTTTTTAGAAAAACGAGGTGCAGTGTTAGTTTCAGCATTCACCTATGTTAGTGAAATTCAGAAGTTTTGTCAGGAAGAGACACCTTCATCAGAGTCAAGGGAAATTAACAAGAAAATAGAATAATAGTTAAAAAATAATAACAGCAGAATAGTAATGATAATGATAGAATAAGTACCTTAATTTGGAAGTCTTTATCAACGAGTTCTAGGTTCATATCTGCTTTATCTAATTTTCCGGTATACTGTACCTTTTGTAGGGAGAGTTTTAGTAATGATTGTTGATTTAGATTTGAAATTACTTTGGTGATTTAGATTTAATAAGAATGTTAGACATGATTTCCTCCTCATTCTTACTTTTAATTAACTTTTTATAGAGATATAAATGAATTCTAATGAACACAATTGGCAGGCTAATTGATTTGTTTCAGAGCACAGTGAGTGATCAGTATGCTGGCAGCATTGATATAATATTCGAGGATGTCAAACAGTTTTTGGGTTAATTTTCTGGCAGAGGTTAGTTGAGGAAATTGCTTAAAATATGTACTGCTTTTGATTTTCAAATAAGGGTCTGTTTTTTTTAAATTCAGTGAATTAAAAGATATCTATTCCCTTGAATTTATAGTGTCTTTAAATTATCACATTGCCACAGGGGAGTTGCTTTGTGTATTCTGTGCATATTAACAGAATACTTTTACATGTGTTATACACATGAGAATATTAAAGACAATTTTAAGAAGACAAAGTATTCTTATTGCAAGATGAAAGCCAAGAATGTGCTCCTCTGTTTAAAAGATTATTTTTAAAAGTTGCCACCAAATCAAGAGTGGTCAAAACAAATCCTAAAAGCACCCATTTAAAGAAAAATAAAGCACAACTCTAAGAGGTTACTGTTTTGCCAGGGATCTCACTTTAAAGGTTTTGCTTAAATAAATCCCAGTGAAATGACATTCTTTTATAGTGTTAAGAACAATGAGCGGGTGAGAAAATATATTATGACATAGTTAAACACAAGGCTATAATTTCTAAACTGCATAAATTACATGTTTTTCCCTATTATGATACAGACAGCCAAACTGAACATTTTTGAAAGAAAATGACCAACGTATGATTAATTGCAAGCTCACAGATTTTGCAGCTTCAAGAGTAAATCAACTGCTAAGAAGTGCTAACTTGCTAAAATATAAACTAATTTTAGTCTCTAGATATTAAAATATAATCCATCTTCTTCCTCCATAGGGAAAGCTAATTAGAAATTGTGACTGGCAGAAGGAGGAGAACCCAGAGAATACCAGAGTTGAGTTCACACGCTTAAAACCTGAGCCCGGAAAAAGTGGCCAGATTTTTTATTCTTTATGTTTCACATATTTAAGTTTCCTGAAACCAGCTTATGTTAATGGCTGCTGCCCAAATGTACAAGTGACAGAAGAGAGAGTTTGTGAAAAGAACACGTTTAGTTAACATATAATGCTACAAATATATTGTAGAGATGGAGAGAAATGGCCCATGGATTTCATTTGTGCACTTTTCAAAAGATGTGACTGTTCACATATAACACATCTAATAGTTAAGGTTTGGGCCATCAGACAAGTGGCGATTGTGTTTTGAACCTTTATATTCTAGGAGACCTTGGAAATTGTGAACAAGTCTTGATTTCAATAAGACTTTACCTGAGCTCTGATGACTCTTTGCTTGAGAGTTAAGGTGAAAAATTATGGAGTTGGAAATGCATAATGAATAAATACACTATCTATCCTACTCACACATCCAGAACACTTGCTAATAATTTCACATATGCTATTTTTTATGGCTAGGGTCTTATGTCTTATTTCAAACCTTTATTTTGCCATATTTTAAAAAGTATAAGTACATTACCAAACTTTTTCACACTATGACTGTGAGATTTTTCAATTGAATAAAAAATGGACATAGCAAAAATGCAAGGGGAAGATTCCCTACCAATATGATGATTAGTGTGAATAAGTGAGTGAATTAGAATTGTATAGTTTCAAGGAGCAACAGTTTTATAATAATAACCCATTTTTTAAATTTCTTATTAAAAAAAGAGGTTCAGGCAAACATTTCATAATAGAAATAGAAGACTAACAAATGTGGAATTGATATTCTATGAGCATTTAAAAAATATTAAATCATGATGAAAATTCTCCAGTGGATATTTTTTATGTACATTTGGGGTATATGTATTTATCTGACATTGAGATTAGTTGGAATATAGCTTTTAAAGTATAGCATGAGTTTCCCCAAGGAATTTTAAGTCAATTCAGTATGCATAACAAGATAATGAATTTCTCATTGAGTTCTGTTCAAACTAAACCCACACATATTCCTTTCCCTGCCCCTTGATGAATAATGATTTTAACCAGCCAGGATTCCAAACTCTAAGGTAATATTCATAATGAAAATAGTTATTTTGAGAGGCATTCTACATAGAGATTAAGAACTAGACCACCAGGGTTGTTATCTTGGCTCTACCACTTCTCAGTTGTGAAATGTTAGAAAAGTTATTTAAAACATTTACCTTAGTTTTTTCAGCTACAAAATAATACTTATAGCATTGCTATGAGGATTCAAGATAATAATACATCTAAAATAATTGGATTAGTGTTTGGCACATAGTAAGTGCTTAATAAATATTAAAGCACATATATTATGCATCCTAAACATTACAAATTATAGCCAACGTATAACATACATGAGTTTATGAAACAAAATTTCCCTCCTACCAGTAAGGTTCCTTGTCTTAGGGTCTCCAACATGAGGTGGCATGAGGCCAAGAAGAGCTGGTAAGGTGAAATGAAGGCACAGGTATGAAAACTTGCATTCCTATAGAATCATATGCATAGCTGAGGGTAAGAGCCCAGAGAACTGACCAGTTCAGGCATGTGGAAAACAGATTGTACTACACCATTTTTTTAGTTCCCACCTGAGTCACTACTACAGGATTTTAGTCAAAGGTTTATGATTCAGCACAAAGAACTGTATTATTTTTAGAGCACCCAACACTAATTCATCAATCATATTAAAAGGTTAACAGTTACAATTTAGGCATTCTTCTCTAAGAATAGTTGCCATTTGAATGACTGTTTTATGTGGAACATATTTATTTCAGTTGTTGCTAATTATCACCACAATAGAAAATGTTTAGCACTATTATTATTCCCATTTTAAACATGTATAAACACTTTCAGAAAGATTATTTAATGTACCCTAGGTCATAACACTTGTTAATAGTGGAGCCAGGATTCAAATGCAAATTAATTTAATTTCAAAGCCACTGTTATTTGTACTATATTATGTATCACAGGAGATAAAAATACAAGATTTGGAATATGACCGTGCTTCTAAAAAAATGAACTTTTCTCCTCTTTGATTTAACAACCTGTAAAATGTGAGAAAGGTGGAAACTTTTAACTATGGATTCTCAGTCTGTTGCCTACATCAAACGTCTGGGAATACTGAGCAAAAGTAGCTGCGGATGTCATCTGGTTTCTCTGAGGTTCTGTTTTCGCACATTATCTCTTTCAATTTCATTGTCTCAGCAGCTTACCATACTCTTAACTTGATGAGCTCCGATTTGCGTCAGGTTTTCCTGATTGTTCTTTGTAGCAGCACGGTTCTGCTGCAGACTTCTCTAACCCATCCAGGAGCAATCTCTTGACCTATGGGACAAAATGAGAATGTCTTACATGATTTTTTGGGGTCCCAGAAATAGTGGAAAGAAAGAATGGAGTAGAAGCAATATTTGAAGAAATAATGTCAATTTCCCAAAATTGACAAAGTACATCAACCCACAGGTTCAAAAAATTCTACAAACCCCACTAGGTCGATTATAAGGAAAAACACACCTAGATACATAGAGAAAGATTGCTGAAAACTGAAGAGAGAGAAAATATTAAAAGCAGCCCGAGAAGAAAAGACCTGGTACTTTCAACGGAACAGCAATGAAATGGACAGCTGGCTCTTCAGCAGAAACGGTGGAAGTAAAAGACAATGAAATGGCATCACAAAGTGCTGAAAGACAGTAACTGCCAGCTTAGAAGTACACATCCAGCAAAAATATGAAATTGCACAGAGCAATGGAGAACAACAAAAAGGGTAAATATGGGGGTAAATATAAATAGATATTGACTGGACATTGACTATACAAAACAATAACAGCAGTATTAGAAAATTTTAAATTTATGTAGAATCAAAATGTATGATACTAACATAAAAACAGAAAAGTAAATGGAATTAAAGTGTTCTAAAATTTTAGAATTATTAGAAAAGAGCTAAAATTATTAATTCTTATAAGAGTACAATAAATAAAGTATGCATGTTATAATCTAGGGTATTCATTAAAATAATATTAAATTATTTTAAAATAATATAGAGTAATAAAGCAAAAAGAGGGCAAGAAAAAAGTATCATAAAACAATTCTTTAATGGAAAACAAATAGATGCTAAATATAAATCTAAAGGTATCATTTACTTTGAACATAAATGTACTAACTATTGCAGTTTAGAAGGCTAAAATTGTCAGATGGGATAATAGGTAACAGGAAAAAAAGTAGAAACATAGAAAGAATACTAGGCTCCTGAGGTGGAGCCTGAGATGTATAACAAAGTGTCAAATTATGGACCACACTTGGAGTAGCCAAGGACTAATAAACACAGACCAGAAAGTCTTGAAGATGGTAATCAAAAGTCAATAATGAAAAGAAGTCACTTATTTTATGAGCAGTGACCCCACAGCTCTAAACTCTGTCTAGCCAAAAGATACTCAACAGATGCAAAAAGGAAAAATACACCAAAAAAAGTAGGTCACTCAGGGGATTTTATAAAACTTATAAGAATATAACAAATATGTACTAAATTATTTCCACTAAGGTAATTTTTGAAAGGGTACGCAATTCTTTATTTCTACAAAACAAAAGCAATTGCAATCTGTTAATGCGTATCTTCATTGTATCTCAGAACTATCAAATTCAACTTAGGAAAACAAAAGCTTCCTTAGAAAAACCGTTATAGGGGAGTTGCAGTCATTTTTTATTGTAATTTCTAAAATATACTTCCAACCAAATTTCATATAAAATTAAAATCCAGGGTCATATAAAGCTGCCAATCAAAACATTGGCAAATGAAAAATGCACACAGTAAACATTTGGGAAAATAACATAGCAGTTTTCTCCTTTTATTAAATTTTGACTGAACAAATGGTAAGTGCTTTGGTGTCAGGGAAGCTGCATGAATAAAAGCCAATGAGGTTGGAAGCAGCATGTTATAAAGATTAAGATAACTATATTCAATTATCTTACCCACATATTCTCCTTACCCTATAATACCCCTTGTCCTCTGAGAAGTACTTATTCAGTACTTTTGAAACCTGGCAATTTCTGGGAATTCTTCATGTTGTCTTATTTTTGTGCCTTTTGAGATCTGCAGATACTATGATGAAATCAAAATCACTAAAATATAAAATAATTTTCTAAAAAATTACTACTAATAGAAATAAAGTATCCTTAAGTGTTTTAATAGGAATATGATTCTTATTGAAAACTGTATTTATCTAGGGTTTAAACAAATATTTTTTAAAACCAACAATCATTTTTCTTCATTTAATCCCATGGGTAGAGTTATGAGGGGAAAACTGCATAAAAACATTAAAGTCACATATATGAGAATTTAGAAGAAAGATGTGAATTTGCATTGTCAGAATTCAGGAAATCTTATTAGATGAAGGAAGATAACAAGAGAGTCTTTAAACAATTTTCTGGAGTACTTTGTATGGAGGCAGAGATGAAATAAGAAACGATTTAGCACAATGGGGGAAAGGAAAAATTGATTAAAATCCTGAGGAAGTTTTTACAAAACAAAAATTATGTTATAAAAAGAAGGAAAGGAGAAAAGTTGTTCTAGTACAGTAATGAGATGAATATGTACAAAAAATCTTTTTAATCCATAATTTTGAATATGGAATATTTAAATTAAGATAATTTTAAAATGTATTTTTACATTGTAATGAATTTCTATACACCTTAGTTGACTAAAATAAGAATCAAAATATTACCATTATCATCCTTCACAATTACATGGATTGTAATTTTTTTTTCTTTCTTTTGTTCTTTATTTTAATTTCAGAGTATTATGGGGGTATAAACGCTTTGGTTACATAAAATGCCTTAACACCGGAGTCAGAGCTACAAGTGTGCCCACCCCCTAGACAGTGCACACCTCACCTCTTAGGTGTGAATTTACCCACCCCCTCCCTTCCGCCTCCTACCTGCCTGACACCAGATGAATGTTACTTCCATATGTGCACATAAGTGTTGATCAATTAGTACCAATTTAATGATGAGTACATGTGGTGTTTGTTATTCCATTCTTGTGATACTTCACTTCAAAGAATGGGCTCCAGCTCCATCCAGGATAATACAAGAGGTATTAATTCACCATTTTTTTTTATGACTGAGTAGTGCTCCATGGTATACATATACTGCATTTTATTAATCCACTTATGTATTATAGATGGGCACTTGGGTTGTTTTCACATCTTTGCAATTGTGAATTATGCTGTTATAAACATTTGAGTACAGATGTCTTTTTTTAGAATGTCTTTTTTTCCTTTGAATAAATACCCAGTAGTAGGTTGCTGGATCAAATGGTAGGTCTACTTTGAGGTATTTTCCATAGAGGTTATACTAGTTTGCAGTCCCACCAGCAGTTTATGATTGTTCATATATCTCCATATCCACACCAGCATTTGTTGTTTTGGGACTTTTTGATTAAAAGTCATTCTCACTGGAGTTAAGTGATATCCCATTGTGGTTTTGATTTGCATGTCCCTGATGACCAGAGATGTTGAGCATTTTTTCATATATTTGTTGGCCATTAGTCTATCTTCTTTTGAAAAGTTTCTGTTCATGTCCTTTGCCCACTTTTTAATAGGGTTGTTTGATTTTTTCTTGCTGATTTGCCTGAGTTCTATATAGATTCTAGTTATTAGCCCCACAATTACTTGTTATACATTGCTATATAACAGACTACTTCTCTAGACCTTGGAAATCCCAAAAGTGTAAAGTGTGGTCATGTTCTTTAAGTAATTATAATTTAGTGGGACTGAAAATGTATCATCTAATTTATTCATGAATTTATTATTTTATTCAATTTGTATCAATGCAATGTGTGTAAGTTTAGCACAAGAGGCCACTGGGGAGAAAAAGATGAATAAAGTAGACTTATTGGTTTCAAGGAGCTTTAACTGCCATAGAGAAAATAAATCATGTGCATAAATTAGGTATAATATAGAAGACATCAAATGGTGAACTAACCTCTCTTAACTGAAGAAACCAAGCATAGGTATTGAGATGGCTTAGGCCCCTGAAAGTTTGTGCCAAGAATATTGAAAGTATTCTCACTGAAACAGAGAGAGAGAGAGACAATGTGCTATATGAAATACTTTCTGAAAGAAGTGGCTTGAGAGTTGAGTATGGAAAAATTAATAAGATTTGAACAGACTTATAAAACAGGGAAGGGTGATTTGGAAAGTGAGGAACAGGGGCACTGAGACAGGAAAATAGGAAAGACATAAGGGAAATGGAAATAAAGGGGGCTATGTTTAGCTTGAGTATAAAAATGCATATGAGAGTGTTTCCAATGCAGGTGGTTCATGAGTTCATACATTAAAAATACATACTCAAACACACTCCACACACATGCACACTCCACCAAACATCAGTGATAGATAAAATATTCTTAAAAAGAAAAAGTTACATGCAAGATGATAAAGGAACATCTTTGTGAAGCAGAAAGTGACTGAAAAATAATCTGTAAATGCTGAAGTAGCTTGTAGAAAGTTAGAAAGGAGGGTCTGGGAATTCAACCTGTGAGAGCTAATGGGGATGACCCTACACAAGGCAGCAGATTATAGTCAGTACCACTGCTTGCTGGCTGAGAAAAATGACAACAGCTGCCCAGGTTGGCCTGTGACTGATCCTGCCAACCAGGACATTCTCTAGAACTAGGGTCCGGAGGGCAAAATATAAGATTTAGTCTGAATTGAACATTCTGAGGTTCTAGATACTGTGTAAGAAGGAGTGGACATTGAATGAGAAAAATAAAATCTCACTCAAGAAGAGCTTCCAAAGTTAAATTATAAAGGATAAAATGACATAGAACACCTGGAAAGATAATCAGCACACTCATAGGGAAAACAAATAACAGAGCACATTGGAATGTATGGTATAATTAGTATGTGTAGTCCAAGAGATATATTTAGGAATATTAATTATAAATGGAAAATAGAAAATTATGAAAAAGAAGCTGGCAGCTGGGAATCAAGAAAGAGTACATATGAAAAAGAACAAAGTAGAAATCATGTAAATAATCAAAGAAGAATAAGATCAATAGACTGTGTTAAAAAGAGAATTGCTGAATTGAAAGAGGGATGTGGAAAATTTTTCAAAACAAAAATTCAAGATATAGGATTAAAAATAAGAAAAAAAAGAACCCATATTATGTCTAATGAAAGACATTATGATGAGAGAGATAGAACGATAGGGAAACAACAAGCAAAGAGATAGTGACTGAGAATTTTCTAATAAGTAAAGAAAACTTTAAGCTCTCAATTAAAAAAACAAAATAATTTGTTTAAATGCTCATACACATTATATGAAACTATGTAACATTGCAAATACATAGAAACACCTAAATGCATCAAGAAAAGAGGGAGAATACTTATAGTAGAAAGACAGACTAGCAGCACAGTTCTTACCAGCACTAAGGCATGCCAGAAGAAAATGGAGTAACAGTACCAGACTATCCAGCTAAATTTTCAAGTGTGAGCCCAAAATACACACTTGCAGATTTATAAAGTCTAAGAGCATTTGCCACCCATCGGCCTTCACTGAGAGAACTACTAAGGGACTATTGATACTTCAGTAAGGAAAATAATTGTTTTGTTCATTCAATAGCAAATGCTTTATGAGCATAACTTATATGCTAGATTTTGCTCACATGCTGAGAACAGAAGGGTCAAAAACAAAAGCAAAACAAAACACAAAGTCCCTGCTATCACAGCACGTTCATTGAAATTAGAGGATGATGCAGATGAAAAAGTAAACAAATTTGCCCTCAAATAATGATGAAGACTATGAAGAAAGAACAGTAAATCAGGGTGAGATAACACATAGTGACAGGGGAGTACTTTAGTTGACATGGTCAGTGCAAGACTATCCAAGGCACTGGCATTTGTTAAGACCTGATTCAAGTAGAGATTTGAGCAATGGGAGTATCTGATGGAAGAGAATTCCAAGAGATGAAAATGTCCAAGTTCACAGACAGTAGCTTACTTGTGTTTGAAGAATAATGATGAAATTGGTAACCTGGAGTGCAGTGAACAAAAGGACAATACAAGGAAAGGAAATTAGAGAGGGTAGAGGAGCTATATATCATAAATCCACATGAACACTTTGGACTATATGTGTGATGCAAAGCTATTTGAGAGACATGATCACTACATTTGGAAAAGAATACTCTGGTTGCTGTGTTATGAACAGACTAAGAGAGTAAAAGAAGCGGTGAGACATTTCAGTAATTTATTATAGTAATCTGGGTGATAATAGCTTGACCATGATGCTAAGTGAAATAAAGAGTGACAAGAGTGAGGTTTTGGATATATTTTGAAGGCATAAATAAGAGCACTTGCAAACTCAGAAGGATGTAGTGGAATGCAAGAAACAACATACAGACAAATAAGTAAAACAAAAATAAGGATTGTAAGGAAGTAGTGGGAGAAAATATTGGAATGATAGTTTCAATTGGGGCAAGTTCTGATATTCCAGGTCAAAGATTTTGGACTTTACTGGGTGGACATGGGAAATGCGTTTGTACTATTTGTGTGTCTGTCTGAATAAATGCCAGATTCAGAGCAGTAGGGCTAGGCAGACTCAGGGAAGCCAGGATATTACTAGACCTAACTTGTGCTGGGGGAAGCTTCAAGTTGTAGGAGGAAGTTCCATCTTAGATCTGGAACTCAAAAGCTAGGAGCACAGACCAGAGGTCATAGGCTAAGCAGGTAATAAAAGTACAATTAAATTACATGAATATTCTGACAGTGAGTTTGAGACATGAATAGGAAAGCTAGAAGTAAACTATTCAAGATCGAGTAATATTAGAGAAAAATGATAGCAGCTAGCAAGCAAAGAACTAGTCATAGGAATGACAATAATCTGTCCTGTTGTTCATAAATATTCATGTCCCTCTCATGTGTAAAATATACTCAGGTCCACTTTGGGAATCCCCAAAGTGCCATCCCATCATGGCATCAGGCTTGAAACTAGATTTTTATCATCTACATAGGTACAGTTGCGGGTCTTTTTGATATAGAGTCCTGTACTCTGAAAAGACAAGTTATTTACCCTCTAACTCCCAATCCAATACATGCAAATTCAAAGCAATAGTAGAACAATAATGGAATAAGGAAAGGATAACTGCAATTAATTCACAGAAGAGAGCAGGAATGGGAGGCATGCAGCAGTCAGTAGTCCTTCATGGTTTTTAAATCCTGTTGATTTAATGTTGCCAGTCCCCTCTAGGGTAGAGGATACTGCTTTATTATGTCCTAGAGCTCCTTCCTGGGAACACCTATATGGTTTATTACACTCCATGGCTCCCGAATACACTCTTCCTTTACTTTCAGTCTTCTGGGCCATTTTGAAAGAAAGCTTTGAAGGATATGCCTGTCTTAGTCTCTGAACAATTTACTCATCCTACTTTGAGGCTGAAGAAAATTAGGGCCCAGTGGTTTTTTTAACCTATCAAACTGATTAAATCTCTTTTTGTTCAGTCCATGCTGGTGGTGCCATTGCCAAGAGTTCACTCGAAAACCTTATTGATTTTCCATGTATTTGATTCAAGTCAAATTCGATTGCTTGAAGCCATACTCACTTCTTGAACTCTTAGCCTCAAGCAATTCTTCCACCCTGGCCTCCCAAAGTGCTAGGATTACTGGCATAAGCCACCCAGAATTCTTTTGGAGATATGCCTCCTTCTCTAGTCTTAAAAATGGTACTTTAAATGCATTTTGTTTACATGGAACCACCCCTTAAACTTTCTAGGATCCCTTTTATCCAGCTGAAAGCAACTACTAGACTTAGAAAACATAAAGTTTTTTAAACATCTTAATTCATAACTCTTTCCATAGGGCGCTTATAGCCACATCCTTGACTTAGTCTTTACAGTAAGATCATGATTTACTATCAGTACCTGAATTTTTTCTTTTTCCTGAGGCTGTCATAAAGGTGACACATTTGATGTGGTGCGTAACAATATCATTTTCCAACCCTGCAATCTCTGGGTTCTCTATATGCTCTTTAAATTCTCCTTTAAACCAGCCAATTATTTTCTGAGCTTATCTCTGTCTTGTATTACCCTGTCAAAGATATCTAGTGGCTACCAGAGGCATATTCTTCTCATGGCAAAATGTAGGAGTTCCAGAGGATGAAACCAGATCTGCAAGTCTCTGATCATTCATTCATTCAGGTCTCTGATCTCATCACATCTTCTGACATCCCACTGGCCACAAAAGATCACATGACTAAGCTCAAAGTCAATTGGACAGAGAGGTATATTCCTTCTCTGGAGGTAGTGTGAGGAAAGGAGGAGAGAATTTGTTGAGCAATTATAATTTACTATAGCTAAGAGTAATAAGTAAAATTCTAACATCTTTACAGAGGATAGAATACTTGCTATAGCTTTGTTTGTTTATCCCCTCCAAATCTCAAGTTGGAATTTGATCCCCAGTGTTGAAGATGGGGCCCAATGGGAGGTGTTTGAATCATGGGGGCAGATCCCTCCTGAATGGCTTTATGCCATTCTTGTGGCAATGAGTGAGTTCTCACTCTCTTAGTTCTTGCAAAAACTGGTTGTTTAAAAAATCCCTGGCACCCCTCCCTCTCTCTTACTTCCTTTCTCACCATGTGATCTCTGCATATGCAGCTCCCTTTTGTCTTCCGTCCTCAACAGAAGCCAAGCAGATGCCACTGCCATGCTTCTTGTACAAACTGCAGAACTGTGAGCAAAATAATTCTCTTTTCTTTATAAATTACTCAGCTTCAGGTATTCCTTTATAGCAACACAAACAGACTAAGACAATACTCTATAGGCCAAAATAGATAGTACTGAGGATATAGAGAGTATATATATAAGCAGAGGGGAGGTTTTGGGGAAGTATTGTTTGGACAATGGTCTGAAAATGATAGTAGCAAAGCATACACACATTCCTCTTTATGGTCTCATAAAATGGGGAGGCTGGAAATACCAGCTTCTTTCAGAGAAGATTTTAAGAGAATTTGTATATACAGGGAACAGCCATTACATAGATTCAGGTGCATATATGTCTATGGAAATGGACCTAAAGATTTCAAAGCTAAAAAATCAGCCAATCAAAAAGTTATCAGTCATCTCCATCTTCAAGTAAGAAGTCTCTTTTATTCTGAGAGAGTCATACTAAGGGTCCTTTTCAATATGCAGATATAGGAAAAGTGCTTGTTCTCAGAATTGGAAATACTGTTAGGTCTGGCCATGTGGATGTTATAGGAGATTGATTCAGTTAAGTGTTCTGAGGTCAAATTTGGGCACATAGGTTATAAGTGGTCACTTCCCTTCCTTTCTTTTTTCCTCTCTCTTTCTCCCATTCACCTTCTCTTTTTCTGCTTCTCTGTTTCTCTTTCTTCCCTCCCTCCCTCTTTGATTTTCTTTCTTTCTCTGTCTTCTTTTAGCTTTTATTATTAACCATTTCTAACACATGTAAAAATATGAGACTAGCATAATGAAGTCCCACTGTCCTTGTCACTCAACGTCTGCATTTTCATCTCATGGCCACTATTCTTTCATCTTACATCCCAGCCACACTCCCTGTCTTAAGACTAATATAAAAGTAACCCCAGACTAATATTATTTCATTCTAAATATTTTAGTAGACTTGCCATTTCTAATAGTTGTATTTTCTTTACTTTATTCTCAAGCCATCAGTACATTTTTTTCAAAAGTGAGACTCTGGTATGTATTGTGCTAAAAAATTATGGAACATTAGTCCATGTTCAGAAAAAGTAGCTAAGGGGAAACTGTGTCCTTTTTAAGACTGGAATGGTATTGTTAAGACAATTTGCAGAAATTTGCATAAAACACAGAAGGAATCTCAGGGGGGAAGAAGGAATCTCAGGGGGGAAGGGCACTTCCAGCAAGGCAAACAGTTCAGGGACTTGAGGGGAAAGACAGAGTCTAGGCACATGAGAGAGAGACTTCTTGTTAAGCACTTTTCAAGCTATAAGCTGCTGTCCATTAGTGGGGAGTAAAATTAGTTTCCTGAATAGCCATTCAAAAAATAAAATAGAATAAGTCAGAATTGACCAGACCAGAATAGAAAATACCAGAGCACATAAGACATATTAAGGCTAAGAACAATATTGTGTTTATAAACTTTCACATGGGTATATTGGGTCATGATATATAATGTATTTATTACTGGTAATTATGATCATAGATATTTAAAAAGAAATGCTCTGGGAACCTTTAGAAATTGTTCTGGGACACTTTGAGAGAAAGGGAGTTTATGACAATATGGCCCATGGAGGACTGTACAGCTGGCTGCCTGAGTGTAAGGATTTATTTTGCTTACTAATTTATTCCTAGCACCTTGCAAAGTGTCTGAAACATAGTGGATTCTAATAAATATTTGCTTAATAAATGAATAAAACAAATAAATGTATTTGTGGTTAGCTGGTAGCTTTCCTTTGTGAGGTAATTTAAGCCCCTTCCATCTTGAGACTCCACTGTTTCCTAATGTCTCATCACCTACATCCAGCTGATGGTAGGAAAAGGAGCCTGAGTAGACATCTCTGCCCTTTAAAGCCCGGGCAAGATCTAGTCTCATGACTACACTGAAATACAAAGGAGGCTAGAAAATAGAGTCCAGATACATGATGAGGAAAAGAAAGAAATAGATTTGATGGGCAAATGACATGGTTATTTAAAGTAGTGCATAATACAAATCAAATTAATGGTGGATGTTTTCTACTCCAATGAAGTTGAGAGTGGTATTTGAGAGGTAAATCAAAAAGATGAGTGAAAGAGAGAAAAAATTTTAAAGATAACATACAAATATTAAACATCGATTTTAACTTAAAAATGTGAATTATAATTTTTTTGCTAATCTTCAATCTAGTATTGAGAATTTTTCTTTTAATATAGATCTTTGATTGGATATGTCTTCTTTACAAACATCACATACATAAGGCAAACAACTTTCAGGCTGGGTTCTTAAAGTAAGAACTTATAAATCAACTTGCACACAGTATCCTTCTAGATTTTTATAATTTTTCAAACCATTTTTTTCACTCACATATAGACTGACATCATATTTTTAAAATAACTCTGATTAAGTCTTTCCAACACCTTCTGAGTGTTTTAACAGAAAAGGCTCTCTTTTTTCCTATATTCATTTCATTAGCTTACCATATGAAATTACATATTAATAATTATCACAATATGCCCTGGAAATAAACATGTTTGGGAACAAACACAACTTATTCTTCATAGACATTTAACTTAAGCTTTGGGTGCATCTTAGCTGGTAACCTATTAACACAAGTGTTCAGCATATTCTGGGAAAAATCACTGGTTTTCATAGACGTAACGGAAAGCAATGGTGAGGTGATTAAAGGGAGAGTGATTGAGATGGTTTTATCTGTCCATAATTAAATTTTGCTTTCATCATCAATCTTTATTGCCACATCCTTCAAAAAGGTGCTTTTACGATGTCTATTGTATATGAATAACTATATTAATATAAGCGTCACATATTTAATCTTTTATCTTTTTGTTATTCAAACAAAGGTGAATCGCATTAGAATTGATCTTGGTGTATAAATTTATTTACTATGTGTATTTCCTTCAGTTATCACTAAGGTTATATTTAAACTCTTTTCTTAGTCCTGATGATGATACTACTACTACTAATAGGTGTTTATTTTATACTCAGTCTCCAGGCTAAGTATCATATATGCATTAATGCCTACAATACTCCAAACATCGTAGGAGAAGGTAAATTAGTATCTCTATTTCATAGAGGAGAAAATAGGTTTGAGATGTTGACTATCTTGGTTATGGTCACAGAGCTAGAGCCAAAGTTTGAACTCAGATACTTTTAATTCCAAAGTCTATGTTCTTAACCATTCAGCTATAAATTTTAGTCATAATTGTTAGATTTGACTCCTCACGAATTGACTTAATTATATAAATAAACTTCTGTTCTCTAACTATAAAAGAGGGTACATCATAGGTCAAAGAATCTGCTTGTGAGGTCGATTACTTAAGCTTTGAAAGGCTTTTGATTATCCTTTTGATAAGCCTTCATTTATAGCATATAAATAACATATAACATTACTATGTTAAGAAATCGTTCTGATAACCCTTAAATACTGAGGACAATATATAGCCTTTACATTATAATCTATGATCTAGGAGGTCAGAAAGTGGGTCTGCTTTAGTTGATAGGTGTATTTTCTTATTCATAGCATAGAATCTGGTTTGATAAAGATTTATTGAAGAATAAATGAATCAGTAAAAGAATGAATGATTTTTTTTCCAGAATTATATTAATATTTCCTGGGAATAGAATAGCCTATCTAAGATAAGAGAAAATTGTGAAACAGCAATTAAATTTTTTTTGAGTATCAATTTATACCCTTAATTTAATATTTTGAAATTTGTTGAGAAAGATTCAACAGTTAAAAGGTAAAACTGCTCAAATGTGTTATAAGAGAAGATAATCTACCTGAAAGTTTATTCCCACTAAAACTAAGGCTAAGGTTTAAGCACAAATAGAATAATTATGTCAGAGAATTTTATTAATCATCTAAACATTTATTTCATAAAAGCATCCAGAGACTGTTCAATTACACTTTTTACCAAGAGCCATCATAATTTAGAACACTAAGGATTAGTAAATGTGTATGCTATATTAAAATCACAATCTGTGGATAGTCATGCCTTTTATCTGAAAATCCATTGATTTTCTAGATTATTATAATTTTGTGGCCTCTAGAAGTCAGAGTATAAATTGGGGGCTCTGTTAGTCAGGGTTTCACAGGTGGCAAATGAAATGAGTGGAGAATCACTAATATTTTTTAGGGTGCTATCTTAATTTATATATTTAATTTTAATTGAAAAATAAAATTGTCTGTATTTATGATGTACAATGTGATGTTCTGAAATATATATACATTGTGGAATGGCTAAATTAAACTAATTAACACATGCATTACCTCATGCGCTTATCATTTGTCTATGGCAAGAACACTTAAAATATTGATGAAAGGAATAATACATTCCCTGCTATATCCACAAGGTTGCTGTGGGATTAAATAAAATGTCTATGAAAATGCTATGCAAATGTAAGTTGCCTTTTTTTAAGTGAAGAAAACAACCTTGTAATTATGCTCTTCATTTTTTCTTCTTTCATTGACATTTCTCAGAATGCACAATACTGTCTTTCTAATGATCCAGTTAAAATGCAATCAAATAATTATGATATGATGTAATAAGTGTGGGAGATTCATTCTGCATTCAGATGAGGGGTGGGTAAGGCTTCAGAGAGGAGGTGATGTATGAGTTGGACTTTGAGGGGTGCATTGGAATTCAGCAGCAGTGACCAAGAAGAGGATTTCAGCAGGGGCAAGAACACAGGACAAGACATGGAAGTATGTCACTCCTTGGCTTATTTGGGAAAAAGGAAACTAGGGTTGCTGGCATGTAGGATATATAGTATGTGGGAAGTGGCAGGAGAATAGGCTATAGAAGAAGATGTATTAGTCAGGGTTCTCCAAAGAAACAGAATATATGTGTGTGTGTATGATGAGATTTATTATGGAAATTTTATCAAGCTGTTAAGGAGGCCAAGAAATTTCATGACTGCAAGCTGAGGCCCAGAAAAGCTAGTGATGTGATTTGGTCCAAGTGGGAAGGCTTGAGAAGAAAGGTGGGTTGGGGTGGAGGCTGATGGTTAAGTCCTGAGTCAGAAAGCCTGAGAACCAGGAGCACCAATTCCAAGGGCAGGAGACGATGGATGTCCCAGTTAAAGCAGAGAGGAAGCTATGCTTCCTCTGTCTTCTTGTTCTATTCAGGCCCTCAATGGATTGGATGATACAGATGCATTGGTGAGGGCAGATCTTCTTTACTCAGTTTACTGATTCGATTGCTAATCTTTTCTGGAAGCACCCTCACAGATACACCCAGAAATAATGTTTTCCCAGATATCTGAGCATGCCTGAGCCCAGTCAAGTTGATACATAAACTTTACCATCACAGAAGAATTTTTTTTTTTTTTTTTTTTTT
>VBSM01001562.1:6041341-6074184 GCA_008086735.1 Cheirogaleus medius
TATTAACTGATCAACACCTAAGTGAACATATAGGAATAACATTTATCAGGTGTCTGGCAGGTGGAGGGGGAGGGGATGGGTATATACATACATAAGGAATGCGATGCACACCAATTGGGGGATGAACACGCTTGAAACTCTGACTCGAGGGGGGAAGGGGGACAAGGGCAGTATACGTAATCTTAACATTTGTACCCCCACAATATGCTGGAAAAAAATAAAAAATAATAAAATAATAAAATAAAATTGTATGTGTGTATATATGTTTGCATGCATGCATACATATATTTCCTCTCTTGGATTGCATCATCTTTTTGGAATTTTGCCTTCTACATCACACTAAGAACAGCACATCTTTAGCTTATGGCCTATTCTTCACTCTGGAAAATTATAAGTTATTTTGGTTTTAAGAATAGAATAGTCCCCTGTTCTTCATAATCATTTCATCTCCACTAGCTAATATACCAAAGAGTAAAAAGTGCCTGTGTTTTAATGTTAAACATACTATTGCCTCAAAGAAACTCCAAAATTTATAAACATCTATGCCATGAATAAAGATGCGAATGTTGGCATTGACAGGCCGTACTCCAAAGTGTCTGAAACTTATCACAATTACATTTTGAAAGTGTTCACATCTCATTTAACACTTGTATTATAATCAATACTGTCTCAAAAAGTGTCAATAATATTGAAATGTACTTTGGTGCCGTGAGCTGCTTTGGATTTGGGAAGCGCTAATTTGGCCACCAAATGGCAAAATGATAGGTTTACCTTTGTGAGCCTTTTCACATGCCTTTTCATTTCCAACACAACAAATACTGTGTGTCACACTTGATACGGTAAAAGATCCAAATAAGATGCTTTGTCAACATGACTGACAGGAACATAATGATGTGGTATTCTTTCTGCTTCACTCTCAATCCTGTAGGTTGAGGTATCAGAATCTAGCTGGACATCATGCATATGATGTATGAGAATACAATCTAATTTGCTATACACTGACTCTATAATACTGATTTTTAAAAAATACATTGGTTTACATATTAAACTCATTTATCCAAAATAAAAATGCACAGTGAGGCAGAAAGAAAAAAAATGCTTAAAAGGAAGTTGGAACATTGAACAAAAATGTTTGTTTCAATCATAATAAAAACTTCCCATTTTCCTTTAATTTGTCAGTTCAAACGTGAATATTAGGATTATCTGTGCTATGTCATTACTAAGATAAGCTCCTATAATTGAGCATGAAAACTTTGTCCAACAAAACTGGTCAATTCTGATAGGAAAACAAAATTAGTTGAGAGCAAAAATTAATCTACAAATATTTGGACAAGTATTAAAAATAGTGTTTCGACTGATGTTTTTCATATTGTTATAATGACAAAGTTCTTGAAACAACCCTAGTTACGGATTTTTGAAATATGCTACTGAGCACTATAGTTTTATAAAAACCCGCATCAGTCATAAGAGGTATAAATCCTTGGTCCCCAGCTAGGATGTGGACTCTTATCAGGACCCAGAGCTATATGTACTACTGTGTTTTTAGAGTAGGTGGAGGCGGTTATGTAGCAATACCAATGGATTGATGCACCATTCTCCTTCCATGGTAAACCCTAAACCCTGAGGAATTTTATCAAACACTCCACTGTTAAGGGCTTTTCTCCTTTTCCAAGAAGATTTTTGAGAATAATGACTTCATTTTTGCAAAAGCTTGGATAGGTTTAAGAAATATCCATTCTTGCTTATGGTAGCTTTTTGCTTTTCAGAGCAAATTCACTATGGCAAAGGTATTACCCAGATCACTATGAGTGTGTATGTGTGTGTGGGTGCATGTCTGTATGTGTCTGTGTGTGCATACTCACACATGGATATTTTTAAATTACTCTTTTCCTCAAGTTCTAAGAAATCACAAGATTTAATGATTTAATTAAATAACCTCCTATTTACCAAAATCTTACAAAATGTCAACATCTCCTATCGGTCTTTGCGAACCTGATCTCTTTCATCAACCAATTTATGAACATGCCTATTTTGCCTGGACCTTTTGGAGCAGACCATAGTCACACAAAGAACCTATTTCTTAAGTTAGACTTGCTTCTTTTGCGTGTTAGTAATTATCAGGTCCTAAGAGATGAAATCAAAGTAGAGAAGTATAAAGATGAAGTGCTGGAAAGGTGCTTTGTCCTGCTTATTTATCTGAATTCTATGGAAATTAAAAGGTATCATTGACTCATTTAGGGCTCCTTAACATTGTGGGCTGCCTTACTGGAGGGTTTTCCCTTGTTCTCAGATCACACACACACATACACACACACACACACACACAAACTAGATGCACAGTTACTATTTATAGGTTATCATCTGCCAGGGTCTTTGAAATTTCTGTTTTGCATGAAAGACAAAGAATTCCTCTGTCTGACTGCTCATTGAGAGTTTCCTGATACAAGAACATAATTAACTCTTTACTGGCCTAACTAATTTCTGCATTTTAAAAAGTAGCCATATATGACAAAAGTGGAACACTCAATCCACAGGGTGGCCATTAACTGCACTCCGTTCCTGTATGTTCTCAATTCAGACCACAATTACTGTCAGGGAATTGCACTGGAAGCTCCTTCTTGTACGCAAACAGGAATATTATTCATTAAAGAGCACTTTCAATAAAATACAATCTATATTTTTTAATGAATATTTGAGAAAGAAAATACAATCTTGGGTTCAGAAACCTGCAATATGGTTATTATTCTTTTAATAACATAGACTTTCTCATGTACATATACTGACAGATGTAGGAGAAGGAAGCAGAAATGAGATGGCGGGCTTTAACTCAGAAAAAATGAAAAAGCCGAGCCACAGTAAACTAAGTCAATGTTAAATAAGAATTTCCTCAACCACCTACAGCAGACACAGCTTTCTACGGGTTTTATTGATGTCCCTGGGTTAGTAGATTCTACTTAAATCTTTCAAGCCCAGTTAAATATGGGAACATGAGGCACTTCAGAGACTGAAAAAGCCAGGAGGCCCATCTAAGACCATCCCTGGCTCCAAGAATGTGCCACTCCACACGAAATTCTTTTTTCTCTTAATGCATTTTTAATTTTAGTGCCTGTAATTTTTATATTTTCACATTGGTGGTTCTGATAATATACCTAGTTGCATTTCCTAGGAAGTGATATCAGTAATGTTTAATGCTCAAAAAAAGCCTACAATTATTTACCTTTAATGATCTTTAAATATGAGTCTGTATTAAAAAAACCAAGGGGTATGTTTCACACTTGTAGGTACATACACACATATGTATAGACACACACATATATGGACACACACACATACATATACTTGTAAAAAAAATAAGCTAGTGGATTTGTTAATGCAAAAGCAGTTTGTTCCCGTAGCACTCCTTTGGTAGTCCAGCTACATTGCCAATTGCTTCAAAGAGCAAAATCACTCTATAGACTGAGAGTGTTTCTTCTTTGACAAAAAAATTTCAGGAATTCTGCCACTCAAACAAACCTTCTATTGAAAATCTAAAATGTGCTTTCCAGAAAACAACTGGATTACAATTCTTTTAAAGGAATGAAAAATGGGTGGAAATAACCTATTAAAATTTAATCTGCTGAAGAAAAAAAATGCAACATCTTATTTTAAAAAAGGAAGATCACTAACTGAGAGTTTCCTAAGAAAACTGTTACATAAAGACCTGAATTCACAGTGGGTTAAATGATTTAAAGTCATATCATGCAAAATCCACTCCCCCTACTTCCACAAAAGAAATTGAGTGCCAGTTATCAAGATTATTATTAACATCCTGATATTAGTTTTGAATCATGTTTTAACTATTAAGGTGATAAATAATTTTGAAGTAGATTCCTTGAAAATGAACATTGTTTTCCCCTCTTTTATTTTCAGTTTGGTTACCTATGAAGGCCATGATTAGGTAATACACCGATTGAATATTTGAGAATAGGGACTTAGTCAAAATGCCTTTCAACATTTACTAAAGCAGGTTGTTTCTCCTCGTGCCTATTACTGGCAAATGGAAAAGAATTTAGAATTTCAGACACAGCACTTTGCTCGTGTGTGCCAGTCATGCATGGAGTGAAATGTGTTAACCTTTAAACAATTTGGGAGTGGATGCAGTTAATAGGTAGGACAGATAGTTACAAAGTCCTGATTAACTACAGAGCGCATAGACATGTGGAAACTTATATATGGTGAAAGAGAAGAGACAGCGGCGATTATTTACTGTTCTAGAGACCAGGTCCCAGGGAACAGAATGAGGAAATTCTGAACAGCAACATTGCCCTCTTTTGGCAAAACAGTGTACAATGTGTTTACCTTACTCACAGGTGAAAGCATTTCTTCAGGACACAGACATTTTCCACATCAAGAAAAATGACACAAACTGAAACAAAACAAAAGAGAGGGAAAGAGTTCACCTATGTGCCCATAAGGTAGACACTATTCGCACACACAGTAAAGACACTTAAGTGACGGGCTAACAAAGAAGCCTTTAGACTCAGTCTTTCTGTGGTCCATTTCCAGTGACAGCCGGTTTCTTTAACCCTTGTATTTATCTTTGACTGCTTCAAGCCGTCTGCAATGTAGTCAGAGTCATGTAGGACTCAAAATGCGAACAAATAAAACAGGAGCTAGTTCTTTTCGAGCCCCCAGTGTTTAAACATGCGTGGAGTCTGCAGCTCAAGCCGAAGTCACTGAATAAAGAGCTGTATCCCACAGAAAAGACATCCCCAGCAGTTTGTGCTTTGTGGTTCTAAGGAAGCCTGCAGATGATCTAGGACAGGGAGGGACAGGGGCTTGATTACATCAAAAACGGAAAAGAAAACTGTCAGGACAAGACACAATGTTAAACCAATTACTTTTATTCATGCTGTAGGTGCCAGTGGCACTCTTTAAATAATACTAATTTCAGGCTCGTCTCCATTTCTAATTTCCTCTGTTTTTCAAGTTAGAGTCCTTCTCTTGCTGGATCCTTATTATGGGATTTTTCTACATGGTACCTCTGGAATTTAGGAACGTCTAGTACAAATGTAGATGCACTGAACCAGTTTAGAAAATTATTTGTTATATTTTTCTCTCCATGACTATGAAATTAATCACCATTTTTGCTGGTTCTAAATGTATCACCTTTGCTAGCTTACAGCCTAACTATATTTGAAGGAAGGTATCTGTTCTCTTAATGATCACAGCCCTTTTAGGGACTAGGACAAAGCGAGTTCATCATCTTCCCTTCAACAGTTTGAGGAAAATTTCACTTCACCAAAGGAGGGTGAGCATTATGTTCCATTCTTTTTCATTTAACTGGTTCTTACGAAATAAAATGACAGTAAAGGGCAATGAGTTTCTGCAAGTAAAAATCTAATTGTAAAATAAATACAGTCTTGGAGTAGAGAAGTAATTCACATTTGAATTTGTACACTGATTTTTCATCTTTTCATTCTTGTGATTTGGAATACCTGGACCATTATGTATATGTTATCATTATTTTCAAAGTAGGACTTTAAAGGAATTAAGGTTTAATGTTCAGCTCACATTGTCTTCATAGGATTCCTTTGTCAAAAAAAAAAAATGCTTGAATCACTTACTATACCAGGACATTACTGTACATAAAAATTCTGAGAAACTATTTTAAGCTCTTTTGCAATCAATTTAGAAAATTTTGTCAGTTAATGCTATTAGTGTTAAAAGTTTACAAATTGCTTTCACACAAATCATCTTATTTTATCTTTACCCGGTATGGCAAGTAAAGATCTATTTTTATTGTTTCCACTTGGCAGATAGGGAATTTGAAGATCAGAGAGTTAATGTAACTGTCTAAGAGCACATGAAACGTTGATGAGGTTGGACTCAAACCCAGAGTTCTAAATTTAATTTCTGTGCTCTTTTGCTTTTCCTCCTATGTGAGATCATATAACTTATTTCCTTACCTGCCTAAAAGCAAAGCAAATGGAAATCCGGCTCCCAGAAGCCTTCAAACAGCATGTAGAGCTTGTAACTAAACTGTATAAAAACATTTAAAAAATAAAACTGAACTTGGGCCTTCCTGTTCACTCCTGTTTAGACAAATTTAGAACTGCAACATTATCTATGTAGAAACACATTTTATAAGGAACCACATTCCACGAGGCAAAAACAAAGTTTTTTACTTTCACAACTCCTGCAATATCGGTATGCTTCAAAGCGACAAATAAAGCTATCCATTAACATCCTTGTTCTTGACATTTCTCTCCAGTAGTACCTCTCCACGTTGTATCTATCAGCCTCTGCAGGATTCATACCTGAAGAAAAGGAAACTAATCTTCCAGTGGCAGGATTTGAGGAGCATATAGGTGGCAAAAGCAATTGTATAGGTCTGCCACCAAACACAAACACCACTACCAGGTAAGCCTTGCTAGACAGCATTGCTCTGTTAGACCATATTTTCACTGAATTCCCCTTTGAACCTAAGGAATTTGCTTACTATTACCTGTAGAAGAAAACGTCCTTGTGCAAATTTCTCCTGGCCAAAATATGCAAGCCCTTATCACTATAGGAAAGAGCCAGTTCCCTATAGTCATCTATGTCTTTTCTGCATGAATGTGTTCATTGACCTTTGAGGCCAGCAACATAATTGGTGGGTGGGGGGAAGGAATATCATTTCTTCTAAAATAAAAAAAAATCAGTAAGGTTGCTGCTTTTTACATTTGGAAAGAGAAAGAAGCCAATTTTTCCTGTCTCTGTGAGTGCTGACATAGACATACACTATAGATTTAGAGTAACTTGTGTGGCTGTTTCATTTTCACATAGGAAATATAATTCAAGTAAGATTCAAGTGACATTTTCCAGCATGATGCTCAAGTTATAAATAATAATGGTTCCCAGCATTTTTTTTTTCTAGTTCAAAATAAAAGCAAAATGATTCAAATAGGTATTGCTACTGTAATTTAATCAGCTGGTCAAATTGAAGTGTTTATAATAGGGGCAAAAATCTTTAAAACATTTTTTAGCTTTTTTTTTTTCTTTCTTTGTACATCTAGATCCTGGCAGGTAAAACAAAGGTATCAAGATATCATTAAAGATTACTGTTGCAGGTTTCTTTCAAGAAATCACAGAGTATTATTAGTATTCTGTAGTAATTTTTCTAGTGTCTTAGGAATGCTTTAATTTCCTGATTTTTGAAATGTCTTTAGATATTTCCTATGTGGCCAAATGTTTATATATATATATTTCAATATATTTATATATTTTTAAACTTTCCTTCTTAAACCTGGCTGTTTCTATATTCTTTATGCTTCTTGCCACTATTTTTATTAGTATTAATTTGGTCTTCTGATTTAAGTGACCAGTTTGAATAACAATTAAGCCAGGTGAAGGAAAATAAATGAACTTTCAAAAATGAGCAGATACTTGCTGTATACAATTGTTTGGGCTGGTAGATGATTTGATATATTTACGTGCAAAGTTGGAGACTTTATGATGCATCACGGAATCAAGCCTCAGTGGTTTTCAAACTGTGTATATAGGCAGCCCCCTCATTCAGAATAGGTTATATTCTAAAAGTTTATTCGTAAGTCACTTTTGTGGAACTCAGAGTGCATTTTCCTCCAGCGACAATATTATAACAGTGATTAGGACCCCAGGCCAACCTCCCCCACAATGTTGTTGAAACATTGTTTTACATTTTCATAGAAAACTTATAAAAATTATGGGTGTTTTCATACTAGTCATGAAACAACACAGCAAAATAATAAAATTGAAAAGGACTATTTTTGAACTGCTGGTGCTTGAGGAAAGCAGGTTTAATTAGAAGAGGATGAGGATGTAGGTGGAGATTGTTGTGGAAATTCTGAAGGAGACTCCTGGGCACACTCAAGGGCTCTCGTGGTGCATGGCACCGGCTTGTGATTGTGTCTAATTTCACTTCACCATTTGAGACTCTCCTTCACTCTTTATTACAGGTGTATCATGAATGCTTATGAACCATAATTGAGGTCATTGTTTCTCTGTGTGTTCACAGATGGAAGGAATTGCTAAGGGGGAAAAGGATTACTCTGAGGTAACTATGCAGGAGACTGAAGAGGGAAAACCAACATCAACAGCCATGGCCACAACAACCAAAGAAGGTTTTCTGAGGAAAAATTACTGAGTTATAAATGGTTGATAGGAGAGAAAGATGGAAACAGCTCATCTAGTCCTCTGAAAGTAAGAGGTGTAGTTCAGACACATTTCTGTCCTCAGCAGTGGATTTTCTCCAGAATAAGCTAGTGGAAGGGGAAGTTAGTATGGTTCCATGTGTATAGGCTGAGCAGGGGGTACTTTCTTTGCCAGATATTTATAAGTTTAGAAATGTCTGTGTTCTGTGAGTGAAAAAAAAATAGGGAGGCATAGTAGGTGGAATGAGTTCCCTAAGTTCTTCATG
Organism: Cheirogaleus medius; assembly: GCA_008086735.1. Taxonomy (NCBI): domain Eukaryota; kingdom Metazoa; phylum Chordata; class Mammalia; order Primates; family Cheirogaleidae; genus Cheirogaleus; species Cheirogaleus medius. Next base: position 6,049,761 of record VBSM01001562.1, read on the forward strand.
CTTTGTTTGAAATATTTGTGAGCTCAGTTTCATATATACCTACATACATAGGGTCACTAATTATGTAAAATGCATGGAAGTGTGTATATATATATGACACTATATATATATATATGAACACACATACATATACACATACATACATACAGGTTTCAATATGCTGGGGGAAAGGAATTAAAATAAAAGAATTTATTGACCCATGGATTTTCTAAAAGGACCCTAGTTATACATTCTTTCAAAATCTACTTTTCATAAATTTTGAAAAAATACATTGTAAAATATTGAAAGTCAAATTACTTTATAAGCAGAATTTGTGAGGGGGGAGGGTGTGTGTGTGTGTATGTGTGTGTGTAAAAGCAAAATTGATCCTTGGAATGATATATGTACTTGAATGGAATCCTTAGCTGTGGATAATACAGAGGAAATAATCCCATTTTATTTATTGACTACTTTTGAAACATTGAAGATAATTTCTTAGTTATAACATTAAACATTTTTGAAGCATACTATGTAACATGTACTGTGGATAACTCTCCCCATGAACCCTGTAAAGAGGTTCCTATATAAATCCCACTTACCTTATGAGGAAACTGAGACTCAGAGATGTTATATAATTTGTCCAAGATTATACATATGGTACATGGTAGAGGAATTTAGATAGAAATCTGCTTGACTTGAAGCTCTGCCTCGAGGGGGGAGGGGGCATGGGCAATATACGTAACCGTAATATTTGTACCCCCAGAATATGCTAAAAGAAAAAAAGAAGAAAAAAAGAAAAACATATGTGAACCAATTCAGATATCCTCCTTTATAAAATGTTTAATATTTGAATCTCAGGATGATAAGAAAATGGTGATAAAGAGCTTTCATGGATGTGTACTTGCATCAGCACTGGAAAACTTCCAACATGGAAATAAGCTTCAATAAAAGAACATTTAGAAGAAAAGAAAAAAAAAAAGAAATCTGCTTGATTCAAAATTTACTTCTTACTTTACTGTTATACGTGCTTGAAAATAGATTCCAATACAGAGAGTAGTTAGGATGAAAAAAAGATAAATTTTCTTACTTAATTCACTTATATTTAATATGTACTTAATATGAGTCCAGTAGTGATCTCGGAAGGCAGGGACAGTGGCAAAGAAAATTTTTCTATCCCCATGTTCTAGTAGATCATTTTGCTCCTTTTCTGATGAGAGGTCTTCCAGCTGACTCAGAATATCAATGAGACTGGTCATAGAAGAACATGTGAGAGCACTTAGGTATATTATTATACAATCATTTCCACTATTGAAAAATCTTCAAATTATTCTTAAACAGGGCTAGTTTTACTTTTCCATAGATCGAAGACACTCTAACAATGGAGCTTTGAAATAGTTACATAGAATTAAATATAGTCAACAAGGTTGTTCCTAATTTTTGGTATCTTTCATTATTGGCTTGAAGTTATATTAATAAACTTCTACTTTACAATGATCTACTAGACATATGTCAACTCTGATCCTTCCAAGGCCCCCCTTTCTATATGATAAATGCACAGAAGTACAAAAAGAAAAGAAGAGGTTTTGAGGGATGAGTCAGAAATCAACAAGCAATTTCAGCAGATTTCTGAAAGAAGGCAGATGAGCGTGGATGAGTGGATGAGGCAGGAAGGCTGCAGACTAGAATACACGAGAGAGCTATAGAGAATTCTGACGCCAGTTTTCTCTCCATTGAATTATTGGGAACACCTGGGCCCAGAGTTAGCAACTACTGGAGAGGGCTGATCTGATATTCAGGGATGAAAAATAAATAAATTAAAAACCTTCATAAGGGTTAAATGTACCTATGGCTCAATGGGTAGCCAACATTTACCTCCTGGTCGAAAACAGGTCTTCTCTAAACAAATGGCCTGAAATGTCTGTTAAAAGAATGTATAAATTAGTAATTATTTTTTTTAAATGAAACATTTGAAAATAAACTCAAAGATATTACAAGAGGGAAAAAGAAAGGCAAAGAGACAGAAATTATAGGAGGGGAGATTTGAGAGTAACAATTGTGCAGCAACACTATTGACAACTAAACAAGACTGGAGCCAGAGGACAAAAGCCTCCAGGAGGAGGTTTCATGGAAATGGATGTCTTAATAAATTCGTTGATATTATTAAAAACTGGAAAAAAAAAACATGGCTACAAAAAAATTTTAATTTTATTTGTGATAAGAACATTTAACGTGAGAGTTAACAAATTTCAAATATAACACATTGTTGACTATAAATGCAATGTTTTATGGCATATTTAATAGAGCTCATTCACCTTGTATAATTGAAACTTTATGCCTATTGTTTAATAACTCCTTTATAACATTTTTTAAAAGAAAGTAAACTCTAGGAAGAAAATCTTTGTAAGAAAATCATGATCTAAATATGAGATAATCGAAAATATTAACATTTAAATCTGTAATTATAGCACAAGAGAAAAGAATCCATTTGTTGTTGCTCTTATTGTTGAAATTAGGAACATTTTCCATTGAATAATCCAGAGATCATAACATTGGGCCAAGAGAGAGAAAAAAAATTATATTTCCAGCACACTAATTGGCTCAGTGGCAAAAAATCTTTACATAGCCATAATAATGTAATTCTTCATGTTGTTTTTCAACTTGTAGAATCAACTCATGACTTTTGCTTATAGAACAGAATATAAATGTTAACAATAATAACAAGATAAAGATGCAAGAATAATAGACAGAAAGAAGAAGTAAAAAAGCTAATATTTTTACCTGAGAAAGTAGGAAACAAAGTGATATTGAAAGTGATGCATCTTAGACTTCATACCAAGGCAATGTAAGTTCATGTTTTGAAATAACCCCTTCTATTCAAACACTATAGCAATTGTTGACAATATTGGTACCATGATCTGTTTCCACAAACCCCTGTGAACAAATCTAATCTCCCTTGACTTTAGGGTGGTAAGAGCAATCTAATCATCAAGTTGCTACAGTCACTCTTATAGCAAACTATGGTAGTCAGAATAATGCATTTCCCCTTCCCAAATATGTTTGTCTTAATCCCCAGAATCTATGAATTTGTTACCTTACATGAAAAAATGGAATTTGCAGATGTGATTAAGTTAAGGATAGTGAGATAAGTGAATTATCCTAGATTATCTGGTGGTCCCAATATAATCACAAGAGAGATTCCCTTATAAGGAGGAAACAGGAGAGTCAGAGTCAGAGGGAGAGATTTGAAGATGCTGTACTGTTGGATTTAAAGATAGAGGAATGGCCCACAAGCCAAGGATTGGAGGTTGCCCCTAGAAGCTGGAAGAATCAAGAAAACAAATTCCCCATTACAGCCTCCAGAAGAAACACTATCCTGCTGACTCCTTGATTTTAGCCCAGTAAGACTTATTTTGGACTTCTGACCTCCAAAACTATAATATAATAAATTAGAGTTATTGTTTTAAGACACTAAGTTTGTGATAATTTGTTACAGCAGCAATAGGGAACTAATACACAAGCCAATTTACACAGCTCATCAAGTGAATGGATTTCTGCTATTTCTCTGTTCAAAGTTACTTCTAGAGTTTGTGGTCAAAATATGGTAAAGGCTAGATAATGTGGATATGCAGCTACGTGGTGTTTATTTACTCAGTACTTCCGAGGAGTGTTTCAACCTGAGCTATACATTAGAAGCATCCGAGGTGCTTTAAAAATACCATATGTCCAGGCCCTACAATAAAACAATTAAATCAGAATTTTTGGGAGTAAGACTCAACATCAATATTTTTTAAAAAGTCAGTAGGTGATTTTATTGTGAAAACAGAGGTGAAGACCAGTGATCCACATTACTCAAGAAAGTCACTGAGAGACACAGGAGGTTGTACAATACACAGAGCCTCTAAAATATGCAAGATCGGTGTAAGACTATTAATGAGGGACATTCTTCCCTTGTTCATCTCCTGCTCTACTGCGAGATAGTATGTTTCTCCACCTATAATTGCTATATAGTTTTATTGTTATGCAATTTCCTCCCTATAATATAGTGTTCAAAAAGTGGAAATCATTATAAATCCTTATCTAGACATATTTTGGCATCCAGGAATGCTGAATGGGGAATTCTGAAACCTTATCTCAACTTTATCAACTCCTACTGAGATCTTACCTCCTCACTTCTTATGTCAGAAGAATTAAAAATATTCTCCTAGTTTTGCAGCCTTCTCTTCCATGTCTATCCCTTAGATCCTGTTAATGTATACTGTCTTTCCTAAATTTATTAACTTAACTCATTTTATTTCTACCGAGAGAACTACATGCTGTCTCTCTATTCATACAACTGGTTATTTCTCTGAAAGTCTTCTCTGATTACATACAAAATATAAAATTAAAAAAAAATAGCTATATTCAAAAGCAAAGAAAACCTCATTGTGAATCTAAACCAGAAGAGATATATAAAATGGTAAGTGGGGCAGAAGTTGTGGTTTGCTGAGTACTGGATCTGTTAGTTGAGAAATGAGGTTCAAGTCGGAGTGAGGAACATGTGGCCTTCTAGGTCCTCAACTGTGGCCTTTTGACTGAATCCAAATTTTATAGAACAAATCCTTTTATTAAAAAGGGTGGTGGTAGGGGCAATGTATGTAATCCTAACAATATTTGTACCCCCATTATATGATGAAATAAAAAAAAAGGGGTGGAGCAGAGAAAAATGAAGCTTTTCTTGCCTTCTTTGGTGCTTCTTGATATCAGAAGGCTGCAGGTTCTCCACCTCATCTCTTAGATGCCTACATAAATTGAACTGGATCCAAAGCCTGGGCCAAGCCACCCGCTAGCTAAAATATCTGCACTTGAACCATTCATAATTACTCTGCAACATGGAAGTCACACATTCCAGTACAGATCATATTCTGGCCTGAAGGCCTCAGGCAGAGAGCAATGTGTAGTCAACTCAAAACTTAAGACAGAGAAAATTGAGTGAAGAGAAAGAGAGACAGAGAGGGGAGACAGTGAGAGAGAGGAGAGAACAAATTCCCAATCAAGAAAAACTTGTAAATTATTATTAAAAACGAGTGCCAAATTGGACAGCCAACGAGATCAAAATCGACTACTGGGAGATGAGTTCATTGTTGACAAAATGAAAATTATAAAGTAATCTGAAAAAGACTTTAGGGACAAATATATTGAGAATCTCAAAGCTATGAAAGACTGAATTATTTACTAAAATAGAAAAAAAACCCTAAGAAATTCTGAAACAAAACAATCATAAATTAATTAAAAGAATTTATTTTTGAAAATTCAAAAGCAATAATAGATGAGCATGAAAGAACAAAATAAAATACAACATTTTTTTTCAAAAAGGGGGATTAAAAACCTCAAGAGGTAGTAATACTATCTAGACAGAGATAAAGAAAGAGTTCATGATTTAGAAGATAACACCAAGGATTTCCTCCAGACTGCAATGCAGAGATACTAAGAGTTTAATATATATATATATATATATATATGTATATATATATATTAAACAGAAGCTGAAAACAAAAAGAACCTGGGAAAAAATTGAGAACTCCAAGATATGTCTAATAGTAAACCCAGAAGAAGAGTACAGAGCAAATGGTCAGGAAGAAATATTGAGGATAACAGGATGAGTCTTTAAAAGAACTAAAAAAATAATAACATGCACAGGTCCTGAGAAAGACAGACACCAGTCTTTACTTAGACATATTGTGACAAAACTGCAGAACATCTGTTATAGAGAGAAAATTTTATAATCTACCAGAGAAGTGACAAGTTACCCACAAAGAATAAGATAAAAGTAGCCTTCTGACCAGCCAAAATGATTTCCAGCTTACAAAGTAACAATATTTTCAAAATGCTGAAGGGAAATAAATGTTATTCCTAGAAATCAATACAGGCCACATTATTATTCAGGAATGGGGCAAAATAAATGCAGTTTTAGATATACAAAAGCAGATCAACCACACACTCTCCCAGAAAGAATGGCTCTGGGCTGAGTTTCACAAGAAAAATATAAAGAGAGGCAAGGAATGATTAAAAGAAACAATGGTCATTACAGAAATTGGAAAATTACATTAATAAATTTAATTACCTAATTTCTTTTAAAATAATTGTGTTCTCTAAAAGCAAGATGAAATTAAAATTTAAGAACATAATAAGAAGGAAGTAGGCAGGGGTTCAATAAGTATCTTAAGCATAATCTTATGTTTTTATTTGAGCAAAAGATAAAAATAATTAATATCATGGAAATTTTAATAAAAATACAGAAATATTTCTGAAAGTATATGGAATAAGAAATACAGTTTGAAATCTTTTATTTAAATGTAGAAATTTAACCAATATAAAATTCAAACAAATAATTAAATACCAAATATTAGGAAAAAGGGGAAAGGAAGGAATTAGTGTATGTGAATCACAGAGATAATGTTTTAATTAACAAATAGAGGCATAATCATATTATCTAGACTTACCGGTTTTTTAAGTACAAAGCAGTGCCTTGGTGGAATATGGAAAATGCTTTAGAAAAGGATGGGATAGAATTTTTTTTTTTGGTATATCCTCCCCTACTATTTTATTTCTTACAGAATTTTCTTAAAAGTAAAAGAAAAATTAAATTGATGTAAAATGCTTCTTAAAGTGACACCTTTGCTAAAATCCACCAACACTTAACTGTCATTGATATAAAATTGTTTCACTATTAAATTGGACAGCATTTGCTTTTATAGGATGCAGTTTGATATTATAAGTAACATAATTGCCTCTAGTTTAAAAGCTCCCTTCCCTGAAAAACCACTGGGTTTTTCTACAAATAAATGTGGTTAAAATATCCCCTCTAGTTTGATTAAATCTTACTAAAACTAACAGAAGAAAAAGGAAAATACAACAAAATCACCTGGGTTCAGGACAAACATCAAGGTTAAGTGCAGGAAAGTGCCAAAATTCTCTACATGTGTTTTCAAATAAAGATCTCTGAATGTAAAAGACTCAATTCCACCTAAATGGAAAGGAAACTCTCGAGAAAGGTAAAATAAATTTCATAAATTTAGATTCTCTTTTGACATTGATTAGAGAAAGCCATTTGATTGAAACTCCCTATGTTTCTTCTCAGAGAATTTTTAAAGCTATTTTATATATTTAGTTGGTTTTTCTTACATTCATTTTTAAGTGCTAAAGTAATGTTTCTTTACAAATTTAAATAATACCAAAAATTAAAAGGTAGAATAAGATCACCCATAGTTCCATCATACAAATTCAATTTCTGTGAGTTTCATTTTTATGTGTATAATCATCTATTCTTCTTCATTTTTTAAATTACCATTCATGGGATTTTGTTTGGTTGTTTTTAAAATTTCTTTTTACATAAGTGTAATCATGCTGTATACAAAATTCTAGTTTTTTAAATTAAACATTTCAGTAAGCTGTTCAACATCATTAAGACCTTTTGAGAACTACACATTTTATTTTTAAATATATAACTATTGCATTTATTTATTCAACAAATACATACCATGAGCTAACATATGCCAGGCACTGACTGTTGTAGGTGCTAGAGATAGTGAATGGAGCTTATGCATTAGTACGGAGAAATCAATACTAGAGATAATAAATAAGTCATTTATATAGTATGTTAGAAAGTGGTAAGTACTATGGAAAATGTATAGCTGAGTGAGGGGGACAAGAAGTGCTGGGGCAAGGTTCCAAACCCATGTAGAAAAGGAACTCCTCACTGAGATGACATTTGAGTGAAGATTGGCAAAACAGTGATGATCCTGTTGATATCTGTGGGAAGAGTGCCCCAGGCCAGGTGAACAACCAGGGCAAAGCGCACCTGGCTTTTACGAGGAAGAGTAAGGTGGCTAGACAAGGGTGATCAAGGTGAAGAATAGAAGAGGCTCAGTGATGTAATTTGGGGGTAGGCAACTCATATATGGTCCAAAGCATTGTGGGTTTTTTGACTCTTATTATAAGAAAAATGGGGAGCCAAATTCACTGATATTAGTTTCAGTGGAAATTTGAGCAAAACATTTAATACTAAAAAAGAACTAATTGGAGAAAACACTATATGCTGTATTATAAAAAGGAAACTTTCAGGTCGTTTCAGGAAGGACTGAATGACCTTTCAATCTTTAACTTCTAAAATTGGACTCTGTACAGTAACATTCTATTCAAAATGCTTTTGGAAGAAAAATGTAATATAATGGGGTTTGTCACTGAGTTATGACTCAGCAGGGTATTTAATCTGCCCTTGATTTAATCTTGAGACACTTGATGCCAGGGCATTCTGACTATGGTCTCTGCTATGCAATTCTCCATTCAGGGTGTCTTTTCATTTAAAATTAAATTGAAAAGTATCTATTTGCTACTGGTTCCAACCACCAGAAAATGTAGAAATATATTATTGAGTAACCTGCATAGTACTCTTAGACTTCTTTCTTCTTTTTATATATTTCGTTGATGGGTAATGAGAGCAGTAAAGTTAATTGGGTTTTGGCTTTACCATTAGAGTGATAGTCATACAATTTTTATATTGTTATGCTTTTGATTGCATTAATGATATTTGGAATAAACAAATACACATAAAGAATCTATGTGACTATGTTGAGAGTGGTAAAAAGGATACTCATAGTCCATTCTATCTTTTATAGTTGATATGACCTGCATTCAGTTAATATTTATTGTGTACGTACTCTGTGTCTGAGGCTGTTTTAGGTACTACAGGCACAATAAGCAATTTGTGGTTTCTACATTCATAGAGTTTAAATAAACAAATGGACCTAGTGTGATAAGTTATACACAAGAAATATAAGATGATATAGCAGTATATAGAGGGGCATCTCATCCAACCCTGGAAGTGCAGTGTTATTCAGGGTATGTTTCAAATGCTTAAGCATGCATGCATGCACACAGAAACACAAGCTTGGATTTCCTTTTTTAAACACCTAAGATAGCATGCCCATGGGATATTTTTCCTAGTGAACAGGCCTTTGTAACCCGAGAAATGGGTCTGGTCTTCATTTTAAAGAGAAATTCAGGGGATTTCCTTGATAAAATAAAATGAACAGATATTTATCATTTCCACAGACTTTGCCAAATTTACATGATCTGATCCTTCACCTCTTTAGAAGCTTCCTATTCATAGCAGAGTTATAACCTGGGATGTAATATCAGCAGCTACTACCAGGTTTCCAGCTATCTGAGGTCAAATAGTTGACTTCACCATTTGGGTTCCTAGCAATTATACAGAAATTGTATCACATATGGATGCCCAATGGGTACAAGTCAAGAGCCATTGTAAATTGAAGCCTTAAAGTTCTGCAGAAAAAATAATTTGGACAGGTGAGATTGGGACTGTTAAATCAGCAGCAGAGGACAAGCCTCTGCTTTCTCTTTCTTTGGGTTTAATCACTGACATGATTCCATGTCAGTTCCTCTATACTTGGGACCAATGGTCGTGGAAGAAAGAATGTTCTTGATGATTATTAGTTGTCTACCTGGTCTTTAGCCAGGACCTTATGTATTCCTAATGCATAGTTTTTCTATTTTAGCAATCAGTTTCCCTTCATGAAAAACTCTAACTTGTGTTTTGTTGACAAGTATTTGGGATTTTGTTTCAACGAACTCATAAAGTAGAAACATTTAACTCTTATTCCCTGGAAGAAAGAAAATGAGTCAAATACAAGATGAAAACTCAACTCTTGCCATGCTGGAGGGAGTTGGAAGAATAAGTTCATGCTTTTGAATATAAATTTCTCTATGAGCTATAAACAAATACAAGAGGCCTTCAAAAATTTCATGGAGGAATAGTCTATGTGGAGCCCTGCACTATGGGAGGAGTTAGCCCCAGGAAGGAGTGATGTAAGAGAGTTTCAGGCAGAGAAAACATCTTCTGTTACCTGGAATCAAGAGATAACATGAAACAAATAAAGAAATGAAGAGGTTCAGGTTTAATAGGGGTCGAATGGAAAATGCAAGAGTACAATATGCACTGAGAAGGTCTGCATGGCCATTTGCAGAATAAAAGGCTGTTAAATGTGCCGATTTGTCCCGGAGAGTTGCAACTCATCTGAATCGTGGTTATGAAAATTTTCAAAAAACCTGGCAGAACTCACTGTACCCATTTTCTTGGAGGTGAGAATGAGATCCAAATTTTAATTTGGGGCCTCAACTTCAAGTCCTAAGATCTTTTCTTTCAGGGAATATCACTATAAACAGAGGGGTAAATCTGACTATTTAACCCTACAAATATATTTTTAAAGACATTTTATGTGGACAGATCTACATATCAAAATGTCAAAGATATTATACTCTAAGAAAACAGTCTTCAGAGACATTTTATAAAATGAGAAGTTCTTAACCTCATAATAAACAAAATCTATTTGTAATTGTTTTTTTCCCAATATTTAGATGATACACCATTCTTCTTAACTTTATCTTTCTCTTATGTTACATTTTGTGGAATCAGATTAATTTAGCCTTCATGTATTTTGAAGTCACATTCTAGGTCACCTTAAACTGATTCTTTTTTTTACTGAGAATAACATCTTAACATTTTCAGTGGAATGCAAATGATACCAGAGAGCTGGTCTCATTTCTATTTCTCTACCCTGTGCTACCTGCTTGCTAGTAACATGCGTGCATGTGGTAGTGGCTCACATGCAGTAAAGAACAGTGCATTGGACATTAGGTTTGAGGGGTTGTGTCTCCATAATAACTATAGGTTTCTGACACACAGCTCTCAATACTTTACAAGACATTGTATGCTGGAAAGAACGTGGGCTCTAGAGACTCAGATCTGAGCTTGAAACCTAGCTGTTTTATTTAAGCCTACAAAAACATGGAAATACGGATTGTACTAAGTCTCAGTCTTCTAAGATGTGCTGGGAATAAGTCTATCACTCCCGGATTGTTATGGTTATTAAAAATTTAATGAATGTATATAAAGTATTTATAACATAGTTAAAACTTAAGAAAGAATAGTTGTGGCTAAAATAATCATTATTATTTACATAAACCAATGGTAAGTATTTTATGGAGATTAGTCAAAGAAATTAGAAGTCCTAAGGAAATATTTTTTAAAGAGATATATGATGCTCTGTTATGAATAAGTTAAAGAAAATTAAGAATGAAATGACTAAGTAAAATTTCATACATGGTAAGATCAAAATCCAAATGCTTCCAATTATACATGAGTAGTTGCTGGGTATAAATGCAATAATGTCTAATCTGAAAGACCTTAACATTTCTATAAAACCTAAAATATAGTTTTATTGCTTCTTTATTTCTGGGATTTTCTCCTTGTTACATTGTGTGTTAAGCTCAGAAATTTCCTGTGACTATGTTTCCATTTTCATTGATCAAAGATTATTGAAGGACTTTCGTATCAATAAGCATAATAAAAATGAGTATATCCTATGTTTGATATGATGAAGTTTATACAACTGTAATAATAGACAATACTATTTTAGTATATAGTATTATAAAGTAATAACCGCATAATAAGTCATCTAAATTGTCAACCTAACCTCAGTAGGGTTGCTGTGCCCTACATTATGAACTAGAAAAGAACTTGAATGCAGAATTGGATTCAGGACCCTGGTTTCTTAGAATAAGTTAAGAGTTATTTTGTAGTCTTGATGAACATGCTATGTCAAGAACTATGAGGACTAACCTTAATTTAAGAGGATAGCTTTTTCCTTGGGTGAAATAATTTATATGACTGAAAATCAAGGGACTAGTCAAAGGCAAATAATATGAATCTGCAATGGACAAGTACAAAAGGATAACAGAAAAGGGGAAAACCTGAAATAAAAATTACCAGTTATCCGGATATGAAATTGAAATTTATATATCCTAAAGTATATTCTTTGCCTTACCTATTTAACATAAAAGAAAATTTCATACATATACAAAAATAAACAAAAGAGCCCTAGTATAATCACTCAGCTTTAGTAATTAGCAACTGCTGTCCAATACTGTTTTATACACCATCCACTTTCCCTCCCTTTTCTAGATTGTTTTGAAGAAAATCCCAGACAGCATGTAATTTCTTATGTAAATATTCAGTATAAAAGGATATTTTTTGAAAACTTAACCACAATACCATATTTCACTTAATAACTAACAATATATTAGCATCATCATATAACCAATTAGTGTTAAAATTCACTTACCTATCTCATATATGTGTGTATGTATGAATTTATGTATGTACATGTGTGTATATATGTATATATGTTTATATACACAAATATATATAATTTGTTTTTTTGAATCAGGATTTGCAAAGATATTGACCTTTATATTGCAACTGATTGATACGTTTCTTTGTCCCATGATATTTAGGCCTAGAAATTTGATCAGATTAGGTTTATTTCTTTGTGTAAGAACACTTCATAAATTATGTTTTGTATAGTTATATAATTCTATCAGGAGGCATATATTATCTTGTTAACCCTCTCTATGATATTAGGAGGCATTAGATCATTGCCTATATCAAGGGTAAGCAAACTATGCCCCATGACCAAATTGTCCTGCAGCCTATTTTTGTAAAAAAATGTTTTATTGGAAAACAGTTTTATTGGAAAATGCATTCATTCATTTGCATATTGTCTATGGTCTTCTTTTATGCTAGAACAGAAGAGTTGTAACAGAAATCATATAGGCCTCAAAGCCTAAAATATTTACCTTCTGACCCTTTATAGAAAAAGTTTGCTGACTTCTGGCCTAAATCCATTATTCTGATAGATTATGAAAATGAGCATATTTTAGTTATGTCATTTTTCCTTTGATTAGTATACTGGACTACTATTAGTATCCAAGTAGCTCGACTATTTCAATAAAGAGAAATTTTCCCTCAACTATTTGGTTGCCCTTAGGTGTAGATTGCATAAAAATTATATAAAACATTTGATTTGTTAGTTTAAAAAACTTGATTTCTTAATATCCTCTGGGGCCAACAATAAGTAGTTTGCTTGTTGTTTTAATATTATTATGGCCTCTTTGATTTAAATATTTTAGATGTATTTCAATCCATTGCATGTTCCATACTTGTATATGCTAAATTGTCCCAGCTTGGGCTATTGATAATATCTTCAAATAGGTTCTTGAGTCATTTTATTATTACCCTGGTAGTCTTTGTTTCCTTGATTTGATACAGCAAATGTTCCAGGGTCATCTTTGTATATATGCCCAAGATGTGGAATCAGACATTTCCCAAAGGATTCCTGTATTCTTTTGAATAGAAATGATATTTAGAGACCACTGTGAGGATCTAGAGATTTGATTTGATCATTGTTTCTAGGATTTTTCAGTAGACAGAGTTAAGAAATCTTTTTCTTAATATTTTTTTAATGCATCACGAATACTTGTAATTCAAATTCAGGACTACAGAGTTTTTACTTAATCTCATCAATCTTACATCTGTATCCTGTTTCTCCCTTGCCAAAACTTCCTAGTTCTCCACAGTAATTACTTGTTTTTTATTCCATAACACATACATAACAGTCTGAGAATAAAAATACCAATTAACTAATGACAATTTTCTTTTGGTTTTCTTTCTCCCCTAGATTATATATACAATCAAATATTAACACAAGATATATGTCATTAAATATTACAAGTTGTAGAATTGTTTAGAATAATCCCTATTCCATATTTTGCCACAAACTTGACCACAGAGTTGAGTTTCATATGTTGTCATTAGCTTTACTCTCTTCTCTGACCACAGATTTTACTCATAACTCTGGCTAGTCATCTTAGGGTTTTAATTTTTTACTTCATGTAAAATCAGAAAAAGGAGTGTTTATGGTCGTTTTTAAAATTAAAAAAAATTTATTTCCATAAATGTAGGGGATACAATTTTTTAGTTTGTTACATGGATGAACGGTATAATGGTGAAGTCAGGGCTTTTAGTGTACCCATCACCAGAATAGTGTACATTGTACAGACAAGTAATTTTTGATTTCTCATCCCCCTTCCACCCTCCCCTTTCCTTAGTTTCCAATGTTCATTACACCACTTTATGACCGTATATACCCATTGAGAAATGAGAACATGTAGTATTTGTTTTCCGTTCTTGAAATACTTCACTTGGGATAATGGTCTCCAGTTCCATCCAAATTGCTACAAAAGACATTATTTCATTCTTTTCTATGGTTGAGTAGTGTTCCATGTTATCCCACATTTTTGTTTATGGTCTTTTGATGCTTCTTGACCTTTTCACAAACTATCTTCTTTCATTGGCAGAAGCAGTTCACCACTGAGCATATATTAATGCCATGGAGTATGTATTTTTCCTGGGACATTAATGCAATGGAGTATGTATTTTTCCTGGGATAGCCAGATATATTGGATAGGGCTGCGTGCATTAACATGAGTTTTAAGTTAGGAATATTATAGGAGTAAGGGTACATATGGAGATAATCTGTATCCTTTATTGACTGGAGAATATGGCTTCCTAGGATCACAATCAATTCTGTGCTACTACTCTTTAAAATGTAGAAATGTGGGAAATAGACCACTTAAAATGTATTATATTGGATGGAAACAATAAAAAACCCATATGATTTAGAATAGTAACAAGGGGAACATAATACTTGATGGGCCCAATGGTTTTAACTACTTCCCCAAATAACTTTTATTTCTTATAGTCAATACAACATTTAGGTAAGATTTTGCATATAAAAATTTTAATTCTTAGAAGTGAAATAAAACATGTCAATGTCAAAGCAGAATAATAAAATGGCTATTTAACAGCACTACACATGCCAATAAATCACAGGGAATCTCTCTCTCCCTGACTCGCTCTCTCTAGTGGGATAAACACGATTTGTCACATTCAGAGAATATTGTATACCGTAGGAATAATCAGAACATATTGTTAGCTCCAATTTTCCATCATTTATTTTTCAGTGCCAAACAAAAGTAAACCTCACCACACAGTTTAGTCGTGGGTAGAAAGAGAATTAGCTTTTTAATGGGAGCTGCCGTTTTAAAAAGTGGCTCTTAAAAGTAGAAGATGGAAGGAAACACTGCTCGTATTAATGCGCAATTGTCCATTGTGCTTACTAATGCTATAGAAAAGCCTCTTTAAAAACTTTTCATTACTACATATTTTGCATAATGCCTATATTAAAAATCAATGTACTATTTGCCTCTGGAAACACTACAGCTGATCTGTAAGTCGGCTTGAAAGAAAACTGAACTCAGTAGACAAAGACTGATTCTTCATCCATCTGATATGTCATGCCAACAAATGGTTTTTTTGTGCACTCTGTCAGTGTCTTAATCAGTGTCGACAGCCCCCAGCACCGACTCAGCTCTGAAAGCTCTTCTCACACTTAGTCCTTCAACTTGTATATGTTGTAGAGACATTCAGATGAGGCCTGATAATACACACGGTTTACACGGTCCTGTCAATTCTTGGATTTGTCACACATCAAAATCACATAAGATGAATTTCTCCTCTATTGCTGTCTAAGCTACTTAAGGAACAAGTTGCAAAGATAGTATTTCTCCTAATTGCTACTCAGAACTATTTATTTGAGGTTAGAATTTTTATAAAAAGAGGTTTGTATGAACCTGTTAGTAAAATTTTATAGTAATTAGGTTCTCAGACAGAGATGTTTATATATAGATTTTTTTTTGTTTTTGACAACTAAATATATGTAAATGATCGCATGGGATTATGTGAGTCAGGTTGAATATGTGTTTGCTTTATTAAATGGACTTTTTGGAATCATGTAAATTTAAAAGCTTTTGGGTAATACATACATATGGATGAAAAAATTCTGATTTAGAACTTGGCATACTGTCTATGTATTTCAGATTCAAGTAACATCATATAAGCGAACACCGTGGTATAAAACCGAACACTGTATATTTATTACACAGTTTTATAATATAGATTGACTTGTGTCTGTCTAATAATGGGCTCAAGAACTTCATGGTAGGATAAAAATTGGGGATGTAATTTTCTTCCTCAGATATAAAGACCGCCATGATCCAGGAAGAACAAAAGAGTCTGTCTCTGTTCAGTGAAGAAAAGATGACAAGGGTAAATGAAAGGTTTAATCTCTAGTATGAGATATAATTGAAGTATCCAGAGAACTTGAAACAGTAACCTAAAATACTTCCAGAACTCATAGAACTCAATTACATGGCAGAATATAACTAAATGCATATAAATGAAAAAGTTTTGATATTAAAACAAGGGTCTTTTAATTATACTGTTTACATTTAAATACTTTCTAACTAGCTATGGCATTATGAATAAGTTAGTTAACCTCTCTATGCCTCAGTTTCCTCATCTATAAAATGGAGCTATGATTAGTAATTGCCTCACAAGTACATTGTTAAGATTACATTAGAAACTTCATGAAAGGTTATTAGAATAGTAGCCAGCATATAGAATGTGTTTAATAAATGTTAGCTATTATTAATATTATCATACATGAAATATATCATTAGAAAATACAGTGAAAACCTGTCTCGTTAACATCAGAAACAAATATTATAAAATACCGGGAAATAATCTCAGCAAGCAATATATGGGAAATGTAGCAGTGAACACTATTTGGGTGATGGGCATGCTAATGGCCCTGACTTAAAGCATTATAAAAGTTATCCATTTTTTTAATGTATTTACTATAATATTTTTTATTTATTTTTTTGTTTTTTTTCAGCATATTATGGGGGTACAAATTTTAAGGTTGCGTATAATGCCCTTACCCTCTTCCCCCGACAAGTTTGAGCTTCAAGCCCAGACGTCTGTGCACCCCCAGACAGTGCACATCTCACTCATTATGTATGTATATACCCACCCCCTCTTCCCCCTTCCCACCTGCCCAATACCCAATAAATGTAATTCCTATGTGTCCACTTAGGTGCTGATCAGTTAATACTAATTTCCCAGTGAGTACATGTGGTGCTTGATTTTCCATTCTTGGGATACTTACTTCACTTAGTAGTATGGGTTCCAGCTCTATCCAGGAAAATACAAGATGTGCTATATCACCATTGTTTCTTATAGCTGAATAGTATTCCATGGTATAGATATACCACATTTTATTAATCCACTCATGTATTGATGGGCACTTGGGTTGTTTCCACAGCTTTGCAATTGTGAATTGTGCTGCTATAAACATTCCATGTAACAAAAACATTTGTACCTCCCTTAATATTTTGAAATTAAAAAAAAAAGAAAAGAAAGAATTCATAAAACTGTATTTAAATGAATAGAAATATTCAGTATGTATAAACATGCTGTTTTTCTCCCCAGTTGAATTAAAAATGTGTCACACAACCCACAGAATGGGAGAAAATTTTCGCAAGCTACACATCCGATAAAGGGCTGATAACTAGAATCTATTTAGAACTCAGGAAAATCAGCAAGGAAAAATTAAACAACCCTATGAAAAAATGGACAAAGGACATGAACAGAAACTTTCTAAAAGAAAACAGAATAATGGCCAATAAACATATGAAAAAATGCTCAACATCTCTAATCATCAGGGAAATGCAAATCAAAACCACAATGAGATATCATTTATCTCCAGTGAGAATGGCCTTTATTAACGAGTCCCAAAACAATAAATGTTGGCATGGATATGGAGAGATAGGAACACTCCTACATTGCTGATGAGACTGCAAACTAGTTCAACCTTTGTGGAAAGCAATATGGAGATACCTTAAAGTGATACAAGTGGATCTACCATTTGATTCAGCAATCCCATTACTGGCCATCTACCCAAAAGAACAAAAGTCACTCTCTGAAAAAGACACCTGCACTTGAATGTTTATAGCAGCACAATTCACAATTGCAAAGATGTGGAAACAACCCAAGTGCCCATCAATTCATGAGTGGATTAATAAAATGTGGTATATGTATACCATGGAGTACTATTCAGCTATAAAAAACAACGGTGATATACATCTCTTGTATTTTCCTGGCTAGAGCTGGAACCCATTCTATTAAGTAAAGTATCCCAAGACTGGAAAAATAAGCACCACATGTACTCACTAGCAAATTGGTATTAACTGATCAACACCTAAGTGGACATATAGCAATAACATTTATCGGGTGTCGGGCAGGTGAGGGGGGGAGGGAATGGGTATATACATACATAATGAGTGTGATGCACACTAACTGGGGGATGGACATGCTTGAAACTCTGGCTCGAGGGGGGAGGATGGCCAAGGGCAATATATGTAACCTTAACATTTATACCCCCATAATATGCTGAAAAAAAAAGTGTGTTACAATTTTAGTCAAAATAAAGGGGAATATTTTAGGAAATCTAATGGAGTATTTCTAAAAAAAGGTGAAAGTTTGAAAAATATGTGGGAGTACAATCATTAACTTAGTTAGAAAAAAAGGGAATCAATGTACATGTTAATCATGGAATTAATATAATGTCATAATAAAGAAGAAATCAGAAATGAAAAGAACAGAATAGATAGTCCTGGTGTATTATTAATAATTAAATTGATCTATATGAAATTACTGATATTTAACTGTTTTTGACCTACAAAATTGGCAATTTCATATGGTTCACCATAATATTTGCTATACATAAAGGTAGCATTTAAATGAGTAGAAAAAGATAAAATAGTCAATAAACAATGCTTTGAAAGTTAGAAAAACATCAAGTCAGGGCTTTATCTTAACATAATTTTAGATGAGCTAGAATTAAAACTTATATTTTTATAGCCAAACTTTTGTTTGCTGCTGGCAACTAATATATTTGACAGATAAGAATGGCTATGTTATGGTATACTGATGTGATGGAAAATTATATAGTCAATAATAGGGGTGATTTGGAAGAAAATTAAAAATATGGAAAAATACTCCTCATGTAATGCTGGGAATAAAGTAGAATGTACATTTTTATAAACAAAATGTTACAAATCTAACATATATCTAAAATAACTTATTAAGACTAAGAAATTTATATACTAAAATCTCTCTTTATGATATGTTAAAACAAAATAGATGTATAAATATTATTAGAATGTTAACAGTGTTATGACAGTTATAGAATTGCTTTAGCATATCCTTAACTTTTTTCTATATCTGTTTTATATTTTTAAGAGGCAAAACATTATAGAAAGAGTTTAAACCATTTCTCTTTTTGTCTCCTTTCCTACACTGAGGAAATCTATTCTTGAATTAAATGTGTCATCCCCAAATAGGCTTTTATAGTTTTAGAAGTGTCTATTCTTAAATAGTATAAGTTATTTTCATATTTTTATAATTTTTATGGAATACTATCATGATGTATATATGTATCATTTCTTATAGCTTTAGTATGATATAATTTATACATCATAAAATGTCCCCATTGTAAGTGGATAACTCAATGATTTTGGAATTATTGTACACTTGTGCAACTATCACCATAATCCAAATTTAGAACTATTTACTCCACTTCCTAAAATTCCTTAAGCCTATTTGCAATCAATCCAATTCCCATGCCCAGTCCTAGAAAACACCTCATCTCCTTTTAATCTATATGAATTTGATTTTCTGGACATTACATATATACAAAATCATACAATATCTGACATTTTGTGTCTGGCTTCTTTAACTTAGTATGTTTTGGAGATCGTCAATGTAACAAAAATTAATATTCCATTCCTTTTAGTATTGAATAATATTCTATTTCATTATATAATATATTTTGTTTATTCATTCACTAGATAATGGAGATTTGGATTATTTCCACATTTTGGCTATTATGAATAATGTTGTGAACATTTGTGTACAAATCTCCATGTGGACTTACGTTCTCATTTCTCTTGGGTGGATTCTTCAGGGTAGAATTCTGGGACATCCTTTCTTCACAGAACATATGGCAAATTTATGTTTAACTTTTTAAGAAACTGCCAAGCTGTTTTCTCAAGTGTCTGTATCATTATACATTCCCTTTAGCAATCTATGAGGGTTTTAGTTTCTCCACATTCTCACCACCACTTGTTATTGTTTATTTCATTATAAGCAATCAGGTGGGTATGCAGTGGGTATGTTGTTGTTTTAATTGGCATATCCTTAATGCTGATTTGTTTGAATTCTTTGAAGATTCTAGTTATTAGCCCTTTATCGGATGTATAGTTTGCGAATATTTTCTCCCATTCTATAGGTTGTCTCTTTGCTCTGTTATTTCCTTAACTGTGTAAAAGATTTTTAATTTAATCAAGTCCTATTTATTTATTTTTGTTTTTACTATGATTGTCTTTGGGATCTTCCTCATAAATTCCTTCCCTAGGCCAATATCTAGAAGAGTTTTTCCAACATTTTCTTCTAGAATTCTTACAGTTTCACACTTTACATTTACTTTTTGTGAGTGATGCGAGATATGGATCCTGTTTCAATCTTCTGAATGTGGCTATCCAGTTTTCCCAGCACCATTTATTGTACAGGGCTTTTTTTACCAGTGTATATTGTCGTCTGCTTTGTCAAAGATCAGTTGGCAATATGATGATGCTGTTATATCTGTGTTCTCTGTTCTAATCCATTGGTCTAGGTCTCTCTTTTTGTGCAAATACCACATTGCTTTGATTATTGTAGCCTTGTTGTATAGTTTGAAGTCTGGTAAAGTGACACCTCCTGATTTGTGCTTTTTGCTTAAGATTTCTTTGGCTATTTAGGCTCTTTCCTGGTTCCAATTGTAGTATTATTTTTTCTAGATCTGTGAAATATGATGTTGGTAATTTGATGGGGATTCCATTGAATGTGTAAATCACTTTGGGTATTATGGACATTTTAAAAATGTCGATTCTACCAATCCATGAACGTGATTTATGTTTTTCCATTTGTAAATGTCATCTATAATTTTTTTCCTTAGTGTTTCATGGTTCTCTTTGTAGAGTTTTCACCTCATTGGTTAAGTATATTCCTGGTATTTTATTTTCTTTGTAACTATTGTGAATGGAATTGAGTCTTTGATTTGACTCTCACTTTGACTGTTATTGGTTTATATGAATGCTACTGATTTGTGTATACTAATTCTGTAACCTAAGACTTTGCTGAATTTATTTATAAATTCTAGGAGTCTCTTGGTGGTGTCTTTGGAGTTGTCTAGATATAAGATTGTATCATCAGCCAAAGTGATAGTTTGATCTACTTTTTTCTGATTTGGATGCTGTTTATTTCTTTCTCTTGCCTGATTGCTCTGGCTATGACTTCCAGCATTATGTTGAATAGACGTGGTGACAGTGGGCACTCTTGTCTTGTTCCAGTTCTTACTGGGAATACTTTTAATTTTTTCCCCATTCAGTATGATGTTGGATGTGAGTTGGTCATATATGGCTTTTATAATCTTGAGATATGTTGCTTCTATGCCTAGTTTGTTGAGGGCTTTTATCATGAAATGGTGCTGGATTTTGTCAAATGCTTTTTCTGCATCAATTGAGATGATCATATGGTCTTTGTTTTTGCTTCTGCTTATGTGGTGGATATCATTTATTGATTTATGTAT
This sequence comes from Cheirogaleus medius, assembly GCA_008086735.1. Lineage (NCBI taxonomy): Eukaryota > Metazoa > Chordata > Mammalia > Primates > Cheirogaleidae > Cheirogaleus > Cheirogaleus medius. Next base: position 6,071,225 of record VBSM01001562.1, read on the forward strand.
GTTGAACTATCCTTGCATCCCTGGGTCATGCCCACTTGGCCATGGTGGAACATTTTTTTTTTTTTTTTTTGATGTGTTGTTGAATTTGGTTTGCCTATGATTCTTATATTTTATTGAGGGTTTTTGCATCTATATTCATAAGGGATATTGGTCTGTAGTTTTCTTTTTTTGTTGTGTCATTTTCTGGCTTTGGTATCAAGGTGACACTGGCTTCATAAAACGAGTTGGGGAGGATTCCTTTCTTCTTGATCTTATGGAATAATTTCTGCAGTATGGGTATCAGTGCTTCTTTGTAGGTGTGGCAAAATCTGGCTCTAAATCCATCTGGTCTGGGACTTTTTTATTGTTGTTGTTGGGAGATTTGTTATTACTGTTTCAATCTCACTGCTCATTATTAGTCTGTTCAGGAGTTCTGTTTCTTTCAGATTGAATCTTCGGAGGTTGTGTGTTTCCAAGAATCTGTCCATTCACTCTACATTGTTGAGTTTATGTGTGTAGAGACTTTCATAGTATTCACAGATGATATTTTATATTTCTTTGGTATCAGTTATAATATCTCCCTTTTCATTTCTGATTGAGCTAATTTGGGTCCTTTCTCTTCTGTTTCTGGTTAGTCTAACAACAGGTCTATCAATTTTGTTTATTTTTTTTAAAGAACCAACTCTTTGTTTCATTCACTCTTTGTATTTTTTTATTGTTGTTGTTTTCCAATTTGTTTAATTCTCCTCTGACCTTAGGTATTTCTTTTCTTCTGCTGGCTTTGGGTTTGGTTTGCTCTTCCTTTTCTAGTTCCTTGAGACGTGTTATTTGATTGTTGATTTGTGATCTTCCTGTCTTTTTGGCTGTAGGCATTTAAGGCTATAAATTTTCCCCTTAGGATTGCTTTTGCTGAATCCCATAGATTTTGGTAACTCATATACCCTTTGCCATTCAGTTTAAGGAATCTTTTAATATCCATCTTAATTTCATTATTGAACCAATAATTGTTCAGCAGCAGGCTGTTTAATGTCCATGACTTTGTGTAGAATTGAGTGTTTCTCTAGGAGTTTATTTCTAGTTTTATTACACTGAGGTCCGAGAACATACATGATATGATTTCTACTATTTTGAATTTCTTGAGAAATGTTTTTTGACCTGAGATATGTTCAATCTTAGAAAATGTTCCATATGCTGATGAGAAGAATGTATATTCAGTAGTTTCAGGGTAAAATGTTCTGTAAATGTCTGTAAGACTTATTTGTTCTAGAGTCCAGTTTAAGTCCAATGTTTCTTTATTTATTTGTTGCTTGGATGATCTGTCCAGTTCTGTCAGTGGGGTGTTGAAGTCACTGGCAATTATTATGCTGCTGTTTATCTTTTTGCTTAGATCTAGTAGGGTTTGCTTTATTAATCTGGGCACTCCTGTGTTAGGTGCATAAACATTTAGAATTGTTATATTTTCTTGTTACTTTGCTTCCTTTACTATTGTATAATGACTATCTTTGTCTTTCCTTACTATTATTGATTTAAATTCAATTTTATCTGGTATGAGAATGGCTACACCAGTTTTCTTTTGGTTTCCTTTTGCATGGAATATTTTTTCCATCTCTTCACCTCAATTCTGTATGAGTCTTTGTGATTTAGATGTGTTTCTTGGAGACAGTAGATACTTGCCTTGTATTTTTTCATCCATTCAGCTAGCCTATGTCTCCTGAGTGGGAAATTCAGACTTCTCATATTGATTCATAGAATTGATATGTGGGATGTTGTTTTGTTCATCATGTTGGGTAGAAACTTATTGCTTTGTTTTACATCTTGTGCTATTGTTTCATATGAGCTCTGAGCTTTAGCTTTTGGGTGGCTATACTCTAGCAGGTTTCCATTGTGCTGACCCATGTATAATGCAGTTCTGAGTATTTCCTGCACGGCAGATCTGGTCTTGACAAATTCCCTTGGTGTTTGCTTGTCTGGAAAAGTCCTTATTTCTCCTTCATGTATGCAACTTAGTTTTGTAGTATACAAAATTCTAGGCTGGCAGTTGTTCTGTTTAAGAAGACTGAAGATCCTTTCTGGCTTATAAATTCTCAGTTAGGAAGTCTTCAGTTTGCCTAATGGATTTTCCTTTGTAAGTTACTTGATGTTTTCACCTTACCACTCGCAGGAGTTTCTCATTTGTGTTGACTTTTGCCAGTCTGATGACTACATGTCTTGGTGATTGTTTCTTTGTAATGAACCTCCCAGATGTTCATTGAACTTCTTGTACCTGTATGGCTAATTCTCTAGCAAGATCAAGGTAGTTTTCCTCAATTATTTTCTCAAATAGATTTTCCAGTCCTTGTGTGTTTTTTCTTCACCCTCAGGGATGCCTATGACTATGATATTTTGCTGCTTTACATAATCCCATATGTCTCATAGGTTTTGTTCATTCCTCTTAAACCTTTATTCTTTATTTTTCACTGACTGAATTAATTTCAAAGAGTTGTCTTCAAGCACTGAGATTCTTTCAAGAAACGGAAACACTTCTACTATTAAACATTGAAATAAATGTGAGCTATTAATATCCACACACTTAAGAAAGAGTAATAAAAACAAGTAAGATAATTATTTACCTGATTATTCCAGTTCATTGGTGGCAGGAGTCTCTCTGGCAACACAGGGTGCAAGGCAGGAATCACTCCTGAGGATTTGGGCATACTCACACCAGTCACACTCATTTAGATGAGGACAATGTAGACATGCCAATTCACCTAAGGTGCACATCTTTGGGATGGATGTAGGAAGACACAGAAGTACCTGGAGAAAACCTACAAAGACATGGAGAGAAAATGCAAACTCTACATGGACAGTTGTCCCAACAAAGAATTGCTTTTTTTCTTCCTCATCAGTGTTATAACAAACAATGTTTTTTGTTTTTTTTTATTTCATCATATTATGGGGGTACAGATATTACAGTTACATATATTGCCCATGCCCCCTCCCCC